>CM060933.1:30600000-31050000 GCA_030765085.1 Allium cepa
AAGAGACAGCAAAAGTATATGTCCTTAACAATTTAAATAACAAATTAACAGAGCAATTCATAGCAATCGAACAACCAACAACCAACATGCAGTGTGTTATCTGTTCCTATCAGTTTAGAATTCAAAGTAGCCGAGCAAATGATAATGAATAACCCTCAAATCATAGCATGAAACCAACATTCAATTCAACAAATTCAAACACTTGCATTAAAATCAACCGTGAGCCAAAAGACTCACCTTTCACCGAAATGAAGAGCACGCGAGTCGAAACAAAAATGAAGTCGAAGCCCTAATTTCTCAGATCGAAGAGCACGCGATTCAATATTGAAGCCGAAGCAAGGGAAAGTTGAGCGAATTGAAGCCGTCGCTTTCGATTTTGAAAAGCCCTAACTTGAAACGAAGACGAAGAGGAACGCGGCCGCCATTATCGTTCGCCCTTTTTTTTTTCTTTTTGTTTGATAATGAAATGATAGGGAGGGGTTTGGTCGGGTATAAAATAGAAAGGGGACGTGTTTTAAGCATGGGTCACGGCATGTTGAAGGTAAGGTACCATATACTTATTTTTTATATTCATTTTTTTTTTTATCCTTTCTTATTTTATTTTATTTTTCATTTTTAAATTCAATTGTTTTGTATATTTTGCTTGATTAATCTTGTTAAAATTTTAACTAGTATCTTCTTTATTTATTTTATTATATATATATTTTTATTTATTTTTATATTATATTTTCTTTCTTATTTTAAATCCAATTATTTTTCTAAATCATTAATTCAAATTTAAAATATAAGTTCAATATTAAATTTCAACTTCAAAGTCAAAATTCAAATTTCTATTCAACTTTCAAATAGATTAAATTCTAAATTTTAATCGCCAATATCCTAGTTATATTGAGAATTCAATTTAAATCATCATTCAAATATTTAAAATTAATTAAATATTTTCATTTTTAAATTGTTCAAAATTCAGGATCGTTACAATCTCCCCTACTTAAAAGAATTTCGTCCCGAAATTATAAGTTAGGAAAAACGATTGCTAAATCTCACCGATATTTATATCCTACATAATTTTACCAAGTTTCAAACTCATAAATAAATATAGTATTTATTCCATTTATTTCATTTCACTAGTTTTGTTCATCGTTTCAGAAATCAAGACACAAAAGTCTTTCACTAATTCTTTTGATTTACAAAACTCAGATTTTTAAACTTGAAATCTTTCATGCTAAATATTTGCATAATATATCTTATCCAAAAACTGTGGATTTTCAAGATATTCAAAAAGATCTTCTTCCTTAATTCATTAAGTTAGAATTATGTAATTCTAATTTCAGATTATTGATTTTCTATTCAAAGTTTTTGAAAATACTTGATAACTCAAAGTTTAACAAGTCCATCGTCGTTCTCACAGACTTTAGGCATACGCTGGCCAGACGCAAGACTAAAAATCTCCAAGTACTAAACATATTTGCTTCAACTCCCAGTGAAAATACTTAAAATTCTTTTAAAAATTCTTTTAAAAATGGATATGGAAAGTCCGTTCCCCCATGGATCACAGTTACCCGGCGGTTTCGCTACTATCTCAATAGAATCGCTTGTAACTTAGATTTCTCATCACTCCTGAATTTCGCCATGGTTGTCGCCTTAGATCGCGGTCCACACGGCGGTTACGCTACTATCTCAGTAGAATCGCTCGTAGCCTTAGGCATCACGCCCCTCGAATTACGCTTCGGTTCCCAGATCGCAGTTTACTCGGCGGTTGCGCCACTATCTCAATGGAATCGCTTGTAACTGTAGGTATCACACCCCTCGAATTACACCAGCATCAATCACATAATCCCAAACACGATGATCCATCGTGGGGGATATCAAATCAATCCCATTGGACATTCCACTAATGGAATTCTACGTAGCTACGATTTACAATGGACACTCCACCGAGTTCCAATCACCTTCACACATAATAATTGGAAGGTACATTTCCATATCCTCAGTTTTTTTAGAAAACATATGTCATATACATATAGTACTTCATTTCACATTTCGTACTTATCATATCTATGTAAACCTACACAGGATTTTCATAATAATGACTTTCTAAACTGATTAGTTTTCGATTATATTCACATATATAAGTTACGAAAACTCATTTCACATTCACAACAAATAGAGGATTCTAAATTCTCTATCACGTTTAAAATTTTTCTCTCAATCGATTTGAAAATTTAAGGTTATCTCTAACCTAATTCACATTCACAATTCAATTCATTATCGATTTCACATTCGATTTGGATTTCACGTCACATCGTCAATTCTCAACACATAATTGATGTCTATTGATATATAACCTCTAAGCTCGTATGTCTCAGAGAAGGGTGTTAAGCTAAAAGAATAAATTCTCCGCCACCACAGATATATATTTAATAGAGATCAAATGATATGTCATCAATTCACAATGCTAGACATACAATCCTAATCGACTATCCAAAATTCAAAGCTGAACTTATATTGTTTTTGGTGTCAAAGTCAAACTCAATTTTAACTTAAGATTCAATCCTTTGAAAAATTTCCAAGTTGAACTAATTGTTCAAATTTCTCAAAATAATATCTTTACAAGATATATAATTTTCACACTTAGCCATTTGAAACTAATTTCAAATATTCATTTTTCAATTTATCTTTAAAAGATAAAATTTCAAACCTTTCATTTCACATTGGAAAATATTTCCATACTTATTCAATAATAAGTAATTCACAAATTCTTTCATTTTCAACACTTTGAAAATATTCAATATACTTGAATCAAAATTAAGTATATATTTCACTCTTTAAGGAAATCATTCTTTTAATCATATTTATTTGAGTTAAAACGAATGTTACGTAAAACATCGTTACGACAACTCAAAATCACTAGTATAGGGATTCAGATTTAAGATAGATATATAAACCCCAATACTATAAACAACATTTCCTTCCGGAAACCATTTACTATAACAATAGTGTTATAGTCCACCATTTCCTTATTTTTCTCGAAAACGTCTATTTCAACAATTGAATGTTGAAATCTATGTATTCGATAGTTAATGCATTTTAAAACATCTTTAAAACTATTAACTTTTCACTTCACTTAATTCATAGTTTGAATTCCTCATACTTTTCACAATATTGGTTTTAAACCGATTTCAAACTTTTCAATATTAAGTTTTTCACTTAATTTAATTCTCTGCACGTTTAAATTCAAATTCATCACTGAATTTATTTAAACCTATAATGGATTATCATGTTGACAAACATCAATTTTGAAATTTAAATTCTATTTGAACTTTGCATTTACTTTCTATTTCAAAAATAGTCAACTAGTTCTTTAGTAAATTGTTCATCAGTTTAATTCCATTAAATTCATATTTCCACATTAACTATTTTAGGCAATAGTTTTAAACTCGAAATATAAACTTCACATCAAACTTAGTTTGATTCATACAGTTAAATCAACAATTAAATTTCATTTCATAATATCACTTTCCAAAATGCTATTTCATTAAAATATTTCCTCCGTACAAAATTTTACATAGCTTAATACTTTTAAAAGACGTACACAGAAGATTTTGGGTTACAAAAGATAGTATTACAAAATATATCGATTGGTTTAAGATTCAGCATAATTAAGGACTAACGACTTCTTGTCCGATAGTAGGCATCTTTGCCAGACTTTCATCTTCGGATGACACTACTTTATATTGTGTTAAAGGAGGATTAACACATTCAAAATCCACATGTCCCCATTCCTTACAGTTATTGCAATAATATGAGATGTTTCCATCTTTATCTATCACCATAACACTTTTCGCTCTAGCTGGTCGGGCTATAGCTTGCTCTCCCCGTTGTCTTTCGGTGCAGTTTCTGGCTATATGTCCAGTCTGACGACAATGGTAGCAGATTGTCAATCTATCGACGGGTAAATTGAGTACGCATTTTTTCCTTTTCACTTTAGGGCAATGACTAAGAAAATGCCCTCTCTCCTGACATTTAAAACACACAATCTCCTGACGAGCGAATCGGTCATCCACATTCCTTTTCTTTCTTCTCTCTCGGCACTGACGGGCATAATGTCCCTTTTTATGACATCGATAGCAAATAACCTCATCATATGGACCAGGTGCTTGCCTTTCAGTGAATCTCCTTTCAATTTCCGCACGTGTCGCTTCTGCTTCTCTACGAGCAATTGCTCTTCGTTCACGGCGTGCTGCTTTTTGTGCTTCGGTTTTCGCCATTATAATTAACAAGGTGTTTTCGAAGTTTCCTATCAATATTCGAAATTTTTATTAGCAGAGGTTGGATTATTCAATCATTCTCCCTAAAACATATCGGTTTTATTCACTAATATATTCACTGTCCAAAATCGTGAATATACTTTGTCAACCAATTTCATCATTTCTACAACTCATTTTTATTTTTAAAGGATTACCCACTGTCCAAAATCGTGGATATATCTCCTTTAATAAGCTATAACAATTTTACTTATCAAATTCAATTGATTTCGAATTTATAAACACTCTTCACAAATTCCTTTTCTATTTATAAAACTTCAATTTATAAATCTTCTATTTATTCAATTCAATTCCATTTATATAACTTAGTTATATATCAAAGGTTCATATTATAAGTTAAATACTTATAATTCATTCATTTACCAATTCGTTCTTCATATTTAAAAAAATTTCTCAAAAGAATTCAGAATCAAATTCTCAAGTTATAATTCAATAGTTCACTTGATTATAACCAAATTAACATGTCATTTTATTTCACAATTATTACTCGAAATATTCAAGTTATTCGATTTAAACCAATTTAATCAAATTCATTAATTCACTTAATTCATATTTCATTTTTTATTTTTTATTTTTTTTATATATAAATCTCAATAATTCGATAATGAGTTTCCGAACGATCGAAACTCAAATCTAACGAGACCTCACCGAAGAGAACTATCGTACTTAAATTTAGAGAGGGGAATTTTCAAAATAATTCTAACTTTCAAAATACTTTTAATTTTAAAGAAAACAATTTTATACTTCTTTTAAATTTGAAAAGCACTTTCTTAATAGTGGTTCTAGTAACTATTCGTATTAAACATCATAAACTGAGCTTTGGGTAAACCAAAGCTCTGATACCACTTTTGTAAAGCCCGCCGCTCTGACCGCCTCTAGTCGGTAATTAAACCAGCTAGAAACGTTCAAAATGACGGATTGTTAGTCAGTTTATAAAGTTTAAACAGAATCAGCCACAGAATCACAGAATAATCATAATATTATTCATAAATGAATTTTTCTTACATATATATATATATATATCAGAGTTTGTACAATGCATTTAATTTTTATACAGCGGAACAATTTATTTTCGTTAAGTACAAGAAAATTTTTACTGAAACTTTAGTGGAGTGCTTTCCCCTCTCTCTCTAACTTCGCGGCCTGAAAATCTTCAAGCTGTAAAAATACTCGGTCTGACCCGAGCGTTAATTGCAAAACACAAAAACACTCGAGTCAGGATTAATCTTAACTCAAGTAAATAAATTTGCAATGAACTGAATAAAATGGATCACATGAATCAATTTAATCTATTATGGATTTTCATTATTAACAACTTCAGATTTAAAAATCTGTCGATCCCGTGTGGCTGCAGTACACACGTATACTTTGCACACATGTGCACTGCCTCGCCAACACGCGTGCAAGCGCAAATCAGACAAGTCACTGCAAAGAAAAGGCTCAAGGCAAAACCAGTGCCAACTTAAAAAAAACAGTAAGCAAACAAACATGCAGCAGCAGCAAGAATGCACACGGATCGTGCACAGGCAGTGAAGCAAGTACAGTAAAACAAATGCAGCCGACACAGTAGCTCAGTTACAACAAAACAGTACCGACCCAAAATGAATCAAAATCATCAAGTGATGAAGCATCAAATATTAGCAGATGGAATGTGCCACTTAAATCCCAAAATGAAATCATTGGAGATGAACATATAAAAAAATTAATATGGCAAGGCAGCAGCGCTCCTGCAACTGTTGGTTCTGACTAAAATTGTGTTACATCTTTCAGTTATTTGTTAAGTCTATAAAATGAGGCAACAATGATCTGCCTGTAGAAACATAAAATTACTTCGTGCATGCTAACACAGACCCTTTTGGGGATAGTGTTTTAAATCCTTGGGACCAGTTTGGTTTGGACTTCAAGTTTTTGTGTTTTGCACTTTCAGTATGTATTTTAAAAAAAACATGGAAGAGGAGCAGAAAGTGGAATAAGAAAAGGAAAGAAATAATTGTGTCGAAAGCAGGTTCAACAAGTAGGATTGTCTGACAACCATTTATTGTTGATGGCAAATTTTGTTGAGAGATCAGAAATTACTCTGCTTACACCAAAAATCTCAACAAATCAAAATTCCCCAAGTTTTACAAAAATCTTTCCCTTCAACTTTTCTGTTTATATTGTTACAGGCATATTCTTTTTAGAATTTATAACTTAAATTCATTTAAATGGGAAGATACAAATTTTCCTATTTAGTTTGAGTCTGAAAATTAAAACAGAGAGGAGCCAAACAGTACTCAAATGCAAGTGCACAACAAATTTAGTGAAACCCAAAGCTAATCAGAGCCAACACAAAATAACAACAACAGAAGTGATCAAAGCAAAGCACAAGTGTGCAGCATCAAGTGGGACATACGAGCACACAGCAAAGCATGGACAAAGTTCCAAGTAAGAAATTACTAACAAGCATCCTTTTCAACAGTTTTAAAAAAAACAAAACAAATGTTCACATAGTATCTGTTCTTATCAGAAAAAAAAAACAAAACAAAATACACATAGTATCTGTTCTTATCAATCTAAATTTAAAACAAATTATCCAATAGTATTTGTTCTAATTAGTTTTAAAACAAAATTATAGTGTCTGTTTTATCAATCTAAAACAACATTTCAGTAGCACCTGTGCTTAACAGTTTTTAAAAACAAAACTAATAGCATCTGTTCTTATTAGTTTAAAAATTAAAATTAAAATAGCATTTGTTCTTAACAGTCTTAAGAAACAATATTTACAGCATCTGTTTTTAACAGTTCAGAACAAATTAACAAATATAGCATCTGTTCTTATTAATTTAAATTAAAATCAAATTACACAGAGTATCAGTTCTTATCAATTTAAAACAATAAATTAACTTCTGTTCTTAACAGTTAAAATTCAAGCAAATCGAGCAAGAGACAGCAAAAGTATATGTCCTTAACAATTTAAATAACAAATTAACAGAGCAATTCATAGCAATCGAACAACCAACAACCAACATGCAGTGTGTTATCTGTTCCTATCAGTTTAGAATTCAAAGTAGCCGAGCAAATGATAATGAATAACCCTCAAATCATAGCATGAAACCAACATTCAATTCAACAAATTCAAACACTTGCATTAAAATCAACCGTGAGCCAAAAGACTCACCTTTCACCGAAATGAAGAGCATGCGAGTCGAAACAAAAATGAAGCCGAAGCCCTAATTTCTCAGATCGAAGAGCACGCGATTCAATATTGAAGCCGAAGCAAGGGAAAGTTGAGCGAATTGAAGCCGTCGCTTTCGATTTTGAAAAGCCCTAACTTGAAACGAAGACGAAGAGGAACGCGGCCGCCATTATCGTTCGCCCCTTTTTTTTCTTTTTGTTTGATAATGAAATGATAGGGAGGGGTTTGGTCGGGTATAAAATAGAAAGGGGACGTGTTTTAAGCATGGGTCACGGCATGTTGAAGGTAAGGTACCGTATACTTATTTTTTATATTCATTTTATTTATTTTATTTTTTTTATCCTTTCTTATTTTATTTTATTTTTCATTTTTAAATTCAATTGTTTTGTATATTTTGCTTGATTAATCTTGTTAAAATTTTAACTAGTATCTTCTTTATTTATTTTATTATATATATATTTTTATTTATTTTTATATTATATTTTCTTTCTTATTTTAAATCCAATTATTTTTCTAAATCATTAATTCAAATTTAACATATAAGTTCAATATTAAATTTCAACTTCAAAGTCAAAATTCAAATTTCTATTCAACTTTCAAATAGATTAAATTCTAAATTTTAATCGCCAATATCCTAGTTATATTGAGAATTCAATTTAGATCATCATTCAAATATTTAAAATTAATTAAATATTTTCATTTTTAAATTGTTCAAAATTCAGGATCGTTACAGTTATAGAGTTGCATGCCCCTGCCTTGACTTCTTCACCCTCTTTGGAAGGTAAGAACTTCTTGCATACTGTAGAATGGAACCTTTTGTCCCCTCCGAAAGGTCTTGGATTGCTTCACACTGTCGACTGCATCCCTTTGATTTCTTTGGAAGGTTTGATCTGAACTTCTTTCCTTTTGCCTCTTGCTAAAAGACCCTCCGATTTAGACGGAAGGTGGATTTTTTGTGTAACATTTTCCCCTCATGCGAAGGGATGCTCTTGACTTTCCAAGTCATATTTTCCGAAAGCTATAAAACTTTTAGCCTCTTCTTCCCGCAAGCATAATTACCGAGTACAAGTAAAAGAATTCTCTCAAATGGCTTGACCTTTTAGAGGCTACTTCTTAAATTCGATTTAGAACTTTATATTAGCCTCTCCTCTCACTTATTTTTCAGGGATGATTTAAAAACTGTATTTAATATTGGGTTAGGATTTGGTCAGGCTGAATAGGGCAACCTGGAACTCTAGGCATAATTTTGGTAACTTAAAGAGACATTTCTACCCCTTCGAAGGAGATTAAGGCGGCAATGATGAATTTGCCCTCTTTGAACCTTTCAACAAGGTCGGAAAATATTCCGACTCCAACTTTTGCTTATTGTCGAAAGATCCAATAATTTAATGGTTAGACCCTTCAACTACAAGCTCTCGATGAGGTTGGAGAGTTCCAAATCATATGCTTAACAAGCTCTCGACAAGATTGGAGTGTTCCAAAACTTTCGATCTCTTTCCATATAACAAAACATCATATACAAAATATCAATCAATTAAACACATGTTCAGTTACACAACATCACTCCAGAAATTCAACTAAACTAAGAATATCAAAATATTTACTTATATACTATTATATGATACATTCTTCAAAATAATCAAACAGTATATACATATCTAAAATGATGTCATTATCTCAGGACTAATCATTAGAGACGACTGGCAAAAAGGTAAGATTGTAGGATCTAGATTAACCCTAGAGGAGGGGTGAATAGGGTTATAGAAAATTTTCTCGAATTAAACACAGAAATAAACTGCAGAAATAAATATGCTGAAAAGTAAATCACATACAAAATTTACCCAGCTTCGGCAACCCCTGCCTACTGCTGCATTCCCAGATTTCTATTAAAATTAAACAGTATCACGCTTACAAACACTCTACTAGACTCGCAGACCCCTTTGCTCCCGCTCACAAACACTTCTACTAGACTCGCACACCCTGCTCCCGCCTATAGAGTTTCGTTTACTCGCAAACTCTGCTCCCGTCTATAGAGTTTTGCTTACTCGCAAACACTGCTCCCGCCTATAGAGCTTTGCAAACTCGCACACCCTGCTCACTGAACTAATTCTAACTAGACAATCTGACACTACCTAAACCCTAGGTGGTGATTTACAAAGGTTTGATTCGAAAAGTAAAAACAACAATTAAACAACAATTAAAAGACACAATAACCCTAATTAAAAAATTAAACTAAAGCCTCTAAATAACAAGGCCGGCCCACTCTTATTCTTTAAGCAGTTCCTTTTTCTCTTCTTTGGCCCGTTCCTTTTCTTTTGGCTTGTGAGAATAATGGTCGTTCCTCTTTTGCAACTAAATTAGGGCTTCGGTTTCTTTTGCTCCTTGCTTCCAAAATTAGGGTTGTGCAAATTGAAGTTTGCCGCTTGATACAGTTCGATGGTAGGCTTCGATGCTCTTTGATTTGCTCTCGGCTCTTCAATTTGGATCGAGTTCGTTCTGCGTTTTTCGGTATGTACTTTACTCCTTTTGCTTTGCTGGTTTTGGCTTGCTCGAACTCGATACTCTATGCCGATGATGATCATGGCAATTTATAGGAGTCGTACTCCTGAATTTTCGTTCGTCTAAATATATTTGAATCTGTCATTTACGTTTGATCGACCGTTTGATTATGCTTGGATGCTTGGGATTGATTTGTGACTTGTTCAAATTGCTTGAATAACACGGTTTCGAAACTTGATTACTGCTTGAATTGTTCGATGCCTTGATTGCCACGGCTTCGGTCTTGACTTTGATTCATTTCGTGATGACCATTTCAAAGATACGCACTTTTTCATTTTTATACTGCGTTGATTATTTTTGCGTCTGTATTTGCTTGTAGTTATGTACTCAGTTACTTGACATTTTTCATTTGATCTGTTCTTGACTTTGTTTGTTAATATCTGATCATTGCTCTGATTTATTTACCTTGTCTTTCTTGTTGACTTCGGCATGATCACGGTTTTGATTTTGTGACTTCTGTATACTACGGCTCTGACCATTTTTTGTGTTCATCTCTGATAGCACTTTCCAGTTGAGTTCGAGTTGTTTCAATGTGATGTTTACACTGTCTTCATATGCCCTTGACTTTGTTATACCTTGCTGTGCATTGCATTGATGATTTTGTTCTTCCACTGTTGTATACATGAGCTTGATAATGTAAAATTCTTGTTGCACCTTGGTTGTTCACCATGTTGCATTCATGAATTTTCTGTCTTGACTTCACTGTGAATTTGGTCTTTGTTGTAAATGGACATGTAACGTTGCTGTAGCATGTACTCGAGTCATGGTAGCATTTGCATACTCACTTGGTCTCTGATCTGATGACATTTGATTTAGATTGCTTGCATTACTTGTCTTTGTATCATCACTGCTTCATCATGTTGCATGCACTTCATTTTGTATATTGCTACTTGTCTCTGGGTCTTTACTTGACATATGTGCACCGTGTATTATTTCATTTATGTTGGTTGCTGTGCACTTTTGTGCTTTGGCCATCTTTGTTTCAGTGCTTCTCGGCATTGAATTTGTAACATTTGGCTACTACTGTGAACTTGTGTATTTGGTCTCGTCTCCATGTAGTTGAAGCTTGCTGTCATATTTGCTGTGATGTCATATCTTTGGTTTGAGGTCTTTGCATTGCCACACTGAACTTGCTATTGAGTCTGATACTTCATACTGGATATTGTTGCAGTATTCATAATTTGTGCTCGAGCTTGCATACTGTTTTCATTTGTTCAACATGTAGTTGTTCACTTGGTGTTTGTGTAGTTTGCATTATATTGATCGAGCCTTGATTCTTTGTTGGCACTGGCTTGAACTTGATGTTGTTGAACTTGTAGTTGATGTACTTGAGTTGACTGCATGTTCATTGATTTGAGGCTGTGTCATGTTTGAACATAGCATTCATGTGTACTTTTGATTTGCACCTTAGTTGAATCCAGTTTTAAAAACCCGGGTTTGACCTTGTGCTGAGAGTTGTGACATTTATGTTATTGCACGTGAGTTGAACCCGGCTTTTCATTTGGGTTTGACCTGTGCTCACCTGTCCCTGTAAATCAATCAAGTGTATATCGGTGTGCACGGCCTTGTGGCACGTACAGTGATACACTGTGCATGTCACATTGTTCGTGTGTGATGAATTCAAATTTAAACGATGACGAACAACCCAAATAACTGAGGCAAATCATATTTCATTTTATACTGCAAAAATATTTTTTTTTTCAATTTTACTGCGTTAGTAAATATTTTTGCAGATTGCTCAGATGCTGGATTCAAACTGGAATGAAGTTGAAGACAAAATATGAGTGTGAGTGATATGTAGTGAGGTTATTAATGTAAATATGAAATCGTGATGTATTTAAAATTGTATATGTATAGTGAGAGCTTGAATTTGTACTATTCAAGATTGTAATAAATATTTGTTTGAATAAAATATCTGTTTAAATTCAAATTCTGTGTACTTTATTTAATTCAACAAATATTTATTTAACCTATGAAACATAAAATAGTACATTAACAAATACATTTAAATGAATGTATATATGTTTGGTATCATCAAACAAAAATCATATAAGCGCCAAGCGCATATTCAACATTCTCCCCCTTTTGATGATAACAAACATATATTTAAGATTTTGACTTTGTTAAATGTATTTGATCAATGATATATTCTAGTTGCTCCCCCTATTTAAATGCATCCTCTCTTCATGATACTCCCCTACATATATGCATACAAATAGAAATATATAATTAAGCCTAGATGCAAATGGAAAATTTATTTGACCTTTGCTTGATTTTATTTGACAAAATCTTAACTTTTCTCTCCCCCTTTTGTTATCAGCAAAAGAATAACAGTGTTATAAAAATAGGGATGAAGCGACAGACATGAATCTAACATTAAACTCAATTGAATATAAATATCAAATTTCAATAAAACTCAAACAAAAATCATAATTACCCTTGTCAGGCGCATATTCCACTTTCAGAAGTGATGGGGATAAAATCATAAAAATCATACAGTTCTGTCTATTTGTGGTATATTTATTTCAGGAAATTTGAATATCTACTAATCATGCATAACCGTTAGGACTTTTAAATGAGATTAGTAGTATTCCAATTTAATTTAAAAATGAAATCAAGTATCTTCTAACCTCGCATGACCGTGAGGACTTTTAAATGGGATTAGAATCAACTTGTCTATTTAAAAGCTCAATTTTGATATGCGTTCCATACATGCATAACCGTGAGGACTTTTAAATGAGTACGGAAGCACATATTCAAAAATCCAAGTAATTCACCCATGCATAACCATGAGGACATTTAAATGAGAGTGTATACTTTGGATATTTATTTTTATTGAAGAATATAATAAATTGAAGCACAGATAATTTCCTTTGTAAACTACCACAAATTTACATACTATATATGATTTTGATGAGTGATGGTCGATAGAAAGATGATAGAAATAGAAATGATCATGGAATTTTTACCCAACAAAAAAGTTTTTATAACTCTTGTTATGAAATTCTAAAGAAATTTTTCTAAATATACTGTCTTGAGTAATGTATGACAAATATCCACACTCATCACTTTTTCAATCACTATTGATCTTTTCGATAATCATTAGGGAGTTAGATTAGTCAAAATTTGTCATTTAAAATAAAAATGACTAATCTGAAAATATGGTCACCAATGATTTTCTCGAAGGGGTTATATGAGAAAAATTCTGCTATTTGAAAAATTATTTCAAGTGAAAATATGCAGATATTTTCTTTGAAAAATGATGCAGCAAATGAATGTTTCAAAGATTAATCACGTTCCACTAGTAATTTTTCTATCAACTATATTACCAGTGTAATCTGCATCTGAATTTCTCTTCACTCAAAATCATCATTAATTGAATTTTATCGACCAAACCATGAAGTGTGCAACAAATATTTCAAAATCAATTTTAATAGCTTTTTAAATGACATTCTTTTGAATTTGAATTGAAGCCGTGTAAATAGTCAAAAAACCGTGAATATAGAGTTAGCCATATTATAACCAAATGTATTATCATCCAACAAAACACTATTATCAATCCAAATTAATATATATGAAGTAATTCAAAGAATCTAGAGAATTTTATAGTGTTTTTGGCATAAGAATATAATTTGGCCAACTATGTTGAATAAGTCAAGATCAGTCAACCATCATAATTACTCCAAGTTATTCTATTTAAAAATGATTGAACAATATTCTGAAAAAGTCAGACTCAAAATCATCATCTTTTCAACATCTCAATATTGGCTGATTTCAATTCAGAATATGGTGCAGATTATCACAATTAATATATCGTTTAAATAAATACACCTTTACCTGTTTTTATCTTTACGATATTTTTCGTTGTTGTCCGTTGTGATTCTGTCACCATTAAACTAGGCTAAGGAACTTTGCTTTGTCGCTCGTTGTGTTTCTGAAACAACCAAACTCTAGAAAACACTGTTGTTGTTCCTTAGCCTTCCACCACACCTACACGGGAAAAGATTTATGTGACCTATTTGTTTTTATAGGTCCATGGTTGTTAGTGGCAGAAAATTTTGAAAAACAATTTTGTGGGGACCCAAAACTATTTATAATTGTTCCCTTCGGCACCCAAATTTGTTTAACTTTGAGATTTTTTATATTTGTGCCTTTTGGAACCCAAATCGGTATAGTTTTCACATGTTTGGTTCTATACCAACAATTATTGTGATTGTGTCCATATTTCTACAAATCGTGCACATTGAATTTTCTTGATTAATCTTGTTTTCAACAATTTTAGATTGATTATATCCAAGTCCTTTTTTATCCTTGTTAACAGTTTGCTTTCCTAATAGCATATTCAACGATTTTTCACTTTTTGAAAACTTATCTAAAGTCGTTGACAATTGTTGGACTTGTGTTTTGAGAGATTCATTTTCGTTTAACAATTGTGTGCACTTTTTAATAGAATTCTCTCTAATATTTTCACTCTCTTTCAATATCAGAATTTCATTTTCAAGTGATTTCATTTTAATTTTTGATTTTTTAATTTCTTCTTCAAATGTTGGACACTTATCACACTTAGGGATCCTACTTTGATAGGTTTTAACTAATTGGTCAAGTTGTTCATTTAATTCTATCAAAGTAACTTTTTGTGATTCAAGTTTAGCATATTTCTCCCTAAGTCGTTCAAAACAGCCATTTACTTCGTGGAAATAAATAAGTAATTCAGAGTGAGTAAGTTTTGATACCTCGCTTGGCTCGTCGTTGTCGCTATCGGTTATATTCCCATGAAGGCACATATCTGCTTTCTCACTTTCACTGCTATCGCTTTTATTCCACATGACTGCAAATTTCCCTTTTGAATTCTTCATTAGTAATGCCAGCTCGGCTTCTCCATCATCATTATCCTCATCACAACTGCTATTTACCAATCTTGTTAAGCACATTTCTTTAGCTGAGTCGGTTGTGGAGGACTTCTCATTACTGTTGACTTTTGCACCATATATTGCATCGAGAGTTTTTCAAATTTTATGTGCATTTTCACAATGAGAGACAAAATAAAAATTATCACGATTAATATGAGAATATAAAATATGCATAGCAAGAGCATTAATCGAGATAATTTCCTTATTTGTTATATCACACCCATTTTCAATAATATCCCAACATTTAATATTAACAGATTTTAAACAAAATTCCATTTTTAATTTCCAGTTCAAAAAATCCGTTCCATTGAAAATAGAAGGAATAATATTGGAACGACCCTCAATAAAAGTATTATTTGGTGGATTCATGACTCTAGAGTTAAAGAAAAATACCAGGCTCCGATACCACTTGTAGGATCTAGATTAACCCTAGAGGGGGGTGAATAGGGTTATAGCAAATTTTCTCGAATTGAACACAGAAACAAGCTGCAGAAATAAATATGCTGAAAAGTAAATCACACACAAAATTTACCCAGCTTCGGCAACCCCTGCCTACTGCTGCATTCCCAGATTTCTATTAGAATTAAACAGTATCATGCTTACAAACACTCTACTAGACTCGCAGAGCCTTTTGCTCCCGCTCACAAACACTTCTACTAGACTCGCAGACCCTTTGCTCCCGCTCACAAACACTCTACTAGACTCGCACACCCTGCTCCCGCCTATAGAGTTTCGTTTACTCGCAAACTCTGCTCCCGCCTATAGAGTTTCGCTTACTCGCAAACACTGCTCCCGCCTATAGAGCTTTGCAAACTCGCACACCCTGCTCACTGAACTAATTCTAACTAGACAATCTGACACTACCTAAACTCTAGGTGGTGATTTACAAAGGTTTGATTTGAAAAGTAAAAACAACAATTAAACAACAATTAAAAGACATAATAAACCTAATTAAAAAATTAAACTAAAGCCTCTAAATAACAAGGCCGGCCCACTCTTATTCTTTAACCAGTTCCTTTTTCTCTTCTTTGGCCCGTTCCTTTTCTTTTGGCTTGTGAGAATAATGGCCGTTCCTCTTTTGCAACTAAATTAGGGCTTTGGTTTCTTTTGCTCCTTGCTTCCAAAATTAGGGTTGTGCAAATTGAAGTTTGCCGCTTGATACAGTTCGATGGTAGGCTTCGATGCCCTTTGATTTGCTCTCGGCTCTTCAATTTGGATCGAGTTCGTTCTGCATTTTTCGGTATGTACTTTACTCCTTTTGCTTTGCTGGTTTTGGCTTGCTCGAACTCGATACTCTATGCCGATGATGATTATGGAAATTTATAGGAGTCGTACTCCTGAATTTTCGTTCGTCTAAATATATTTGATTCTGTCATTTACGTTTGATCGGTCGTTTGATTATGCTTGGATGCTTGGGATTGATTTGTGACTTGTTCAAATTGCTTGAATAACACGGTTTCGAAACTTGATTACTGCTTGAATTGTTCGATGCCTTGATTGCCACGACTTCGGTCTTGACTTTGATTCATTTCGTGATGACCATTTCAAAGATACGCACTTTTTCATTTTTATACTGCGTTGATTATTTTTGCGTCTGTATTTGCTTGTAGTTATGTACTCAGTTACTTGACATTTTTCATTTGACCTGTTCTTGACTTTGTTTGTTAATATCTGATCATTGCTCTGATTTATTTACCTTGTCTTTCTTGTTGACTTCGGCATGATCACGGTTTTGATTTTGTGACTTCTGTATACTACGGCTCTGACCATTTTTTGTGTTCATCTCTGATAGCACTTTCCAGTTGAGTTCGAGTTGTTTCAATGTGATGTTTACACTGTCTTCATATGCCCTTGACTTTGTTATACCTTGTTGTGCATTGCATTGATGATTTTGTTCTTCCACTGTTGCATACATGAGCTTGATACTGTAAAATTCTTGTTGCACCTTGGTTGTTCACCATGTTGCATTCATGAATTTTCTGTCTTGACTTCATTGTGAATTTGGTCTTTGTTGTAAATGGACATGTAACGTTGCTGTAGCATGTACTCGAGTCATGGTAGCATTTGCATACTCACTTGGTCTCTGATCTGATGACATTTGATTCAGATTGCTTGCATTACTGATCTTTGTATCATCACTGCTTCATCATGTTGCATGCACTTCATTTTGTATATTGCTACTTGTCTCTGAGTCTTTACTTGACATATATGCACCGTGTATTATTTCATTTATGTTGGTTGCTGTGCACCGTGTATTATTTCATTTATGTTGGTTGCTGTGCACTTTTGTGCTTTGGCCATCTTTGTTTCAGTGCTTCTCGGCATTGAATTTGTAACATTTGGCTACTACTGTGAACTTGTGTATTTGGTCTCGTCTCCATGTAGTTGAAGCTTGCTGTCATATTTGCTGTGATGTCATATCTTTGGTTTGAGGTCTTTGCATTGCCACATTGAACTTGCTATTGAGTCTGATACTTCATACTGGATATTGTTGCAGTATTCATAATTTGTGCTCGAGCTTGCATACTGTTTTCATTTGTTCAACATGTAGTTGTTCACTTGGTGTTTGTGTAGTTTGCATTATATTGATCGAGCCTTGATTCTTTGTTGGCACTGGCTTGAACTTGATGTTGTTGAACTTGTAGTTGATGTACTTGAGTTGACTGCATGTTCATTGATTTGAGGCTGTGTCATGTTTGAACATAGCATTCATGTGTACTTTTGATTTGCACCTTAGTTGAATCCAGTTTTAAAAACCCGGGTTTGACCTTGTGCTGAGAGTTGTGACATTTATGTTATTGCACGTGAGTTGAACCCGGCTTTTCATTTGGGTTTGACCTGTGCTCACCTGTCCCTGTAAATCGATCAAGTGTATATCGGTGTGCACGGCCTTGTGGCACGTACAGTGATACACTGTGCATGTCACATTGTTCGTGTGTGATGAATTCAAATTTAAATGATGACGAACAACCCAAATAACTGAGGCAAATCATATTTCATTTTATACTGCAAAAATATTTTTTTTTTCAATTTTACTGCGTTAGTGAATATTTTTGCAGATTGCTCAGATGCTGGATTCAAACTGGAATGAAGTTGAAGACAAAATATGAGTGTGAGTGATATGTAGTGAGGTTATTAATGTAAATATGAAATCGTGATGTATTTAAAATTGTATATGTATAGTGAGAGCTTGAATTTGTACTATTCAAGATTGTAATAAATATTTGTTTGAATAAAATATCTGTTTAAATTCAAATTCTGTGTACTTTATTTAATTCAACAAATATTTATTTAACCTATGAAACATAAAATAGTACATTAACAAATACATTTAAATGAATGTATATATGTTTGGTATCATCAAACAAAAATCATATAAGCGCCAAGCGCATATTCAACAAAGATGACTTCCTAATCATAGCTCATTTGGAAGGGGTGGCAAGTCTAGAGCCAAATTGACGGGGTTGATGAAGATGGGTTCAATCCAGATTGGCTGATAAGGTGAATACGTTACTAGCACAAGGTCTTTACTGGAAGTGTCCCAGATGGCCAAATCCATCCAGAACGTGGTTGTGGCTAAATCGTAAAGCATGGAGTATGTAGCTATTATGTGATGATTAAAGACATTAGGCTGTTGATGAATTGTGTTGCTGCATTGAGCACTGTTTACTTCTTCTGCCTCTTGCGGTTGATTTAATAACCCTAATGCATAACAGCAACAACAGTGCGGCACTTTAGCGCCGGCAAAATCAGGGTGGATTTGGTGGAGGTTATAGGCTGCCATTGATGTCCTTTTTGTTGTGGAGATAAATGCTTTTATAATAATAATTAAAAGAGATGGGAGAAGACGGATAGATTCTAATTGGAATTTTGATGGGAAAAATGAGACACTCTCTCTCTCGTATTTCTAGAGAATGTAATTAAATGATCTTCATTTTGTATGATTATAGCTTTCGTTTAGATTTGAAGGTACATGATGAATAGGAATTTTCTGATGAGGTCTTACATAAGCCAAGTTTTTTAAATTAGCGGATCACTGCAAAATCTATACTTTGTCAATATGTTTTGTGCTGGTATCTTTTAAATATCAGTGGGATGCCTTTTTGCTAGAGAAAGTGCGTCTTTTGCCTCTCGAAGGAGAATGGTGAGTTTTCAACTCTATTCTGGATGATGGTGGTAAAGAGAGATATTTTGATTACTTATGTATAAAGTATATTGTTGACACTTAATCATAGATTTTTTTTCATATTTAGGTGAATTTAGTGGGGGTCTACTTAGGTGTTTCCATATTCAGATAAATTACGATCTAACCCAAATCATGGGGCATGATGTAATTTGCCCTGAGTCAGATTGATTTCTCAAAATCTTTCCCTTAAATGGTTCAAGCATTATAAGAACAAAATTATTTTTGAGTTCTTTCCTAAGTCTATTTTGTATGAACTGGAGGAGTGATCATAAATAGGTAACAAGCAATCGCATTGTGAATGTTTTTGCTATATCTTTTACACTTAGCTTTTCTTTGCTATGTTATTTCAGACTATCTGTTCCTTAGATTGTGCCGTCCCAGAAGATCAATTAAGCCAATATGTTATCTAGAGGAGGTTTTACTTCAAAAATGACTCAATGCTAAAGACCTCAATGTTAAAGACCTCGAAGTTAAAGACCTCAAAGTTAAATACCTATTATTGGTTATCAGTTCTATATTTATATTTATTGATTGATTTGGATGATGATTGTGATGGATGTGTGACTATTGATATTGGATGAATGGATGTTGTATTTGATATCATTATAAACTGCAAGTTCACTATGGGTTGAAATGATACATACCCGGATGATCTATAGATTAGGGAAAATTCGTTATGGGTTGAAATGATAGACTCGAGCGATTTTATGGATTTTAATATTAATTCGGGATTGCGGTTTGAAATGATATATAACTGTAAAAAAATTTAAATTGCGGATTGAAATGATAAATATTCATATCACTTGACCCTAGGGTAGAGAATTACATACGGACACCGGATGGGTTAAATTAAATGATTTTTAAATTCTTAATCCTAGAATTTGATTAAATGATATTTTGAAATAAAATTTGATTTATATAAATTAAAGTAATTTTGTAAAAATCAAGTTTTATGTTGAAATGGGCATTGGTTTAAAGGGAGTTGTTTAAGAAATTAAATTGAAAGTTAAAGTTAAATTGTTAAGTAGTTTGATTGCGGTGAGTGATTTCAAAGTGAATGTGATTTGAATGTGGATATGATTTGAAGATGAATATGATTTGAAAGTGAATATGATTTGAAAGTGGATATGATTTGAAAGAGAATATGATTTGAAAGTGATATGGTTTGAGAATATGATATTTTGATATCTATTGTGAAATGATTTTGGAAATGTAAAAGAACCATCCGGTGTGTAATAAGCTTTTGGTTGTCAAAAAAAACCGGGATAGGATATTGTCATACTCTCTGCCAATACCGAAAACCACTTTAACAACTGTGTACATAGTGGAGATTCCAGAAATGAAGTAGAATGGTTTGGGGAACGATTTCTGTATAAGGTATGATGTGACCCTGACTCCTGTGAGTCAGTATAGAATTGACTAAAACATGAGCCATGCCGGGCCAAGTGTGGTCATTCCTCCGATCGAACACATTTCTTCAATACCATTATATTGCTTTATGATTGATTTGATGGCCACCCTTGATTTTTGATTTAGGAGTGTGTTTCGAGATGGACGGTAGTAGCTGCTATGAGTTACCACCAGTTCGGATCCGCAATTGGTATATCTACTCAGTCAATGCCTCGAACGCCGTGTTCACATGCCTTAGAGAGCCTACTACGAGTTTGTTTTGTACCATACCTCTGGAGTGCCCTCTGATAGCCCTCCAGTTTACGGGGGGAGTTACGGTACTGTACAGACTATGGGAATATGTAAAATGTGTTAAGGGGGATATGGGTAACACCTTAACTCTATTTTAATACTTTTACTTCACTGTAGACATATTATAATAGCATATTGTACTACATTGTAGATAGTTTAACGGATCCTTACGAGATGTGAATCCCGAACATCTCTTAAGTTACTGTACTTATGTTAGACACTGGATATGAGATGTCAAACCCCTAAACATCTTTGACACCGTTCCACTCATATTTTTACCGTTGATTTAACTCACATAAGATCTTTCAGTTCTGACTTGAGTGTTTGGTATTTTCAATTCGTTTGGGTCAGCCTGAGCATTTCAGGATTTGAAGACTTTATTTCTGGAAGACGAAGATGAAGATTTGTACTATTAGTATTTACTGTATTTAGTTCACTGCATCATGTATTCCGCTGCATTATTTATTATTCTCTGGTATGTGTAACTCTGATCTGTGTTATATAAGTATAATCAAATGTTTTGTAAAACAGCTTCATGAATTGTTATTTGATTATTATATATTGTCATTCCACTACGAGATTCTGTTTTGTTTTTTCTTTCTCTGCTTTTTCTTCTTTACCACATAACAATCCGTCATTCTGTATGGTTTGAGTTGGCACGTGTGTCTGCTTAAAAACGTATTAAAAGATGGGATGTTACACCCCGCGTATCGGACGCTGAATTACAGAAACGAATATACTATGGTGATCAGCACGACGAGACGATCAAAACGGTATACAGATATCAGCGATACGAACATCCGATCAATAGTCGATATTCGGTACCGAAAATGCTGCTAATTTGCCGAAAATAAGATGGACGGAGCAATAACAATCAAAATTTGATGAAACGGAAGATGACGTCTCACTCAGAAGATGATTTACAAATTTATTATATAAAAATATTCAGGTTTGGAAAACATTTTATTACCATCAAATATTAACTGATTTAAATTGAAATAGAACTACACAAATAAAATAAACTTCCATATTATCTGATGAAAATTTACCATTTGCTATGTTGAAGTAGATGTAATCCAAATATTAAATTATCAATTCAAAATTTTATTATTTAAAATTTTCCAAAAATTCAATTAATTAAATAAATAAAACCATTAAAATTTACGGGTCGTTACAATCCCCCACACACATTTCCCGTTATTAGAAGATCCCTTAATTAATTAATGTGATAAAAGTGACATATTCTCTGACTAATTAACGCCTTTATATCTCTTAACTAATTCATCTTTTAATTGATTAATGCTTCAATTAATCACACACTCATTGGTTGCATATACCTATGTAACCTCTTAATTTTTAAATGCGTATATTTGACATCTATATTTTTCATTGTTTTGCAATTATGTTAATTCAATTGATTTTATTTGTCATTAAAGCACAACGTGTAACATTCTCCCTCCCCCCTCCGCACTTAGGAAATTTCGTCCCCGACATTTGATAAGGGTTCAATCATGCAAACCTTCGTGCATCCATTCTACATTAGCAACCATTTAGTGTGCAACCAATTTTGTAACAATCAGTGCATAGTGTAAAGTGCAATACATCATAAAATATATGCATGTACAAGAATTTCTAAGCGGTACCTTCTATATGAATGCCTTTTCTTTTAGAATTTCTTTTAAAACATGATGCACACATCCTAAATATACTTGCAATTTCTATATGAATGAAATCTTTTGAAAACTCAAAACATTTTTCATCCAATTTTCCCCACACTCCTACTGAATAGGAGCATAGTTCAACAAATTTTACGTCTAAACCTACCACGCAACTTTTAATTTTCGAATTTTAGAAAATTCTAATTTTCCAAATTCGATTTCTTATGTTAGAAAGAAGGTAGAAAATGAAAAAACTTCACGTTTCTCCGTTTTACTTTTGCGTATCTCTCTCTCCGTAATTGGAACTTATGTCACTATCCTACAAAGTCTCTATTTTCTTTCCCAAGCACGGTTTACATAAGAAAGAATTTTCTTTTCAAACTTCTTCCTAAGCTTAATTTATGGGAAAGATGTATTTTTATTTTGCAATTCTCATTTATTTCTATTGACGTTTCTATTATTTTCTTTAGATCTTACTGTTTTTCTTTTAGTTACATTATATCTGCTTTTACTTTTCTTTTAATACAGCAACTAAACACAGCTATCATCTAGGGCAAGGAGGTCTAGGACTATGTCCACTCTAACACAGTATGTTCTTACTCTAGGAATCCAAGTAACCCATATGCTCCTCCTGCCGTCTTTTAGTTGTTACCAACTTATGCTGTATTACTTATGATGAATAAGATCTATTCATCTCTTCTATTCGATGCTCAAAAAGGAATAAGTCTCAATGAGAAATTGATTTGATAGATCAGAAATTTTTATTTTAAGTCCCATTTACTGCAATGGATAAGAATTTCAATCTATGCAGTCTTTATCTAAGAAGGCAACTAAGCTTGGGGAAATTATCTCTTTAGCTTTAATCTTTACCCAACTAAGATCTATATCCCAAGCACATGTGTCTTATCATCTTATTATAGTCTACACATATGAAGCAACATTTCTAGGTTTTCACTAGTGTCCTATATAACTTACGGGAACTATCATTATTACTACTAGGAGTAGTTACTGCTATAGCCTATACTTTCTCGTTACACCTAGAAAACGATTCATATCTACACCATATCTAAAAGTCTGGTTTGGTTTGATATTTATCGTTTTACTTCAAAAATTAAAGCTTCTAAATTTTATGTTTTCAAAAACTTATTTAGTTTTACACCAAACAATTTTTTTAAAAACATGTATTGCTTGTTCATAAAATATTTTTCTTTTTTCTTGAATTTAAAAAAATGTCCTCATAAGTTTTCAAAATATCCTTCTTCTTTTTATAGAATTTCAAATTTACTAAAATTGGAGTAAATAAGAACAATTATTTTATCAAAAATCTCTTAAATTTCCTACTCTTCCAATTACTTAACCTCGAAGGATTTACTAACTTACTACACTTAATGGTTTTATGCCTTAATGTACTGGAACTACTTTCTCTTATGAGAAACCATTTACTCTAAAACCTTCTATGAATCTTTTAAAGGAGGATTTCATGTTTATGTGAAATTATAAGGAATTTCTTTTATATTTTATCAAAATATGCTATACAAAATATGGTGCTTTACATACCTTGTACATCTCTTGCACGTATTCCTTATAACTTGCACAAAACATCTTTATTTGTGATTCATAGAAAATTATATCATTATTCATTTCATTCCAATATATTAAGGTATGTTTACTCTATATTTACTTGAATAAGATATTTCCTAATAAATTCATTAATTTATCGTACATTATTTTTCAAAAGAACTCATTTTTAAAACTTCTTTATAACTAGAAAATATTTTCATGTACTTATTTAAATAATAAGTGTACATACAAACCACTTTAGAGATTATCTCCAGAACTCATTTGGGTCAAGATAGATGTTGCGTAAAACACTGTTACTACAACCCAAAAATACTAATATATGGATTCAATTAAAATAAATATTAATAAATCACGTATGCTATGTAAAAACATTTACTTTGGGAGTCACTTACTCTAACAATAGTGTCATAATCTATGCTTCCTTTATTTTTACTAAAAACCTTTATTACAATAATAAATGTTGTAACCTACATTTTCGATACTTAACACACTCTAGGTTTTATATTAAAAATCTTTGTTTACCTATAAAGAAACTAGCGAGCTATGCATGCTTTATAGTTCTTCAAAATGAATTTCACTTTTAACAAAATTTACATCATATAAAAACCAATTTAAATTTCATATCACTTATTTTTTTTCCAAAAACCCAATTTTTATTTCCTCAAATTTATTAACAATTACAATTTTCAACTTTTCATTCAAAAGTTTCATTTTATTAGGTTAAACATAAAGTGGATTTTCTTTTTACTAAGACCTCTTGTTCCTTCCAAAATAAAAATACTTTTCCCGCTATCCCTAGGGGACTTCCCTACTGCCTAAACATATGGATACGAATTTCCTCTCAAAATATGGCTTATTTGTATGCTATAAATCGGTAATAACATAGGGCTCAACATCTACCTAGGAAACTAAGCACAAATATACCTCTAAAAACTTTCCATATGTTAAAATCTGTAATTGGGGACAATTTGAATTTTAGTACATAATATAATTATAATTTATTCAAAAATACAAATACGTTCACTCACCATCTACCTAGGAATCCTAAACCTAGGCTCTGATACCAAATGCAACAACCCCAGATCCAGTGGGTCTGGATTTTTTGGAAAAAATGCTAAGATTCAAGCCCACTGAAACCCGAGTTGGGTATTTGGTATCCTCCAAATAGGCAAAGATGAATATATTAGAGCTCAGATAAATATTTCATAGCGGAAATGACTAAAATATAATAGTAAGTAAATACTAACCAATAAAATAACACTTTCTAAACAAGTGTCTCAAAGAAGGGAAGTCTCTGTCATCTACCTAACCTATAGGATGTTATGAGGAGGGGGTCAGAACTAAAATTCTGGTGAACGGACAAATTATACACTTCTAATCTTAATTCTACATATGTCGTTTTATTTCCATTTACTTTTATATTAGGTTGATTGGGTTTATAATACTCTCGCCTCTATGCATGAATCATGCACATCTACTCCCTAGTAGATTAAAACCTAATAAGTGATATATATATAGCTATATACTCAATGACCGCATTGGTCCTAGGTACTACCCATAGTACCTTCTGTATCCTCTACACAAAGGACTCCATCATCTTGCTTCCATAGCGTTCTGTGACTACATCTATAAAGGACCGCCTCACAAGGCCTACAATACAGATGTTCCGTCGTCTATTATGAAAATGTAAAACGGCGTCCGCACTAGTCTATACTAATGCTCGGACATCCTCAATGTACCACCCTATGCGTACCTTGAGGACTATACATAATCGTTCTGTCTACTCCTTGAATCCCGCTTAACAAGGTCTACCTTGTACGGAATTCAGTCGGAGATTTTCTATTTCTGTAAAGGACTCCCTCGTTAGGCCTTCAATACAGATATTCTGTTTGGTTTGTCTCTTTTCTTATCATGGCTATGGCCCCATACAGTCACCCCTCAACTAATCGAAAGACTTCTAAAGAGCTAAGTGGTTGTGCCCTACTGCAAATAATCTAAACATTCAATTGGCTGCGCCCCTCATCCAATATCTTGATAGTGAAAGTATCAATGGACTGTTGGTTTAACTCTAGTCTTTCGCAAACTCGTTCTTGGTTTTGATGCTGGCCCGATATGCGCATGCGACTATCGTTTTGGGTCCTGCCCACTAAACTTATTTGCAAGTACCGGGACATACAAATATCCTACTCCATACATCAACCCCTTTTGACTTCCTACAATGGTCCCGCCATGCAAAAAGCAGTGACGGAATACTCTTTTGATGGAACACCTACAAACCTGCTTCTGAAGGACTGCTTCACTACGCCTTCCCCAGAGGGCTATCCTAGAGTGCCCTCACGTCCCGTTGAAGTCTCGTACTTCCTTCTAGCCCAAAATAACTAAGTTGGACATGTTTCTTCTGTGTTGAAATCTGTGATGAACTTCTTCGTTAGTCTCTTCATTCATCAGGCTGCTCCAAACGCATCTCACTCTTTCATTAGACCCTAAGTCTAATCTTTTAATTTGTGTTTAGTTTACTTTTCTTATTCTGTTGGCTACTTATTTACCCTAATTAGCATAATCTTGTCCCAGTTCACCTTACTGTTGTGAGACTATCAGTTCCTGACTGAAAGGGTATGCTGATGGTATGGACCACTTCTATTATCTTGCTTATTAACTTAATTTAAGTCTTAAATTTATTAAATTATTAAAATAAGCCTCTTCTGTTCTTTCTACTTAATTATAACCTATGTTATAATTTCACTTGTAATTGTCACATTTATTTTCTTTTATTAGCTGTTCATTATAAATTTAATTACAAACGTCTCTTTTCTATTCTAGTCTGTCTTCTTTTATTATGATGCTGAATTCTCTTTAATTCTCTCATATTATATGACAGGCTTAGCTTTGGACTACGTCCTCTTGTCACAAATTTACTTATCATAATAACTACTTTACTTTTATTTTATTATCTGCGCAGTAAATGCAGATCTAGGTACATTTTTGTTTGTAGTCTTATCTAATAATTAACTTGATTCCTTCTATTTTTTGCTTTATCTTCTTATATTACGAGAAGTTGTTCTATTCTATTTTAGGAAAACTATGCTAAAAATTTATTTCCATATTTTAAAACTAAATATGCTATAAACAATAATCTGTTACTACAAGATATTTCTTTTATTATCTCTTTACTTTTTGGGTAGTGCAAAATACAGTGGTTTCTCTATTTTACACTAATTACTTTTTTATTTCTTTTATTCTTGCAAATACGTTTATCATTATATTTTTAAACATTAAACTATAGAAATGTATTCTATTTTCTAAACCAACCAATTAATCCACCACGTACATCCAAATCAAGTTATTAGATTTTTCTTACTCCCGTTTTATCACAATTACTGTAAATTTCTATCATTTTCTTTCTATTCTAGTTTTTCTTATTTTACATCTAATTTTTGTAAATCTAGTATTCTACTATTTTAGTATGTTTTTGCGAATTCTTCTCTTTACTATTTTATTAGCGTAAAAAGGAATAAAAAGAAGCTGACATATACAGGCTAAATTTCTACTTTAAAACAGATGTAGTCGGCTGTAAACGTCTTACTTTTAGGCTTACATCTTTCTCTAATTATCAAGCCTAATATTAATTAAATATATGCTCTCTTATACAATTTATAGTCTTAGCATAACCTATTAACTTAATTAATTACTGAAATAAATAATAAATAAATTATTTAATGGGAATCTAATGATAATATATCATAAATGTAAAAGATATATAATTAATCCACTCACATGTCGTCCTTAGCTTCAATCTTTATCCCTTTTAATTTGCTATGCTTTTGTCTGTTTTTTTTTCTATTTGATTCGCTCTGAATTCTCTGATTTATTTGCGCAATTCTCTGATTTGTTTGTATGTATTTCCTTGCTTAATTTTATTTTTGGTTTGGGAAGAGATTTGATTAAATGAAGAGAAAGTAAGAGGGAAGAGAAGAGGAGATTGCTGTAAACGATGGCAGCTGATTCAGAAAAAATAGTGAGGCTAGGGTTAAGTTACGTTCAATTTATAGGTGGAATGAACAACTAGGAACCATTCGATTAACCCTAAAAACAATCCTCGCCATCAGAACTTGATTTGTTTACGTTAGCTTATAATGTATAAATCTCCAATGTTAGTCATTTGTTCCTCTGTTATATAACCCTATTAATTCACGTTTCCTTCTAAATAAGATTGTCCTATTAATTATCCGATTAATTAGATCATACGTACATACATACATACATACATACATACATACATACATACATACATACATACATATATCCTATATTAATTGATTCTTATACATTATAATTTCTTACATATTTGAACACGTCAATTAATACCTCTATTAACTAAATGCATATAAAAGTTATACTTTTTAATTTATTCTTACTAATTAACCTACATCATAAACCTAATTACTTTGTTTGATTTTTGTACGCGTTCCAATTTTTTTTAACTAGGAAACAAAAAATCTTATAACTGAAGTTTTCTTCTAGCTAATTAATTTACATTATTAGCTATTGTAAAAATGGCATATTCTTTGATTAATTGACACCCTTTTTAAAACGCTCAACTAATTGCCAATTAATTAATTGACACGTTTTCTCATTTTAATTGGTATCCAAATTAATTCCTATGCGTCACTCAATCACACATTTATTAGTTGTACATATCCAAACAGCCAATTCATTACCCAATTAATTGACATATAAGTTTCCCTCTTTTATTAATTGACGGTTACTTAATGTCTTTAATTACTTTCTCAATTAATTGATTGCCTCAATTATAAATTAATATATATATGTTATCATTTAATTTATTCCCTACATATATTTCCCTTTATTAGAAGATCCCCTAATTAATTAATGTTAAAAAAGTGACATATTCTCTGACTAATTAACGCCTCTACGTCTCTTAATTGATTCCTCTTTTAATTGATTGATGTGTCAATTAATCACACACTCATTGGTTGCATATACCTATGTAACCTCTTAATATTTAAATGTGTATATTTGACATTTATATTTTTCACTGTTTTGCAATTAGATTAATTCAGTTGATTTTATTTGTCATTAAAACATGGGGTGTTATAGGAAATATCTAGGAGAAGCACATGAGCTATATGGTGTTGTCATCTCTGGTGATGCTGTACTATGCATATATATATCTCGTTTTGTTCTTCTAGGGCAATGATAAGGAAATTCATCCACTAATGGTTAGGAGGTGATCCCAATCTTATTTTTGACGGTTTATTTTCCAAAGAACCAGGATCGAGTTTACGGAAAATTATCGAACATTATTTCGAAAACACCAGGATCAGGTATGTTATACGAAAACCACTTCGATCCAATGAATGCGTTTCGAAGTGAAGACATCTTGAAGATGATATAACTAGAGACGGAGCTCTTAAGTGTTTTATTCGGTCCTAGAATGAACTTCTATAGATGAATGCTGATACTGCATTATTGTTGGAAGGAAGTATTAGCATTCCAAGTGGGACGTGCTAAATAAAAAGATAAAACGTAGCCTCGGACCTCATCAATCGGGAAATAGCAAAAACCGGGCATGCGGCAGGGCCAAATGGATAGCTCCCAAGTAGGGTATGGTCATTCCAAATCTAGATCGGTTATTATCTCTCATTTGTATGCTTTGGGGCACATTAACGGAGGGATAATCATATTCGGTACTGCTTAGTCAAGTGGTATGCCAGTCCTATATGGCAAGGTACAAGATGTTCTTATCAGACCCCAGTGCATTTATCTAGGGATGTACCTTCGGAAGGTAGTCTCTTATTATCATAGTATGGAATCCATTTTCCAATACAAGCCTTATGGTTATAGTTGTATGCCAAATATGTTGGAATGTGAGATGCACGCATTTCGGCTATATTCATATTTTACTTTGATCCTCGGATATTATAATAATATAAATGGATTTTTTTATAAAAAGGGTTTGGTTATCGTAAGGTGAAACCTAGTCGTGTTTATGTGCAGCGTGGTCTTACGAGATACTTTTGATTGCAAGGATTTTTATATAACTTAAAATCTAGTTGGGTGTGTTTTCTCACGTTGGTTTTCCAGACTGACTAGGGTGTTATTTTATTATAATGTTCGAGTCAGACCGAGCATATTACAAACTTGTTCAGATGTATTTAAGCTTCAGAAAGTTGGAGGTCTAAAGATGTATTCACATAGATGGTTATTTTCTGATGATCCATTGTTGTGTTTATCAGCACTTGTGAGGACAGACTTTAATAACTTTCCAGGCTGAAATAGGTTAATATATTCTGATTGATATTATGTATACACATATTACAGTTTTGCTTTATTGTAAAGATTTGTGGTATATTATAGATTATTCGCTCCGCTGTGAGATTCTATGTTGTTTAGTTTTCTTCTTATTTTCTTCCTTCTCCTTTTCCCCTAACAATTGTGTTTTCCGGCATTCGATTTCTTGGTTTGTAATATAGTGGACATATGAGTGTCGAATTTTTCGAGTGTCGAAACCCCCGATCATTATGCTGCCATTAAGTGCGTTCTGAGATAATTAATCATGAAATAGAATGTATGTATGGACCAATTATTAGCATTTATCTTGTAAAGTGTAGTAGTGTATACTCTTGTGCTTATGGACTTGGAATCATTTTGATTCAAGGGTTTTGAAACTATAAACTTATAAACTTACATCTATCTATTTTTTGTACATATAAAAATATACATTATTTTGCATTTAAGTAATTTTACAAAAAAGAGTTTATTTAAGTTTACAAGTCTCAAAATTATTTCTAAGTTAATCAAATTCCTTTTATAAACGATTTCAACTAGTAAATATGGTTACGTATATATATGGCCTTTTATAAACTGTGAAATATGGCTTCAGAAATATAAACTTAAGTTGTTTTAAGCAAATGTATAAGTACTTAGTTGAGTTTGGAGTAAGAGTAATTAAGATTTTGTAAAATATATGGTTACGTATATATATGGCCTTTGGAACATAATTTCTAAACAATATAATTTTATGGAATTTTAAATATCAACATTGTTTTGTAATACGGAAAATCCTGGTTGTATAAAATAAGTATTTTGGTGTTAAATCGGAAGTTTATTTTATCCTATATAAATATGTTGATGGAACAATTTTGGATTAATTGAACATTTTAACAGTGATAAATCAAATAAATGTTTTGAGAACCTTAATTCTATCATTTAGGAAGTACTAATAATCGAATTAGTGTTACCGCTCAGTTTAAATACTATCGAGTAACGCTTCTTCGAATATTGTACAACTCATTGAATAAAATGTTTGATTGGTATTTACTATCTCATTAGTGAATACTTGAATTTCACCGAGTAGTATGGAGTGCCTTGTTAAATTATAGTGATTACTAATAGGAAGTATTTAATACTTTAGTGTTGTATTTTCATTTGTGGTTCGATGGGACTGATGGATCCTTAAGAGAATATAGCTCAGGTTTTCCAGTGATAACGAGTGAGATTTGCTATCTTTTAGTAAATCTTGAATTTCACCAGGCGGTGAGGGGAGTTTTGTTTAAGTTCTTGTGACTACTAAAAGTGATAGTATTTGACACTTTAGAGTTTACAAACTTTTGGTGTTCGATGGGTCCGGTAGATCCTTTAGAGGTATACTCACAGATTTCTTTACAATCAAAATTTATAAAGATGAATAATCTAGAGTCTTCGAGTCATGGTTGCTACGATCGTCTTGATCGGTATAAACTACCTTGAGATCAGTTGTGATTCCGTGTTCCCAATAGAGTACGATCTTTGGTATCAGATCAGTATAAGTGAAAACTTTGTTTGTTTGTTTCCCACAGTCTGACTACAATCATTATGGTTAGTAAGGATGATCATTACGATCGGTATGAATTAAGATCTCTTGGATGTTGGAAATTTAGATCATGTGACTATTCAATGTTCGTAATATATATATATTCTTGTGTGTCTTGTGATGGATTCTGAGTTAAATTAATTATGCGACTTGTTATGTCTTGGAATTTTGGATTTACTTATATGCCATACATTCTTTTTTTTATATCTTGTTCTCACCCGTTTGGATATTTAAAGATAGTCTGACCCATTTATTTTATAATATTGGGTCGGACCGAGACTTTTCCGGTTATAGGACAAGTTGACCTTGGGATGGTTGTGGGAGATAAACATTTTTGACTTTTAGTTTAACCCATTTAGGATTTTTAATTTTGTATATGACATGTAAAATTAAGATAGAGATTTGTATCAAATGTATATTATATGAGTCTAGTGTTATATTTGATAGACTCTCAGTTTGTATATATATGTATATGATGTTTAATATTCCGTTGTGATCTATGACTATTTTTTATATGATATACTGTTCTGATTCTGAGAAACCGATGTGGTTATTACTTTGAACTGAGATTGTGCAGGTCAAAAATTATCCTTTAAGATTAAGAAAAATAGTAAGTATGAGGTGTCAGTGTTTGTTTAAAGATATATTATCATTTTATCACCCTTAACAAGCATATTCTCTGTATTATTAGACGACATTATTATAATATTCTTTAATAATATGGGTATAATGGTGGGGTCGTTACAATTACTCATGGCTGCTGGGGGCACCTAGGGGTTACGTACTGATAGTTATTGGATAACCATGAAATGACTCACTCGATAGTTTCCTATTTGTTCATATAACTAAGGTCGAACAGTATATATCGATGTAGCTGATTTACATAGTTCTCTTGACTTGAGAATACTGCGGATCTTAAATATGAAATCTCCACTTTGGTTATAGTAAAATCATGACACAACATCTATCGAATGACTAGGCGGGTCAGTGGAAGTATTAGAAGTGAAACACTATTCAAGAAAGGATCCGTCTCCACGGTTATATAAGTTTTAGTACCACGATTACCTCTTGTCAACTCTGGCCAGAGCATTTCCGTTAGTTATAATTTTTATTATTGAACCAAGAACTTTGTGTTTGAATAATGGAGTTGAATATGGATGATATAGGAATTTTGACCATTACCAAATTCCATAAGTCAAAAGTGATATGGTTTTGACGAAGAGAATTACTGCAAATAATATTCACAACTAGGTAATGCTTAACAAAGTGAACTTGGATTTCACCAAAACCAAGAAAGCGAAAAATTTGACCAAAATATCACATCACCTGCTAAGTGACGTGTGAACTTAAAATTCGAACAGTTCGATATTAATCGCTGACCAACTTTACACCTGACGAGTCACACGACCGAAACGATGAATTCTCTTTTGACCAAGCGATTGAGTTACTTTAAAATTGCTATAATTTAATCAATATTTATGAAATATTAATTGTAAAAACTTAGATTATGATTCGAGGAATATATATTATCAAGTATATTTGTAATAGTTATAATTATATTAATCGATACACGATATCGATAAGCGATTAAATTGGATTTAGTTAAATAATATTTTCTTTGGCTTAAATGGTTTTTGGCCTCTTATGATGGATGAGATTTTCGATTGCAATATGAGTATGTGGGGTAGCTCAAAATGGGGTAGAGGCATTAGATTCTGGATGCCTAAGTTTGAGGGACAATCAGTACGAGATGAGATCCACTATTTTTTCTCTCTCTCTCTCTCATCCACTATATAAAAATCCCTAACCCTAGTTGCATTGAACCTTTAGCTACCTATCTATCCTTCAATTGCTACCCAAAAATACATAGTAGGTGGTCCATCAAATAAAGCCCACATCTGCTGAAAATCAATCACTATCTGATAGCTAAAGATCAATAGAACAAGGACTAACAATCTGTCGAATCGAAAAGGTTTCAAAGCGGAGAGTTCATTCTTTCAAGGTGTGCTCCAAGTCTTTGGTACTTAGGTATAATTTATATCAAGTTATGGCTTGCAAATTTTTGAATAATATTTCACTAGTGGAAAATAGGCATAAGGACAAACTTTGAAAAAAATGTAGACCGAAGGACAAACACTTTCATTTTTTGGCTGAAGGACAAGCTATGAAAAAATTAGCCTAAAGGACAATACTAAATATAACTAGCATTTTCTATAGTGTAAAACCGAATATAATGCTAGTTATAACTAGCATTTTTATAGTGTAAAAACTGAATATAATGCTAGTTATAACTAGCTTTGTCCTTCGGCCTAATTTTCTTTCAAAGTTTGTCCTTCAACCCAAAAATGAATAAAGGTTTCAAAGGTCAACGATACAAGGACTAGCAATCTACCGAATTGAAAAGGTTTCAAAGGGAAAGTTCATTTTTCAAGGTGTGCTTCAAGGCTTTGGTACTTGGGTATAATTTATATCAAGTTATAGCTTGCAAATTTTTGAATAATATTCCATTATATATACATATTATTAAAGTATTGGCTAGGTGACGATTCTGATGTGCACTAATGTTGTCACAAGTTACTTTTGTTATATGTATGTATATAAACATAAATTAACAAAAAAACAACTTTTCTATACAAATTAGATCTGTACACCTAACCAATACGTATACACACATACACACACACATATACATACATACATACATACATATATATATATATTAAAGTATATATATATATATATATATATTATTTAATTATACATATGGTTTATATTTAATTACAATATTATACTATGGTTGAGATTGATCATAAAATTATATGCATATGTATATATATTCATAGCAATAGTATTTTTTTTTGGCAAGACCGACGGGGTTGGATGGTCCCCGACCATTTTATTGCAGCACCAGAAGGATACAACACATACAAAGAGCAAGCTCATAGAATGCAGTGGAAAACATAGTGCTACAGAAAACTGGAAACTAAAAGTAGAAAATAAAGAAACAATAAAAAAACATAACAGAAGGCTGCCTCAAAAAGAGTGGTATATGCCGGGATCAATGGGGAAGGAGAGCATACTCAGCGAAGTCTTGATCACAAACATCACCCAATGCATGAACATATCTTCAGATTTGGCTTTCTCAGAATCAAACACCCTAGTGTTTCGTTCTTTCCATACCTCTGCTATGAAACTTTTCAAAACAGCAAGGTATAATCTTTTTTCTTTTCGTATGTGCCCATTCATCGCGTAAATTGTATTCCACTCAGCCACGTTGTCAAGAGAAGGAACGTTCGTTCGAAGTTTATCCTTAACATGTCTCCATACTTTATTTATGTAATCACATTCAAAGAACAAGTGTTCCACAGTCTCCACTTGATCATTGCAGAAGGCACACAGCATATTCACATCCATTCCCATGCAGACGAGTTTTGCTTTACTAAGTAGTGCACGATGTAACAGTTTCCATAGTAATAAGTTATCTCTCAGACTACTATCCTTATGCCAAGCACGCTTGCTCCATATCCAATTAGTCTTCTGCTTGTTCTTCATCAGATATTCATACACAGTGCTTATTTTGAATACAGTCGCTTTTTCTCCCCAAACCAGCAGTTCAGTGGAAGATATCATGGGAGTGTTATTTCTTATTTGGTTCCATATGCGCTGTATTCTCTGGTTGGACGAAAATGAATTAGTACTTTGAATATTATGGAAAACATCTCTAACCTTGGCTGCATGATGTATGCCAGTTTGCATCATCTCATTATAAGTTAGTTGTCTCTTCAAAATCAACCCTTTCTCGAGCCAAGGGTCGTTCCAGAAGCTAATTCTGTAGACACTGTTGTTGCTCATTTGCATTAGTGGTAGAACCTCCTCCTTTATCTTGAATATACTCTACCATGTCCAACTCAGGTTGTACGGTGTACGCATAGTCTAGATACTTCTGCCCTTGATTACATTATGTCGTGACCATTCAGCCCAAACGCTGTCAGTACTGTTGTAGAAGGTATCAATGTGTTTAGCAAACGCCGCCTTATTCCATTATTTTAAGTTGATGATACCTAAGCCCCCTTTATTCATCGGTTGCTCAACTATATTAAATTTGACTGGAGCAATATATCTGCCATCGGTTCTTCCCATCCATAGAAAGCGCATAAAAGTACTTCTTATCATTTTCATAAGCTTTAAGGGCAGAACATAAGTTCTAGCCCAATAAACTTGCATAGCAAATATAACAAACTTAACAAGGGTTAATCTACCTGCTTGGCTAAGCTTCGCCGTCGTCCAGCAATTTAGTCTCTCAGTTATCCTCCCATATAAAGGAAGGCAAAGATTAGTTGTTATTCTTGATGTAGCCAGAGGTAGCCCCAAGTACGAAACCATGTTAGGATTAGGGTAAAGACCAGTTGCCTGCGAGATTGCTTCCACCTGTTCACAATTGACCCCAGCAATAATTATTTCAGATTTCTGAATATTAACTTTCAACCCAGTCATGGCATAAAACTGTGCTAGAGTCTCCATTAAGTTATTGACAGTTGTGATATCAGGAGAACAAAACACAACAAGATCATCAGCGAACATAAGCGAAGAGATACTTGGTCGACTGCAAGATTGATGGCACTTAAACTTGCCTTGAGAAATAAGCCTATTTATCATTCTAGTCAGGAGCTCCATGACTACGATGAAAATATATGCAGAAATCGGGTCACCTTGCCTTATGCCTTGCTTATTGCGGAAAAATCCAGCTGTCGTACCATTGATTATGATCGAATATGTTGGGGTTGAGATGCATTCATAAATCCAATCAAGAAAGTGAGGTGGAAAATTCATATAACCCATGATTCGAATGATACTATCCCATTGTAACATATCAAAAGCTTTCATGATATCCAGTTTTAGCATAGCTTTTGGGGTAGAAGTCTTACGATTATATCCTTTAAGAAGTTCGTGCGCAAGAAGAATATTATCTAGTATATTTCTACCAGGTAGGAAGGCTGCTTGATTTCTAGATACCAAACTAGGAAGAACTTGCTTTAGTCTAGTAGCTATAACTTTGGAGATACATTTGTAGATGGTATTGCAGCAAGAAATAGGATGATACTCACTGACATGATGCGCATTATGTATCTTGGGGATAAGAGCAATATTAGTGTAGTTGTACGACCTGAATAGCTTGGATTTTTTGAAGAAAAGTTTAATTGCATTGATAACATCATTGGATATGATAGACCAACAACTAGTATAAAATTTAGCATTTAATCCATCGGGTCCACCGCATGAGTTACTGTTAAGTGAAAACATGGCTTTTTCAACTTCATCTGTTGATACTTCAGAGCATAGGTAGGAATAATCAGCTTCAGTTATTCTAGGAAGAATGTCAGTTGGAATTTCTTCAAGACTTGGTTCGAAGTTGTTCTCATTGCCATAAATGGAAGAGAAGTATTGCACAAATGCATCCTGAACATCATTCGCAGTAGATTGCAGCTGATCGTCCTTAGAGTTGATAGTAGTTATATTTTCTCTACGCTGTTTGTTCTTGAGTCTAGCGTGGAAATACGCACTATTTCTATCTCCATGTTCAGTCCATCTAATTCTGCTTTTTTGTCTAATCATGTCGCTCTCAGTTGTTAAAGCTTCACTATGTTGTTGGTTTAGGTTATACTCAGCCGCTGAAAGGTCAGTGTTGTTAACATTAGATATCATCTCCGTTTGCACCTCAGCAAGTTTCTGACCAATCGAAGTGCTCAACTTATCTCCTTTGCCGTATGTCTTGTACGAACACTGCTTCAGATTGTTTTTAACTTCTTTTATTTTCTCCTGCAAAATAAAAAGATGGTTACCATTCTTTTCTCTATTCCATGCTTTTAATACAATAGTTTTAAAATCTGGTTCTTTAATCCAAGAGTTAAAAAATTTAAAATTTGATTTTCCTCTCTTGTCTGCTCCACGAAGATGGATGATTTGAGGTGAGTGGTCTGATAGAAGAGGAGGGGGAAGTTGGCTGAAAAGGAGAGGCCATTTGTTAAGAGCAGCCTGATTGGAAAAGGTGTGGTCTATTCGAGAGAAAGTTCTCCTTCCTTGCCTTCTTTTGTTATTCCATGTATACTGCATTCCAACAGTTTTAACAGGAATTATCTCTGCTAGATTGATGGTAGTAGCAAGCGGTTTGATTTCGTTCAGAGAAAGGGGATTCCCACCTTCTCTATCAGAGAGCCTAAAGCAACAATTGAAGTCACCCAAAATAATCCAAGGATGAGTGTTTTGACGAAGAGCTTGTATAACATCAAACAAATTAGCTCTGGTCGCAATAGTATTGAAGGCATATACAAAGGTTACGTAAAAGGAAGTGTTATCAGTGAATGATTGAGCATGGCAATGTATCATTTGAGCATTGGAGAGGAGAGGAGTGATATGAACATGAAGGGGGTTGAATAGAATCAAGATCCTACCGTATGGAGCTTCATTCAAGTTATGGACATATTTCCAGTCAGGCTTTATGTAGTTGGCTGCCTTGACCGTTAATTCACGATTTAGCTTAGTCTCCAGCATTGCAATTATGGATAGCTTATGAGCACCAATAAGCTCTTTACATTGATCAAGTTTGATGACGTGATGTCCGCCTCGTATGTTCCATGCTCCAAGATTTGTCATCATTGGAGAATACGGGCATTAATTATTTCAATTTTCATTCTCCTCGTTACAGCTTGCGAAGAGTTTAAATAGTTAGGGATATCAACTGATAGTGGTGTTACTTCTTTGCTGGTATTACCATTTTTAGATGGTGGTGTGTTCTGACCTGAGATTAAGGGTAGTGAAGGAGAGGTGGGAGGAGATGTTATTGGCGGTGGCAATTTGAAAGCTGATGGAGGTTTAATGTTGGAGTAGACAAATGGGGGAGTTGGGTCATGTATACTGGCTGAATTGGGTTGGTGGTTATTCAGTGTTGTGCATGCAGAATTGTGCATGCAAGCAACGTCATTTGTGATAGCAGTTATACTGTGCGCAACATTATTTTTTCTATACTTTTTACTCTTCTTTTCACTTGATGTCATTCCTTCATCACTCTTACTTTCATTGCTCACTCTGCTTGCAATATAACTGGGAACAGAAGTTTTTTCATTAAGAATAAAATCTACCTTTTCCATCGGTTGCTCTGAATGTTCCATTTTTTCCTGCTCGGTGTCTTTGCTGTTATTCACCATTTGCTCTTCTTGATTTGTAGTCCCAATATTTATTACTCCTATGATGTTATCATTTATTACTTCATTTACTCCACTCTTTTCAACCACTGTCATACTTTCAATATCTCCATAACTTATATTTTCCACATCTTCCAGGTTATTGAGAATGTCAAATTTGTTGAAAGTCAAAATATTTTCCACTAATTCAACATCTTCACTGTATGTTTCTTTCCGTTTGATTATCCCTTCATTTCTCATATTAGTTTTTCCTGGTTGACTATCTTGTTCGTCAACTCTCCTTTCATCCTCACTGAGTTCATCAGACACAACACTGGTTTGTTCAATCTCTTTACCCTTCATAGCTATCTCCCCGGCGTTCACACTTTCATGTATTTCCTTGCTGACTCTTGCCAAGGCTATCTGTTCACTCTCCTCTTGTGCTTGTTCCACTTGTTGTTCAATGTCATCTTTATCTATTTTCTTTCTCGCAACACGTTGCCACGTCCTTATGCTTTGCTTCTTGATTGGTCTGGTATATTTATAAGCTTGACCCTTCTCTGTGCTTTCTTTCTTGTTTTCCTCCCTATCTTCTTTACTATTTTCCTTATCACACTTTGTCTTACTGTTATCATAATTGTCACACTCTACAGTTTTGTGTCCGAACCTCTTGCACTTCACACAAACATCTGGCCGCCATAAATACTGAACATATATTTTTTGTTGACCTCCCTCAACTAGTTTCACCAAAAATTCTTCAGTTAGTTCTTTTTCTGGCCTAACTTCTATCAAGCACTTCGCAAAGCTCAGCCTATCTTGCTTCTAAGTCATTTCATCCATACATAACAGCTTACCCAAATGACTACAAAGCCAGTTTATACCTAGAGGGGACCAAGCAAATATAGGAAGGTTGTACAGGTGTACCCAAACTGGCACAGCGGTGACTGAACCAGTCACATTACTCACAGTTGCGTCATACGGTTTAATTATGAATAGTTTATTATTCATTATAATAGGATCACTCTGCAAAATAGTTTCCCTATCTTCACTACTAGTGAACTTGAATAAGAAGATGGTTCCATCCGATTTAACTGAAACAGAGCCTTTTAGTTTCCATATGTGCTTTAACTTCTGAACTACAGCTGTGTACGACAATGGCTTATCGAGGAAGAAGCCAACAATTGTGTCGTTCCAGATAGCCGCACCTGCCTCTAAGACTTCAATAGGGGGCACCAACGCTTCTTTTTCATACACTGGAGTCAGGTCAACGGGTATGTACTTGCCTACGTTTCTTGGTTTCGCTTAAAAAGAGAAGTCCATTTCCGTTCACTCCAACTAGAGGGGGTTGGGATTCCAGCCTTATTTGAGTGAGAAGGAGTAGAAGAAAGTAGAGGAAGAGGGTTGGACTGAGGGTTGGTTGGAGGAGGAGGAGGAGGAACCAGGACAGGTGTGGTAGGAGTAAGAGAGCGAGAGAGGGATGTGACAGTTGAAGGCGGAGGAGGTTAAGACATAGTGGAGTTGCTACATGTAGTTGTAGTGGCACCGGTTCGAAACCCAGCGGCCACAATAATGAAACATAAGTGGTCTGGGCACTATAAATCCAGTCTAACCAAAGGCCAGGAGAAACATAGTTTCCATGGCCCCATAGTAATTTTTGATAGAAAGAAATTAAGTTTACAATTATTTATTAATATTTAATATTCTTTAAATTGATATGTTACATAAATAAATCATAGAAAATCAAATATGTTATGAAAATTATTTTTAAAGTTTTACCAGATTACTTTATCATAAGATAAGTTCTCGGTCAGAAAAAAATCAATTTTTCTATTTTTAATATTATTATTGCAAGTAGAAGAAATTAATAAATTAATAAAAATAAATTTTGACTAAAAATAGATGGAATTTTTTTTCAAACTTCAAGATACTATATATGATTTATTGGAAATTTAAAATCTGAAAAATGTTTCGAAAATAATTTTTTATCATTATTTTGTATAATTTTGAATGAATATTCAATTAAAATATATTTTGAAAAAATAAATATTTGGTGATATACATATGATTTGGAATTTAAAGAAAATTATTTTATAAATGTGTAAATATGTATATTGACATAATATAAACATATTTACACACACACACACACACATATATATCAATTTGAATAAAAATATTATTTTAACATTATATATATAATGTTACTTATATTATTCATAGTTTTATAAAATTTAAAATTTTATTATATATAATTTTTACATTTAACTAACTTATTCAATTTAAATAGGTATACAATAATGATAAATATGTATGTTTATGTACGCAAAATAATATATTATTTATAAATCATATATATGTATATATAAATACATTTCATTTACGTATAATTATTTAAATGAAATATATACATATATATGTATATATGAGGGAATTAGGAAAAATGACAAACTTTTCAAAAAATTAGGCTGAAGGACATCAAGTTTCATTTTTAGGCTGAAGGACAAATGCTAGTTATAATTAGCATTATATTCAACTTTTACATTATACAAAATGCTAGTTTTATCTAGCATTATATTCAGTTTTACACTATACAAAATGCTAGTTATAACTAGCATTGTCTTTTAGTCTAAAAAAACATGTTGTCCTTCAGCCTAATTTTTTTTCTAAGTTTGTCATTTTGCCTATTTTCCTATATATATATATAACGCTTTTATATTAGTTTATATATATATGGACAATATATACTACATATTCCATTGAAAAAACATATATTACATATTAAATGGGCTAATGTGTCCATTGCGATGCATATTATACCCGACATAAGCTGACATGCTACTCATGCGCACATACGTATATGTATATGATACATATACATAGTAATATAAATTAAATAAAACTATATACATATAAATTTAAAAATAAAATAATAATTATTATTTAAACAATATTTAGAAATGTTCTAAATGAATTAGACTTCATAGGCCCAATATAGATCCAAAAATCGAACTTTTTCTGAAATTCACCCATAACTTCCATCATAGGTTGGCCTAGTCCAACACGAATACGTCGAGGTTCAGAAGGAGGCGGTAAAGGATATGAGTGTTGCAGGCTAGACAAATCCCCTAATTTTGATATTGGAGCAAATCGCCTCCCTTACCAGCTTCTCGAATACCTTACATTACGGGTCGTATATCGAGAAGCTAATGACCCCGCTATGAAGATTGCCACATCCTTGACGAGCGAATATTTATTTCTTTCTTTTATGTAATGACTTGTAATAATAAAATATTGTAAAGCGAGCATAGCCTTAATTTTATGTAATGAATGTCCTTTTTGGATATGTATGTGATGATATCATTTCTTTAATTGTTATATTCCTTCCTCTTTACTTTTTTACATGAATTTTACATATACATATTCTCGTCTGTCGCATTATTCAACGTATTATGCATGTTTATACACACACACACACACACAATATGCACGCACGCACACAATATATGTATAAATATGTTATAAGCACGCGCGTGCACACACACACTATATATATATATATATAATGCAAATACTTGGTCAATACGGTGAAAGTGAATCCTTTTACATATTGCCAAAAATAACCCTGTAGCACTTTAATTTTTATGTTTAACATTAGTGGCAACTTTTTCGTTTGAATCATGCCACGATTTGTAATTATGAACCCACTATCTCTAGCATCATCCATCCTGATTTTATATTTCCTCACGTTCCAACTTCTCTTTCATTTGCTTCTTTTTCTTCTTACTTTATTCCTTAAAAATCAAGTGTTGAGCAAATTAAAAAAATTTGATGGTGATACAACTTTTATTCAGTTGAAGCCCTATCCATCTGACTACTATGGGTGAGCACTTCCAGGTTGAAGATAGAAGATGCAAAATTCAGTCTATAATTTGATAAATTCTCAACTTTTAACTCTCAAGTTCGATAATCAATTTTGTTTATTCATATTGTTTTTTCAAATTCACAGCCACTGCTTATTCAACCACTAATTTTACCATTTTTGAATTTACCGAAATAACAAAAATATGACCTGTGGTTAGGATCTGACAATTGCTTTGGAAAGAAAAAGTTGGTACATTTCATCTACATTGAGCATTTATAATCTTCTTTTTCGCTTTTTGTTATTGTTATTTTTATGTATATTGTTTCTTTTAGTTGTTTTAACGGAGCAACCGGTCTCATTGTATAGGCTTTAGGATATATATTGCAAGGTTGCACTCCAATTGTTCGATGAAATTACACACACCTCAACCAACATGAAAAAATTATTTCTAAAACAAAATAATCATGATTTTCGTCGTAAACAAAATTTCTAATTAATGCAAAATTATTGTATCGATAGTTAAACTTATAGTAAGCTATAGAATTGGTCTTATTCGGTTTACCGTGTCCAAATAGAGTTCACCAAATCCAAACTGTTTCAGTGTTTAATTTTAGCTGTTAACCATGCATTATATTTGTCCTTATTATTGTGTGCTTTTTATTCCTCCATCATCATGCATTTGTTATGAACTTTAAAGTAAATATACCTTTCTCTTATCATTTGGGCTAGAATTACAAATTTATATTTTTCTTTGCTACAATCTAACATGTTGTATCATTATCACTGTGAAAGACTATCCAATGACATGGATGGATGAGCAGAGCGTCCCAACAACTATAGGTAGTGGAATCGAAAATTAGTGATAGTAAAATAATGAGGGTAGTTGTTGATGGAGAAAAGACTAAAGTTACTATTATTATGAGTAAGATATTTTTCCTTTAGCTTAATTTATTTTGAAAACGTTTGTACTTTTTTTTGCTTACTGCCTTAGCATGTATGGTGATTTTGTCAAACGAAACTATTTTCGTGTCCAATCCTTATATCTCGAGCAAGTTTGTGAATAACTAAGATGTTTAACTCTTATTGCATATCATATTATATCTTTAAATATAATATTTTTATGTTGTACATGTATATTTTGGATCATTTATTATAAAAATGTACAAATAAGCTACTATAGATAGTTCCAGAGCGAAGTGATGACAGGTGGGTCCGTTTAATTATTGCTAATAGAAAAACGTATTTCAACTATAGGGAATCCACTGATCAAAATATCACCTTCAACATTCCTACTGGAAAGATGAATACTGACTAATATCAACCTTGGGAAAAATGGGTTGGAAGAGGTGCGACAAAGTGAGAGAAAATTTGGTAATCACATTAGGTTGGTTTTTCTTCCTTTTTTTCTAATTCTATACGGGGTAAGATATGATAAGAAATTTCCTCACGTTACTTATTTATTAAAACCTTGATTTATTTTATTCTCTTTGAAAGTTTTGTTTTTATGCTCTGCAAATTGCTTTAAATTCAAGATTGAAGAAATACACAGCAGAGAACAATGATATTGCATGTTTATTGAATTTTAATTTGAATATATATATATATATATATATATATATATATATATATATATGAAACCATGATATCTCTATATTGGGCTTTTGGTTAATAATACAGGGTTGAAATTTTATTTTTTTAATATGATAATGATATTGAATTGATAATGCTTTACAGATCTACCGTATGTTTATCTCATGAAATGGTGAGGTTGACAAATCAAAAGAGAGGGTAAATTAAGTAAAATAGTTTGTTACCACTTTTAACTTTGCAATGTAAGAGTATCATAGGTTGACTGATTTGTTTCTGTTTTTCAATTCTACATGGATTCATTTTATTTTGCAACAAAGACAATTTAACATACATTTTCAATCGTGCATGTCCATCGGACGTGCCTTAAGTGTGCATATTTGTGTATATACATATTTATGTGTATGTCATGTGTGCATTTATGTTTAAGGGTCTACATATCCATATAATTATAACATGCGGCTGTACAAACGTCGGTTCCTAAATTTATACAACAATATATTTTCTCAGATCTAAATTTTATTTATTTAACTGCTGTTTTGAGATTTTGTATGGGTAATCATTTGAGTTTAAACGTGAGTTCCTGGGTATTTGGGTATGCGTTTGAGTGTAAATTGGAATATGTGTCTACATCTTGCTATTTATTACTTTTGGTGAATATCGGGTATTAAGTTTTGTGTGTGCGTGAATAAGCAAGTGGATCACATGTTATCAGACATGCATTAATATATTCAATGGTAAGGTATACTAGATGCTTTCATAGCTATATATTGTAATATATAATGTAATTTTTATATGGTTTACATTTTGGATTACAATTTTGTGTGCTGACATTTTAGGCTTGCGTGCTGTTGAATTTTAAAACAACGTCCCAAGGCTTTAGGTGATATGTACATTTATTTGGGAGAACGCTTGGTGTCATCGTGCTTTAAATGCAAGTTATGCAATGGACTAACGCACATTTATATATATATTAAAAAAATATGAAATAATCTAATATATAAATACACATAAAAGTAATAATATTATATTATATATAAATAAATTTAATAAATACATTTAATAAATCTAAGAAACAAAAAAATTCCAAAAAGTCACAACGTAACTATACTCCAACTAACTTTTTTCTTAAAATGAACGAGCACAATATATTGTTGGACTTCTTTCACTTTGGTTGCTTAGAGCTTTTTTGAATTATTTTGCATCTTCTCATCAACATCTCATACTTTCAATAGGATTATAAATTACTTCAATAATAATTAGTTTATTTTCATCTCAAGGAGTTATGTAATGGGCTCCAGGACTTGAGATTTTCAATGAAATGAAAATCTGTAATATGCCGGTTCAAGTTTAGATATTGCATAAGCCATGGCCTCTATCATCATTTTGTATGAGCTTTATTCTAAAAACATGTTTGTTTTCATCTTGTCACTAGAAAAACCTACTTTGTTAATGTAATGTTGAGGAAGATATAGCTTGATGCTTTGGAAGACAATGTCATAACATTGTCTAAATATGCAAATGCCTAGGTTTGAAAACTTTAAAGACCTTTGACAATCTACCTAAAGAGTTACAAGCAATATGAGAGGGTTTGCGTTGAAATATATTTTAAAGTATTATCAAATTTTGGAGGTTTTCCTTGAGTAACTTCTGAATTATATTACTATTTGATAGGAACTTTTGTGTATGTTTAATTTATTATTGCAGCCATCATATACAATCTTAATAGATGTGCAGAGCCCGTTGGCAGTTGGTGATGAAGCTCAGGAAAAGAATAAAAGAAAAAATCCATTATATTACTACTCGCATAAAATTGTGGTTACATAAAAACATCCGTTATACAACGTTTCTAACTCCACCATCTAAATGTTAGATGCCGATCTCAAGCTCAGGAAAATAATAAAAGAAAACGATTGGTACAATTGTAATTTAGTTGTTACGGGTTTTTTTATAAGCTACCGTTGTTTGTAACAACCTTGAATAAATCAAAGAGAAGAAAAATTACATCAATTTAGTTCTTTTTTTAACGGTACTTAGATATAGCATACCACAAATCAAATATGTCAAAAAATATTCGAATCATGCTACGCAAGTTTCAAACTTGTGACCTCTCGCACCAAAGTCAAAGCACTTAACCACTGGGACAATGGTGCTTGTCTCAATTTAGATCTTACAAATTATTACAATGATATTAATATAAAGGAAACGGTTAGTGTATTATAATGTTCTAAGATAACTTAGTCCCATTAATGTTTCGGCAAATAGTTGATTTGTGAATGTACATACATAAAAATATACCAAATTTTATATATTTCAAATTCATGCTGTAAAATAATAATAAATTTACAAATTATGGCATTTAATACCAATTACACATGCACACGTGCGACGTATATATAGAAAATGGGTTCTTTATTAATGACGTGTAAGAACCAAACAGAGAGTTTGCCTCCTTAAATAAACCTTACCAGAGTAGTAAGAAAAATGATGAATATTAATTCAAATGTCAGTACACAATATAAACAAAACAATATGGCCTAAAGAATTTAAAAACCTCCTCTACCATAAAATCAACCCGATTGACCCGATAATACACCAAAATCCTAAGATTTCAGCTCCCCAAATCATCCAGGATTGCTTAATTCTATATCCCAACATTTAAGAAATGAGATCTCGCTCTTCCATGGCAGCTCGTTTATGGTGTCGACTGCGCTGTAGACGGATGTCGACTTCTGCTAGCTTGATTCTCAGAGCAGTGGAGCATGCCTTCTTCTCAAACCGGCAATGGTTCCTTTCCATCCAAAGGTGGTGTATCACGGTAGCAGTTGTGGTGAAGGACAAATCCTGGAGCATTGAAGTGCGAACACATTAATTTACCAGAAGTGTGAATCTTTGCTGTAGGGGATTGTTCATTTCCATGGGTAATTCGAGCTTATCCATCATAGCTTTCCAAAGAAAAGTACAGTAAACTGTAACAACTCCACCTTAGTTAGCATGATATTGAGTTCTCAAAACTCGAACTGCAGCAAGTATGGTCAGAGTGCGGCCACCATTTCATCAGAGCAGGTCGCCAACCAAAGCAGAGGCTGGGGGTAGTCGATGACAGGAGATGAACAGGCTTGTGGAAGAAGGAATATTATGTTATTCACTCGTGCATGTGTGCACGTGCATAGAAGAACTGCACTGCTCGAATTGTATTTCATTTGGACCGAGTCTTTGATTTTTTTATGTGAGTTGTAATTAGATTAGCTAGGTATGAGTTGGAAAATTGTAGCCGTTATGTGAAGCATTATACATAAGCAAGCATGTAAAAATCAGAAAAAAAAAATGAATAAAGATATATTTCATTTCTTTTACATTCTGTTACATCTTCTTCTACATTCCATTATTTTTACAGTATTCTCATCTTTGTTACACTCTACACTCTAATCTTCTCTCTAATCTTCATTCCGATCTTCACTTTAATCTTCATCCTTCTGCACTCTTTCTTCAATCTGTATCTTCTTTTCTAAACCTACCCATTGCTTCTCATTTCTCTGACATTTTCCCACCCTTGTCCATCTTTCTTATTCTTTTTTATTCAAGCTTTAATTCCCTGCATCTTCCCACCTTCTGATTTTTATCAACCTGCCTTCAAGTCTGATTCACCACAGCCTGGGCGTAACACATTGGTATCAGATCCTATGGCTTGGCTAACCACTGACAACCAGTCCACTTCCAACAACAATCATATTCTGAAAATTGACACATTTATCCAAGAACAAGAAGAGGCATGGAAGAGACAAGAAGATATTAATAATCGAAATTCTCTTGCCTTAAGGAAATTAGAAGCTACAGCGCAAATCTCGGAGACTGGCAACCGGAAACTGGATCAACCTTTGGATCAAGCAACAAGGGAAATTTGCATCAAATTTGAAGGTATGCATAATGTTCTTTCTGCTTTAGCGCAAGACATCCAACAATTAAAGCTTCAATCTGCTGCTCATCACCATCCAAATACCACTGCCAATATACATGGAGTTCTTGCATCTAATCCTCATCAACTTCCATCATCTCCACAAAATTCAAGAAATACTTCATCTTCCCCGTGATAAACTCCAGCAATCACCCAGTAATGACTAACCTTCCTGTAACCCATCCTCACCCACCAGGAAATCAAGAAATCCATTCTTGGAATAAAAACTCGCCATTTCCAAATCTTAAGCTTGACTTCCCTATATACACAGGAGACGAGATGGTGTATGAATGGGTTAATCAGGTAGAGCAGTTCTTCAGATTTCATCAAACAGAGGATTCATTTTGGGTAGAAATATCATCTTTTTATCTTAAAAAGATGCTCTCAAGTGGTATAACTGGTATACTAGAAATATTCCAAACCATGAGAACCGGGCAACCATCAGAGAAGAAATTTTGGTCAGATTCAACCCTGAAGAAATGGAGAGACCTTATGATACTTTGGCCAAATTAAAACAACAGACTACTGTCTCGGCCTACCTGTCAAAATTTGATGGTTTACAAGCCACCTTGGAGACCTTGCCACCAAGATTCTTGCTAGATAGGTTCATTGGAGGACTCAAGGAGGATATTAAGTATGATGTGCTGACTTCCCGACCAGTAGATTTAGAGAAGCAGTTTCTTTGGCAAAAATGTTCGAGAGCGTACAGAATCAAGCCAGGAAAGGAAGCAAAATTAACAAGCAATATCTCCCTTCAAAGAATAACAACCAACTTCTTCCTGACTCCAAGAATTCAAATTCTAATCCAAAACCGAAGGATTGGGGTACTACCAATTTAGAACGCTTAGCAAAAAGTAAAGGTCTAACCCCAAATCAATTGATTGAAATGAGAAGACAAAACATATGTTACGGCTGTAAGGAAAAATGGCATAAAGACCACAAGTGTAAAATTCCCCAAGTACATGTACTGGAAGGAGTCATGTCATTTGATGACCTGGATGAAATTGTAGAATGCAATAATGAGAGTGATAATGTTGACAGCTATGAGGAAAATGATAAAGAGACCCATGCTATAACTTTACAAGCCATGTGTGGTATTCCTGCTCTCTCAACTATCAAAGTACAGGGTACTGTAAAAGGGAAACCAGTCCAAATTCTCATTGACTCTGGTTCTACGCATATTTCATTGACAAAGATTTAGTTCACAAACTGAAACTTAAGGTGGATGAATCAAGAAATTATGAAGTTATGGTGGCTAATGGAGAAAAGCTTCAAGGGTCTGGTATATGTTACAATGTTCTGCTAAGTTGTCAAGGGTGTAAAATGCCAGTTGATCTTTTGATACTACCATTGGAAGGATGTCAAATTGTGTTGGGTGCTCAGTGGATGAAGAAGTTAGGGGAGATTACATTGAATCTTGACAAGTTAATGGTCAGATTTACTTATGGCAATAAGACATACACTTGGCAGGGAATTCAACAACAAGATGTTAAATTAGTTCATCAGAAAACTTTAGGAAAAGAGCATGCACATGGTCAGATTACTATGATGATATATTCAATAGACATTAAGCAAACAAAAGAAACCCAAAATTTCCTACAAGAGCTACCCGAAGAAATTCAAATTTTACTGCAGCAGAACCCCGAAGTAACTTCACTAATCATTCCTCTTCCTACTCAGAGGCAACATGATCATAAAATACCCCTAATACCAGGAGCCAACCCAGTCTGTTTGAAGCCATATAGGCATGCTCACCACATAAAGAACGAGTTAGAGAAAATCATCAAGGAATTACTGGAAAATGGCATCATAAGGCATAGCAATAGTTCATATTCTTCTCCTGTAGTAATGGTTTGAAAAAAAGATGGCACTTGGAGGCTGTGCATTGACTACTGGAGCCTGAACTCTCTCACAATCAAAGATAAGTTTCCCATTCCTTTAGTTGATGATTTATTTGATGAGTTGCATGGATCAAAATACTTCACTAAACTAGACCTTAAATCAGGTTATCATCAAATTAGAATGAATGAGGATGACATACATAAAACAGCTTTTAAAACTCATGATGGACACTATGAATATGTAGTAATGCCTTTTGGGTTAGTTAATGCACCATCAACTTTTCAATCACTTATGAACGACATTTTAGGCCTTACTTAAGAAAATTCATACTGGTTTTCTTTGATGATATACTAATATACAGCCAGACCATGTCTGAGCATATACAACATATTAGCTTGGCATTTCAGGTGCTGAAGAAGAATCATCTGATAATTAAATTATCCAAATGCTGCTTTGCCAAAAAATCACTTGTGAATTTAGGCCACATTATTTCAGAACAAGAGGTAGCCGTTGATCCTAACAAAGTCAATGCAGTGATGGATTGGCCACTACCAAAGAACATAAAGGATTTAAGGGGGTTTCTGGGTGTAACTGTATATTATAGAAAGTTTATTAAAGGGTATGGCCTCATTGCAAAACCACTGACAGATATGATAAGGAAGAACTCCTTTATTTGGACTATTGAAGCCAAAGATGCTTTTGACCAACTCAAGCAGTGTTTATCTAATCCTCCTGTCCTTGCAATGCCAGATTTTTCACAGCCATTCATTCTAGAATGTGATGCAGTGGATTAGGAGTGGGAGCAGTGCTACAGCAAAATAAAAAACCAATAGCTTATTTAAGTAAGGCATTGCATGGTCGAAATTTAGCCTTATCTACCTATGAAAAAGAGCTAATGGCTATCATTATTGCTACAAAAAAATGGTCCCAATACCTCATGGGAAGGCAATTTATTATAAAAACAGATCACCAGAGCCTTAAATATTTATTGTCGCAAAGGCTTCACAATGGTGTACAAAACAAATGGCTCACAAAACTTCATGGATTTGATTATATAGTTGAATACAAAAGTGGGAAAGAAAATATAGTGGCTGATGCTTTATCCAGAAAGGAGGACATGCAAGTACAAGCGGTAACTGTGGTACAAACACCGTTGTTAGATGAATTAAAAGGCACATTATCAAACTCGGCATGGTACCAGCAGCAGATGACCAAAGTACAGAATGGGCAGCTACAGGAAAGCAAGTACAAGCTAGTGGATAACTTAATTTTCTACAAAGGAAAAATTTTAATTGACCATCACCTGACAGCACTGCTACATACTCTCATTGCTGAACACCATTCTGCTCCTCTAGGGGCCATTCAGGAATCAAGGGTACTTTAAAAAGATTGCGAAAAGTATTTTATTGGAAAAATCTGAAAAGAACTGTTGAATACTTCGTAAAGTCTTGTGATGTTTATCAGAGAAATAAAGGGGAGAATGTACACTTACCTGGTCTCCTACATCCCCTACCTATTCCTGAACAAGTATGGGAAGACATTTCTATGGATTTTATAACATGTCTTCCAAAAAGCCATAAGTACACTATGATTTTTGAAGTGGTAGATAGGTTAAGCAAATATGATCATTTCTTTTCTCTCTGCCATCCATACACAGCAAAAGAAGTAGCTAAGGTATTTTTTAATGGGGTATTCAAATTACATGGCCTACCAAAATCAATAGTAAGTGACAGGGATACTATGTTTACCAGCAACTTCTGGCAGGAGCTTTTTAATTTACAAGGCTGCAGGTTGAAAATGAGTTCTTCTTACCACCCACAGAGTGATGGGCAAACAGAGATTGTAAACAAAATTCTTGAGGGATATTTGCGATGTTTCGTTTGTCATAGGCCGCACGAGTGGAGTGAATGGCTATCTCTGGCCGAGTTCTGGTATAACACAACCTGGAAATCATCCACCAATATGACCCCCTTCAAGGCAGTATATGGGATAAATCCTCCAAATTTACTCACTTATGTTCCTAATACGGCTAAAGTAGAGCAAGTAAAAGAATTTTTATTTAGTAGAGACATCACCTTAGAGTTTTTAAAAGATAGTTTGAAGTTAACACAAGACAGGATGAAGAGGTATACAGATTTAAAAAGAACTGAAAGGAATTTCAAGTTAATGACTGGGTTTTCTTAAAGCTACAACCTTATAGGCAAATCAGTGCTCGGAATCAAAGAACACACAAATTGTCTCCTAAGTATTATGGGCCTTATCAAATAGAAGAAAGAATTGGAACAGTAGCCTACAAGTTGAAGCTGCCTGCTCATGTCAAAATTCACCCTGTATTTCATGTTTCTCGACTTAAGAAAAAGATTGGAAATGGATTAATAATTCAAGAGGATGCTCCTAGTTTCGAGGAAGAAATAGTAATACAGCCAGAAAGAATCCTAGATAGACGAATTGTGCCTCGAAACAATGAAGCAGTAGTACAAATTTTATAAAGTGGAAGGGCAAGCCTGAAGAAGAAGCAACTTGGGAGGATTATTGGCCAACTATTAGACGTTTCCCCACTTTAGACCTTGAGACAAGGTCGATTTTTGAAGAGGAAGGGAGATGTAACAACTCCACCTTAGTTAGCATGATATTGAGTTCTCAAAACTCGAACTGCAGCAAGTATGGTCAGAGTGCGGCCGCCGTTTCATCAGAGCAGGTCACCAACCAAAGCAGCAGCTGGGGGTAGTCGATGACAGGAGATGAACATGCTTGTGGAAGGAATATTATGTTATTCACTCGTGCATGTGTGCACGTGCACAGAAGAACTGCAGTGCTGGAATTGTATTTCATTTGGACCGAGTCTTTGATTTTTTGTGTGAGTTGTAATTAGATTAGCTGGGTATGAGTTGGCAAATTGTAGCCGTTATGTGAAGCATTATATATGAGCAAGCATGTTAAAATCAGAAAAAAAGATGAATAAAGATATATTTCATTTCTTTTACATTCTGTTACATCTTCTACATTCCATTATTTTTACAGTATTCTCATCTTTGTTACACTCTTCACTCTAATCTTCTCTCTGATCTTCATTCTGATCTTCACTTTAATCTTCATCCTTCTGCACTCTTTCTTCAATCTGTATCTTCTTTTCTAAACCTACCCATTGCTTCTCATTTCTCTGACATTCTCCCACCCCTGTCCACCTTCCTTATTCTTTTTTATTCAAGCTTTAATTCCCTGTATCTTCCCACCTTCTGCTTTTTATCAACTTGCCTTCATGTCTGATTCACCACAGCCTGGGCGTAACATAAACACATGTAAAGAATCGATGATCCTGATTTTTATTATGCTGTTCGCATAAACCACAGTGTGTCTAAGTTTCTATAACCCAATTAGTTAATCGATCGGATGTAGGCAGTTTACCCAAATAAGTTGTGTAAGCTATATACGCGAACTTACGAGTAGTATTTTTGTGCCTTATCAATTTGAAATCCTTGTTAATCCTTAAGTATTGTCTAATATTGTCCTAGACATGTGAGAATATGAAATTGTTACAATGTAGAATCCGCCAATAGTCTTGTAATTTGATCGTAGATAACTTAACTTGTTCAATAGTTGATGCCACTTCTCTAGTTTTCGCTAATAGATGAGGCTGCAACCCGTTGTCTCTAATTATATGATTGACAGTTAAATTTGCGCTTCTACTCTACTCCAACAAAGTAGGTCAACCAATGACTTGTGGTTGATCCAGGGATCAAACCACAGAGAGGTGTTTTCACCATTAACAATCACTTTATTCATAATTTTGCATGATATATCTCGCTTTTGTAGAATATATTTCATAATACCCAAGTGATTGTTATTGATAGGCATGACACATAAATTTTATCTAGTCGGATATTTGGCCTGCATCCACTTGCTCCACTAGCAATCTTTGGTTAAGAGATTCCACAGTAATTTGATTCTCGTTGTGGTATCTAAATCAGAAAATTTGTGTAGCCCTACATCGCCTTCTAATTTGGGTTTGCACAGAGTGTCCCATGATATTCTATGTTGTAATTTCCTACTCCAAAAGAAATTTGCACACATCTGATAAATTTTCTTAAGAACTGATAATGGTAAATGATAAATAAGCAACTAGTACATAACAGTAAGAGCAATAGTACTATGAATTAACTCTACTCTTCTCGCTGTAGTTAATAATTGACTATCCCATCCTTCTAACTTACTACTTATTTTGCTTAGCAAGGTTGAACAGTGAGCGGAATGAGGGACTCTGAGATATTTGGCAGGTAACGAATGCTCATTATTATGTAATATATTCGAGATATCCAATATTTGAACTGTTCCTGCATTGAAAAAAGTTGCGACTTCGTTTCATTGATTTTAAACCAGCCGTGTCCTCTATGGTAGCAAATATGTTTTCCATTTACGCAACATTGTCTATTGTCTGTTGTGGCTGATAGGAATACCATAACATCGTCTGCATATAGTAAGTGAGTTATGCTAGGCTTAATAAAAGACATAGGTTGTAATTGACCGTCTAACTCTCGCTCCTCTATTAAATTGAAAAGAATTCCATTGCTACACAAAATAGATAGAGCGATAGAGGATCACCCTGGCGCAGGCCTCTAGTAGAGGTAATAAAGCCTTCGAGTATTCCATCAACCGTGATTGAAAACGTAGGAGTCGAAATGCTTTCATAAATTAGCTTGATGAGTGATGTAGCAAAACCCCGTTAGACAGAGCACGTGGTAGACAAATTCACAATTCACCATATCGTAGGCCTTTTGTAGATCAATTTTGATGCACATCTTGCCTTTCCCTTTTTTTGCAAATACCTCACTAGTTCGTGTGCTAGAAAGAACAATTTCACTAATGTTCCTACCTGGGATAAAAGAAGATTGATTTTCTATAATAATAAAACGTAGAAAATCTTTAATTCTACGACATATAATCTTAGCAACGATTTTATAAAAAACATTAACACGTGCTATAGGTCTATAATCAGATGTTATTTATGGCTTATCTTTCTTTGGGATTTCAACCCCTTTGGTAGCTTTCTTGTAGAAAATATTTTTGCTATAGCTTCCATGATGTCATGTTGCAGGAGTTCCCAATGAATTTTGTAGAATTTAGAGGAAAAACCGTCCGGTCCCAGAGAATTCTTGATGGAAAAAAGGGAAGCTTTAACTTCTTCAACAAATAACGGATGAAGCTAAGTATTCTTTGCCTCTGTTGTATATTTTCATTCTAGTGTATATTTAGGGGAAAAATGTCCACTTCACTATTGAATAAAGACCGACAAAACGGGATGGCTTCCTTTGTAATAGCAGTACTGTCATAAACATGATTAACGTGGGCATCAAGTAAAGCTTGAATTTTATTTCTATGTCGCTGTATTGACATTTTAGCATAGAAGAATTTTAAGTTAGTATATCCTTGTTGCAACTATAGCACCTTACTATGTTGTTTTAAGAAGTGTTGTTGCCTTTGCAATTACTCAGTTAGTTCCAGACTTTTGATATACATGGTTTCGTACATGGCTTTATTTTTATTTTGATTTTGATCACTTTGATAGAAGGCCTCATTAACACTATTCACCCCCCTCTAATATTAATCCTAGCCTTAAGATCCGTAATCCGCATTTCTCACAATTGGTTTCAAAGCAAGATTTTGGCTAAAATCGAACGGCCGCTTGGTTTTAGTCCAAAATCGGGCCATTTCGACAAAAACAAAAATCAAAGTGAGCTAACTCAAGTTAACTTTTATTATATCATATTAATGATGTTATAAATGTTTATCAATTGTTTGGATGCTAGTTAAATTGTTTGATTTCTTGTTTGGTTGAATTTCTGTTTGGAAAATGGATGACATATTAAATTTATCATTATAAACCAATATGATTATCTATATATTATCCATAACTGTTAACCAAATTTGTGGTCAACACCCTAACGAATCCAAGTATATGGACTTAATGGATGATGGTACGCAGAATTTTTATATCATCACTTATAGATAACTTTCGAATCAGACCTTTCGACGTGGTCAAAAGGTTTAGATATAGGATTAAGGAAACCTTTCGGCTTTGCTGAGTTAGTACACAGTGGCCTCTGTCTTAGTCAAACCACTATAAGAACTCTCACTAAAGTTATCTTCTTGATTGGGATGAAATTCTCTTAGTTTGTTCTTTAAAAAAGGTTAATCTTGACCCTATTGGAAGGTTGAAATATCCTTCTTGGGCTTAGATGGGGTATGATAGATTTGTGGATGTGAGGTGGATTTCAATCTTGTCGAAGGGTTAGGCAACTGATTGTTTGGATTTGGAAAGTTTTTAAGGTTATTGGAGCATGAAAGATTGTGAACCTTACCGAAAGGTTTAAATCACATCACTAATGATTTTGGAAGGTCTTTATAAATGTTGATTCAAATTAATTGCCTCTTTGGTCGAAGGGTTTAGGTTGTAGGGTTGAGGCCTTCGAAGGGATGTAAGGATTATTTATAAAAGGAATATTATTATCTTTGTCGACGAGAACCTTTCGGAGCGACTGAACCTAAAAACACGAGTTAATTTAGGAGAGGGTTAAGCAAATAACAAAGTAATTAACGGAACTAAGGACTCCCATATACAACCACAAAAAGTCTTCCTTTTTATTAAATCTCCCAAATCATACTCAATTTAGGGTTATAACACTCTGATTAAGAAGTTACAAGATTATAACGAGGAAAAATCCTCACCCAAAACTGGACTCCTTGGGTCTTATTTATAGATGCCGGCGGCTATGCTTTCGACTTCATGCCTTCGATCCGGTCAAAGGGTCTCCTTTTTATATGCAGTTGCAAACCTTTCAACTTCGTCGAAAGGTTTTCCTTTCGCATGCCATCATGGATCTTTGAACGTCATCGAAGGGTTTACTCCTCTATATACTTTAATGGACCTTTCGTCTTTGCCGATGGGTCTTTCTTTTATATGATACTGTGAACCCTTTAACCTTGTTGGAAGGTTTCTCTCTCATTTGATTATTGTGAACCCTTCAACCTTGTCGAAAGGTTGCTCTTCACTTGATTGCTATCGAGAGTCATGCTTTTCTTGAATGTTGTCGGAAGGTTGTCTTTTATTCTTTGCTGACTTGTGAATGTTGCCTTCACCATAAACCTTTCGACATTGTCGAAAGGTATTTATTATGTGTTCCAACCGGTCCAAAAGGCTTATTATGCTTTCGAAAAGATCGTTATAGAGTTGAATGCCCCTGCCTTGACTTCTTCACCCTCTTTGGAAGGTAAGAACTTCTTGAATACTGTAGAATGGAAACTTTTGTCCCCTCCGAAAGGTCTTGGATTGCTTCACACTGTCGACTACATCCGTTTGATTTCTTGGAAGGTTTGATCTGAACTTCTTTCCTTTTGCCTCTTGCTAAAAGACCCTCCGATTTAGACGGAAGGTGGATTTTTTGTGTAACATTTGCCCCCCATGCGAAGGGATGCTCTTGACTTTCCAAGTCATATTTTCCGAAAGCTATAAAAATTTTAGCCTCTTCTTCCCGCAAGCATAATTACCGAGTACAAGTAAAAGAATTCTCTCAAATGGCTTGACCTTTTAGAGGCTACTTCTTAAATTCGATTTAGAACTAGCCTCTCCTCTCACTTATTTTTCAGGGATGATTTAAAAACTGTATTTAGTATTGGGTTAGGATTTGGTCAGGCTGAATAGGGCAGCCTGGAACTCTAGGCATAATTTTGGTAACTTAGAGAGACCTTTCTACCCCTTCGAAGGAGATTAAGGCGGCAATGATGAATTTTCCCTCTTTGAACCTTTCAACAAGGTCGGAAAATATTCTGACTCCAACTTTTGCTTATTGTTGAAAGATCCAATAATTTAATGGTTAGACCCTTCAACTACAAGCTCTCGATGAGGTTGGAGAGTTCCAAATCATATGCTTAACAAGCTCTCGACAAGGTTGGAGTGTTCCAAAACTTTCGATCTCTTTCCATATAACAAAACATCATATACAAAATATCAATCAATTAAACACATGTACAGTTACACAACATCACTCCAGAAATTCAACTAAACTAAGAATATCAAAATATTTAGTTATATACTATTATATGATACATTCTTCAAAATAATCAAACAGTATATACATATCTAAAATGATGTCATTATCTCAGGACTAATCATTAGAGACGACTGGCAAAAAGGTAAGATGACTTCCTAATCATAGCTCATTTGGAAGGGGTGGCAAGTCTAGAGCCAAATTGACGGGGTTGATGAAGATGGGTTCAACCCAGATTGGCTGATAAGGTGAATACGTTACTAGCGCAAGGTCTTTACTAGAAGTGTCCCAGATGGCCAAATCCATCCAGAACGTAGTTGTGGCTAAATCGTAAAGCATGGAGTATGTAGCTATTATGTGATGATTAAAGACATTAGGCTGTTGGTGAATTGTGTTGCTAGATTGAGCACTGTTTACATCTTCTGCCTCTTGCGGTTGATTTAATAACCCTAATGCATAACAGCAACAAACAGTGCGGCACTTTAGCGCCGGCAAAATCAGGGTGGATTTGGTGGAGGTTATAGGCTGCCATTGATGTCCTTTTTATTGTGGAGATAAATGCTTTTATAATAATAATTAAAAGAGATGGGAGAAGACGAATAGATTCTAATTGGAATTTTGATGGGAAAAATGAGATACACTCTCTCTCTCGTATTTCTAGAGAATGTAATTAAATGATCTTCATTTTGTATGATTATAGCTTTCGTTTAGATTTGAAGGTAAATGATGAATAGGAATTTTCTGATGAGGTCTTACATAAGCCAAGTTTTTTTAAATTAGCGGATCACTGCAAAATCTATACTTTGTCAATAAGTTTTGTGCTGGTATCTTTTAAATATCAATGGGATGCCTTTTTGCTAGGGAAAGTGCGTCTTTTGCCTCTCGAAGGAGAATGGTGAGTTTTCAACTCTATTCTGGATGATGGTGGTAAAGAGAGATATTTTGATTACTTATGTATAAAGTATATTGTTGACACTTAATCATAGATTTTTTTTCATATTTAGGTGAATTTAGTGGGGGTCTACTTAGGTGTTTCCATATTCAGATAAATTACGATCTAACCCAAATCATGGGGCATGTTGTAATTTGCCCTGAGTCAGATTGATTTCTCAAAATCTTTCCCTTAAATGGTTCAAGCATTATAAGAACAAAATTATTTTTGAGTTCTTTCCTAAGTCTATTTTGTATGAACTGGAGGAGTGATCATAAATAGGTAACAAGCAATCGCATTGTGAATGTTTTTGCTATATCTTTTACACTTAGCTTTTCTTTGCTATGTTATTTCAGAATATCTGTTCCTTAGATTGTGCCATCCCAGAAGATCAATTAAGCCAATATGCTATCTAGAGGAGGTTTTACTTTAAAAATGACTCAATGTTAAAGACCTCAATGTTAAAGACCTCGAAGTTAAATACCTGTTATTGGTTATCAGTTCTATATTTATATTTATTGATTGATTTGGATGATGATTGTGATGGATGCGTGACTATTGATATTGGATGAATGGATGTTGTATTTTATATCATTATAAACTGCAAGTTCACTATGGGTTGAAATGATACATACACGGATGATCTATAGATTAGGGAAAATTCGTTATGGATTGAAACGATAGACTCGAGCGATTTTATGGATTTTAATATTAATTCGAGATTGCGGTTTGAAATGATATATAACTGTAAAAAAAAATTAAATTGCGGATTGAAATGATAAATATTCATATCACTTGACCCTAGGATAGAGAATTATATATGGACACCGGATGGGTTAAATTAAATGATTTTTAAATTCTTAATCCTTGAATTTGATTAAATGATATTTTGAAATAAAATTTGATTTATATAAATTGAAGTAATTTTGTAAAAATCAAGTTTTATGTTGAAATGGGCATTGGTTTAAAGGGAGTTGTTTAAGAAATTAAATTGAAAGTTAAAGTTAAATTGTTAAGTAGTTTGATTGCGGTGAGTGATTTCAAAGTGAATATGATTTGAATGTGGATATGATTTGAAGATGAATATGATTTGAAAGTGAATATGATTTGAAAGTGGATATGATTTGAAAGAGAATATGATTTGAAAGTGATATGGTTTGAGAATATGATATTTTGATATCCATTGTGAAATGATTTTGGAAATGTAAAAGAACCATCCGGTGTGTAATAAGCTTTTGGTTGTTAAAGAAACCGAGATAAGATAATGTCATACTCTCTGCCAATACCAAAAACCAATTTAACAACTGTGCACATGGTGGAGATTCCAGAAATGAAGTAGGATGGTTTGGCGAACGATTTCTATATAAGGTATGATGTGACCCTGACTCCTGTGAGTCAGCATAGAATTGACTAAAACATGAGCCATGCCGGGCCAAGTGTGGTCATTCCTCCGATCGGACACATTTCTTCAATACCATTATATTTCTTTATGATTGATTTGGTGGCCATCCTTGATTTTTGATTTAGGAGTGTGTTTCGAGATGGACGGTGGTAGCTGCTATGCGTTACCACCAGTTCGGATCCGCAATTGGTATATCTACTCAGTCGATGCCTCGAACGCCGTGTTCACATGCCTTAGAGAGCCTACTACAAGATTGTTTTGTACCATACCTCCGGAGTGCCCTCTGATAGCCCTCCAGTTTACGGGGGGAGTTACGGTACTGTATAGACTATGGGAATATGTAAAATGTGTTAAGGGGGATATAGGTAACACCTTAACTCTATTTTAATACTTTTACTTCACTATAGACATATTATAATAGCATATTGTACTACATTGTAGATAGTTTAACGGATCCTTACGAGATGTGAATCCCGAACATCTCTTAAATTACTGTACTTATGTTAGACACTGGATAGAAGATGTCAAACCCCTAAACATATCTTACACCGTTCCACTCATATTTTTTACCGTTGATTTAACTCACATAAGATCTTTTAGTTCTGACTTGAGTGTTTGGTATTTTCAATTCGTTTGGGTCAGCCTGAGCATTTCAGGATTTGAAGACCTTATTTCTAGAAGACGAAGATGAAGATTTGTACTATTAGTATTTACTGTATTTCGTTCACTGCATCATGTATTCCGCTGCATTATTTATTATTCTCTGGTATGTGTAACTCTGATCTGTGTTATATAAGTATAATCAAATATTTTGTAAAACAGCTTCATGAATTGTTATTTGATTATTATATATTGTCATTCCACTACGAGATTCTGTTTCGTTTTTTCTTTCTCTGCTTTTTCTTCTTTACCACATAACAATCCGTCCTTCTGTATGGTTTGAGTTGGCACGTGTGTCTGCTTAAAAACGTATAAAAAGATGGGATGTTACACCCCGCGTATCGGACGCTGAATTACAGAAACGAATATACCATGGTGATCAGCACGACGAGACGATCAAAACGGTATACAGATATCAGCGATACGAACATCCGATCAATAGTCGATATTCGGTACCGAAAATGCTGCTAATTTGCCGAAAATAAGATGGACGGAGCAATAACAATCCAAATTTGATGAAACGGAAGATGACGTCTCACTTAGAAGATTATTTACAAATTTATTATATAAAAATATTCAGGTTTGGAAAACATTTTATTACCATCAAATATCAACTGATTTAAATTGAAATAGAACTACACAAATAAAATAAACTTCCATATTATCTGATGAAAATTTACCATTTGCTATGTTGAAGTAGACGTAATCCAAATATTAAATTTTCAATTCAAAATTTTATTATTTAAAATTTCCCAAAAATTCAATTAATTAAATAAATAAAACCATTAAAATTTATGGGTCGTTACAATTCCCCAGACACATTTCCCGTTATTAGAAGATCCCTTAATTAATTAATGTGATAAAAGTGACATATTCTCTGGCTAATTAACGCCTTTATATCTCTTAACTAATTCATCTTTTAATTGATTAATGCTTCGATTAATCACACACTCATTGGTTGCATATACCTATGTAACCTCTTAATTTTTAAATGCATATATTTGACATCTATATTTTTCATTGTTTTGCAATCATGTTAATTCAATTGATTTTATTTGTCATTAAAGCACAGCTTGTAACATTCTCCCTCCCCCCTCCCCACTTAGGAAATTTCGTCCCCGACATTTGATAAGGGTTCAATCATGCAAACCTTTGTGCATCCATTCTACATTAGCAACCATTTAGTGTACAACCAATTTTGTAATAATCAGTGCATAGTGCAAAGTGCAATACATCATAAAATATATGCATGTATAAGAATTTCTAAGCGGTACCTTCTATATGAATGCCTTTTCTTTTAGAATTTCTTTTTAAACATGATGCACACATCCTAAATATACTTGTAATTTCTATATGAATGAAATCTTTTGAAAACTCAAAACATTTTTCATCCAATTTTTCCCACACTCCTACTGAATAGGAGCATAGTTCAACAAATTTTACGTCTAAACCTACCACGCAACTTTTAATTTTCGAATTTTAGAAAATTCTAATTTTCCAAATTCGATTTCTTATGTCAAAAAGAAGGTAAAATGTAACGAACCGTTAAATTTGATAATATTGAATAAATTAAATTTATATGTTTTCTAATCTAATCCAGAATAAATTAGAAGCCTTAGGATTTTTAAGGGAATGAAATGTAAGGGTTAAACAGTAACTGTATTTAAAGTTAATATATTTAAATGTTATATGACATAGATTGTAATAACTGGAATTTGTGATTGAGGTTATTTGTCATAATTTGTTGATTTTAAACGGTATTAATGAAACTATAACTGAATTGGATTGCATAGACATAAATATTAGGAAAAAATGTATTAGGTGGACTAAATTTTTTAAAGTTCATAAGTTGTGTAATCCAATTTAGTAGAAACTCTAAATTATAAACGAAGATGTAAATAGACGCTAAAATTTAACTATGTAAATGGTGACTGAAGACCTAGTTATAAGAAATGGGAATATAACCTAACTTGAGTTAAGTAGAAGAAGGATTTGATTTAATATGAAAATTTTGTTCTAAGTATTGAATAAAATTGGGAATCAAATTTTATTTAATGATAATAACGTTAGCATTGGTTAATAGATAGATTTCAATGCAGTAACCAAATAAATGTAATAAGATGAGTATATATTGCATAGAAATGAAATGTAAATTGTCACATTTGGTTGGAGCTAAATTTTAGAAACATATAAATGTTGAATCAGTAAATATTAAATTCCATTTAATATAAGACTTCAAAGGTGGAAGATTTACATTTGGATTGGAAAATGGATAGTTATTAATTAAAAGTGACCATTAAATAAATTTATGCAAACGTGATATAATGTAAATAGATGGGGATCAACTTTTATTTATGTGGTTAAGGGAATTTAATTTCTATAGTATGATAATCGAAATTAATGGGAGTTGGAATAGCTAATTTATATGTTAGTTGAAATTTAGCTAGAATATGTAGATATTGAATGATAGTAAAAAATTTAATGGATATAAAAGTTTCAATTATACATTGAAATTCATACTCGCCATAAAAGGTTAATTGAGACCAAAGAAGTAGTATAGGAATCTAACCTTCTTTATTAATTTGGATTTATTGCAATAGTTAATTTCATAAAATAAAGGTAAAGCTAATTCAAATTTAACTGGACCATTGTTGGTATAACTCTAGAAGCAAGATTTATTTATGATTTGAGTATTTAATTCAACAAGTGGTATTTACGACAAATAAAATAGAATTGAACGTAAAATATTACGTTATTAAATTGAAATGGAATTTGTAAACATTAAGTGGAATCTTAAACTAATGTTAGTATTTGTCGTATTTACAACAATAACTTGAATAATAGAAAGGAAGTGAATATAATAAATTAATCAAATTTATAGTGTTGAATTCAATTGGATTGGAATTAATAAATAGTTAAGAAAAATAAGGGTTATTGATAATTTGGAATTTAATTATGGTAAAAAGGTTAATTGCAATCCAAAGATGAGTTGGAATGGAAATCAAGTATTTATTTAATTTGATTTAAGAGGTGAGTATAAAGGTATAAGATTTAATAATTGGGTTTAGAGTAAAATTTATAATCTCTAAATAATAAGGAAGTGCAGATATTTAGCTGCAAATTTATATACTGATAGATTTTAATTCACACCAAAGCTTGTTAAATTATTTGGAAGTGATTGTGTTATATAAGTAAGGAAATTTGGCCAATATTAGAAGTTGAAAAATAAAATTGGATTTTTATGATTTATTTAATTGATTTAATAAAATATTAAAAATAGCCATTTTGGGCACGGACTCGGATTTCGACGAAACCAGTTTCATCGGATCCGTATCGGTAAATTATTATAGGGTTTCAAATTTCGTATCGATCGGACTTGTCGTTTGATCGTACGGACGCGAAACGCCTTGAAATCAATTTTATTAAAAATCAATTTGAAATCAATTTGGAAATCTTGTTTTCAGCATAACTTCTTCATACGATCAAATTTGGTCGCGAAACTTTTTCCATCGCGTTCAGAATATTTTAAATTACCTAGTTAGATATATAGATTTAATGAATTCGATTCCAAAGGCATAGCGGGCTTTTTGGGCCAACTACCGTTTAGCACGTTCGCTATCCGTACCCACCTAGCCTTCTTTTATTTGTCTATATATATGCGATCATAAACCCTAGCCTCCTTTCTATTGTAATTGTCTGTACGTACATTTTCTTCATCTCTTTCTCCTCCCCAATGGTTGCAAAACCTAGATCTATCCACAGTTCAAAATCAAAAGTCAAAACTCAAAAATTTTAGAAAATTCCAGAAAAAATATATGTTGAAGTATTCAATACGCGTGATTCAGTGGTGGAATTCGTTTCTGGTTTCGAGGCGTCGTTTGTCCAGAATTTGCAATTCTTTCCTGACCGTTCGTAAGGAATCTTTGACGATCCAACGGTGGATCTGCGACGATTTCTCGATCGGGGAACATCAGGCTGTAGAGGAAGCCAGGGGCTTCAAATCCATGCGGTTACATCACCTCCTAGTGACCGAGATTGCCAGAATTTGGCCAGGGAAGGGAGGCGGTCGCGCACGACATGGGGGCACCTGGACGAGCCGCGTCCTCATGGTGGGGTCGGCTCGAGTAGGGGAGGTTAGCGGCGAGTCCTGATCGAGACGATTTGGCTTGGGGAGGCGGCGAAATTCACGTGAAAGGCGGCGGCTAGGGCTTGGAGTTCATTCGCGTGCGCACTGATGGGTTGGGTTGCGTTTTCTGGGGAGAGGAAGGGAGCTGATGACGTGGAGTTGAGTTGGTGTGAGTTAGTTTATTTTGTTTTTAATTTAAATTTGATTTTCAATCGCATTTTCCGCTATAACTTCGTCATACGATATCCGTTTCACACGAGATTTTTTTTGTTAGGATCGTAATTAAATTCCGGACTTGATGACGCTGGTTTGGACGAATTCCGAGACGGGCGAATTTTTGGGTTTAAATCGGGTTTAAATTCGATTTAAATTCAAAAGGTGAGTGTTTTGACCCACTCACAACTACTAGAAGCTTTTATGTTTGTTAAATAAATTTTAGAAATGAATAGAAATTTAATTATGAGCTTTGGTATGATATTTCATTTATATCTGTTAAATTGCATTTTATTGAATTTAACTGTTAATTTAATTGATTTATTGCGTGTTAGTTAGCTGTTAGAAATTATTATTGCATATGAATTGCTAGTTAACAGTTGTATAAATTATTACTGAATAAACTGTTAGATTAATAGTTGATAAATTTAATTTGAATAAACTGCCAGTTATCCCCTGTTATATATGATCATATATATATATATATATTGTTATTGATTGATATTGGTTGATGGTTGCGATTGGATGATGGATGTTGTTGATGAATGGACGTTTATTGCATATCATTAAATTGCAAATTATCATGCATATTTCATTTTCCGGGATTGTGGTTTCAAATGATATATAACCGCAAATTTTTATTTTTAAATTGCAGATTGAAATGATAAATATCCGTATCACTTGTCCATAGGATAGAGAACTATATACAGGCACCGCGGTCTATATATAACTATTTTTAAAATGCGATTTCTATGGTTTGGATGGAATACGGTTTATAAAATCTTAAATTTTATACTGAATAAATGTTTTCTTCCATATTTATATACATATGAAGTTGAAAAATTTGAAATAAAAAGGTGTATAAATCTCTTTATTAAAATGGAAGAAAATTTAGAAAATGGAGTTTGGTAAATTTATATCCTATGTTTAAATGTAAAGTTGGAAATTTTAAGATATGATATTCGTAATTGGATTTTCCCAAAATAAATAGAAATGGATATTCTAGTATAATTTGAAGTGGAAAAATTCTATATATATATATATATATATATATATTTTACTAGAAATTGAAGTCTTATTAATTATGGATTTTATGTGAATGGTCAAGATTAATTAATAGAATAGTGAGTTTGAAAGGATAAAAAAATCCAACTTTAGTTGAAATATTAATGCTCAAAAATGGATATAAATATATATAAAAATTGAAATGGTTTTGGGACTTGAAGTAATATTTTGGATTTTGGTTTAACTTTAAAAGAAGAAATATTTGGAAAGCCATGTAATTTATTTCTTTATAAAGCAACAGTAAAGTTAAACCTTTCTAATTCGCATACCGTTGAATATCCAAACCATTTAGTTTTGAAAGTAATGGTTTTAAAATACTATGGATTTTCGAAGAATTATGTTGAAAGTTACAAACAAAATATTGGTTACATGGGATATTAAATAATAAAAAGTGACATAACTTTTGGAAAGGAAAATTTTATTTGGGAAACGATATCATTGATTTGGGCTTTTATAAAATAATATGAAGATAAATTATTTGTGTTTTTAAAGAAAAAAATGATATCGTAATATTATGGTTTTGAAAGGGATTATGTTCTGGTTTTAAAGTATAAACTATTTTTAAATGACCGCGGTGTTATAATAACGATTGGTTGGCAAAGAGACCGGGATCAGATATGGATATACTCTCTGTCGATACCGAAAACCACTTTGACTAACCGTGTACGCGGTGGAGATTCCAGAATGAAGTAGGTGGTGGCGACGTTTCCTGTAAGGTAAATACGTGGACCCAACTCCCGTGAGTTGGCATAAGGTGGCTAAAACAGGAGCGATTCTCAGGCCAATAAGGTCATTCCTCTGATCGGACGCTCCTCTTCGATATTATACTTTGACTTGGATTGATTCAGTGGCCACTTCTATATTTTGATTTTGCGGAGTTAGTCCGAGGTGGGCGGTAACTGCGGCTACGCGTTTCCACCAGCCTGGATAGCAATTGGTATATCTACCCTGGCATTGCCTAGTTGTGCCGTGTCACCTACCATACCGAGCCTTTACTACGAGTTTCTATTTGTGTCGTACCTATGGAGTATCCTCTGGTAGCCTCCCGATCAGGAGGTATTACGGTACTGTATAGACTATTGGCATTATTTGTGTTAAGGGCTATATGGGTAACCCCTTAACGCTATTAAAAAGTAAGTTTATTTTATAAATAGACACTATTATAATAGCGCAATATACTACATAGTAAATAGTTTAACGGATCCTTAGGAGATGTAAATCCCAAACATCTCTTGAGTTACTGTACCCATATTTATTTCTGTTTATTTAACTCACATAAGATATTCTAGTCTGACTCGAGTGTTTTTGTCTTTTCAAATTCGCTCGGGTCAGTCCGAGCGTTTCAGGATAGCAGATTTTAGCTTTGGAGGACGAAGACGAAGAATCAGTATTATTTTCTATATAGTATTGCACCACACTCTTTCTATTCCGCTGCATTGATTGTATTGGTATGTGTAACTCTGGTATCTATTGTATAAAGCAAATCAAGTGTTTGTAAACTGTTTTGAACTGTATATTTATTATTATATTTTATCCTTCCGCTGTGAGATTCTATTTTGTTTTATTTCTTCTCTGTTTTTTTCTGATTTACCCCATAACACTCCGCCCTTGCGTATGCTTTGAATTGGCACGTGTGTCATTTTAAAGTGTGCGAAAAGGCGGGACGTTACATCTGGTATCAAAGCTTTGGTTTAACTATAAACCTTGGCTTTGTGGGGTTTGACTCTTTGTTAATAGGGTAGAAATATCCTATGGGAGTCGCTGAGTGTATATATATGAGAGAGCGTACTTGTTAGTATTAATAAAAAGATTTTTATATTGTGTTAATATGTTCCGCTTTGTATTTATAAATTCTGGTTGATGCATGGGACGCTATGTGATCAATAGGGATCTCTAAACACTTAATAGGACAGACCGACATAATATTTGTTTTTAATATAGGTGAATGAAATAATTTTGCCTATTATATTTTCTATATATAAAAATAGTTTTATAAAGATATATATATATATATATATATATATATATATATATATATATTTGGTTGCTATAGATTGGGTGTTAGAAAATAAAAAAATATCTATAATAATTGAAGTTAAGTTGAAATTTTAATAAATCAAATTGGAGATTTTAGAACTTATGTCCGGGATTTTTCCAAATCTGTTTCAAAGGATTTATGAAAAAATGATTCGGTTTATAAGTATTTTCTTATATAAATATTTCGTATAATTTGGAAGAATTGTTTTAAAGAAGATTTTGGGAAAAATTAAAATTTGTACTTTTCTCTCTGTCGCTGGGAAATAATTTCGGTGATGACGGCCGCATCATCGACTTTCATTTTCGAGTTTCAAAAGGGGAAAGGCCACTGTAGTAAATTCTACTGCAGATTTATTTTGAAAATATCTAAATTTTAATTGTTTTAAATATAATTTGAGATATAAGTTGTAAGAAATCATTTATCTGTTATTTTAAAATAATTTGAAATTTGACCCGGAATTTAATTCTTAATTAATGGTTTAAGCTATTTTAGTGAAATAAAAAGTAAGAAATTAAGGAATTGAAACCTCTAATTTAGGTAGGAGAATTTAATGCAAAGTTATAAGTGGGAATTAAAGAAAATTTGAAATTTTCAACACATGAGACAAAAGTAATATTGTTAAACATTAAATTTAATTAAAAGATGAGATAAAACTTGTATAAGTTCAATTGCATTTTTCTTTAACATAAATAACTTACCCAAATATGAAAAGTTGAAATGTTAAATAAGAAACTAGAATTGAATATTTTACAAGTAGGAATTTAGGAAATAATGAAGTATTCAATAAACTACTGTTATAAATAAGAATTTAAGGGTATAAACTTAGGTTATAATTGAAATTTTACTGAAAATAAAGTTAAGTATTATAAATAGGTGATATGAACTTAAGTATATAAAATGAATCCTAAATAAGAATTGATTGAAGGATTATTAATTTAAGTATGTTTTAATTTTCCCCTATTCTATTATAATGGAAAGTAGAAAAATTTAAATGACTGAAATCCATAGATAATGAATAAGTAAAATCTTTCACCTATAGGAATGCAAGTTTTAAGGTAAATAAATTAAGTGTAAGTAGAAGGTTATTGTAATTAAATATTATAAAAACGTAAACATTAAATAAAGTAATGAAATTGAGGGTAAGTTGAAATTGTAGTTATAAAACGAATATATGTTTGGTGAACCATTAATTAATAAAAAGGAGTTACTGTAATTAAATATAATAGAATGTAAGCATTAAATAAATGATTGAATTTGAGAAGTACATTTAAGGTGATACAAATAAAAGGAACTTACATGACCTGAATAAATAAAAATGAATAACTGTAAGTAATAAGAAAAAATATAAAGGAAACAACCACTGTTGAGTGAATAAAATTAAAGGTTGTTAGATATAAATGTAAATTATAAAAGGATAACTTTGGTGGTATGAATAAAGAAAAATTTTTAACTTAAGGAAAGGGTTGAGGTTATTCTAAATATAACTCAGAGAAATAAATGAAAATAAAAGATAAACTGTTATATGAATGAAAAGATCAAACAGCTAATGTATGAAATGAAAATTTAAAATGAGTTGATTGATTTGTTGATTTGAATTGTTATTGTTTGATGTATGGTTGGTCGGGTAAGGGAATTTGAAGCTGTTGGATGAATAAATAATCTATTTTGTTCCATCTAAGGCTGTTGAGCAACGGATGTACTTGATAGTTATTCTTCATTCGTACAACTTCAGAATTTGAACCCGAACAACTGATTGTTTGTTGAGTGAATGATTGTTTGTTTGTGGTGTGTGCTGTTTGTTAAAATATGTAGTTGTTACATTTGATTGGATATGAATGATTGAATCCACCTAAACATTTCACTGTAAAATAAATATCTAACCTTTTAGATTATATAAGTGAATACAGGTGAGGGTAGCAACTGCTACTGCTTTTGGTTCCAAAATAATAAGCGTATATTGCCCGACAAATAGGTACGTTTTCGGATTACGTTTAAAGCGCTTTTTATATATTCTCCCGAGCTGGGATATTTTATTTTGGATATATGTGTAATATATTTGTATATTTGGATATTATATTTTCTCCAGAGTCCCTCCGTACAAAGGAGACTCTGCCAAAAAAATTTCGGAAATTTTGGGACTTAGAATTTTGTGAGATTATTTTTCCAACTTTAATAATTCAAGCATTAAAGGAAATTAATCCAGTAAAATATTGTTTATGAGTAATATCTGAAATAAGTATACTATTTTATTCTTCCTCCTCCCTTCTTTTCCTTTTCGGGGACGAAAAGTTTTGAGTGGGGGAGATTGTAACGAACCGTTAAATTTGATAATATTGAATAAATTAAATTTATATGTTTTCTAATCTAATCCAGAATAAATTAGAAGCCTTAGGATTTTTAAGGGAATGAAATGTAAGGGTTAAATAGTAACTGTATTTAAAGTTAATATATTTAAATGTTATATGACATAGATTGTAATAACTGGAATTTGTGATTGAGGTTATTTGTCATAATTTGTTGATTTTAAACGGTATTAATGAAACTATAACTGAATTGGATTGCATAGACATAAATATTAGGAAAAAATGTATTAGGTGGACTAAAATTTTTAAAGTTCATAAGTTGTGTAATCCAATTTAGTAGAAACTCTAAATTATAAACGAAGATGTAAATAGACGCTAAAATTTAACTATGTAAATGGTGACTGAAGACCTAGTTATAAGAAATGGGAATATAACCTAACTTGAGTTAAGTAGAAGAAGGATTTGATTTAATATGAAAATTTTGTTCTAAGTATTGAATAAAATTGGGAATCAAATTTTATTTAATGATAATAACGTTAGCATTGGTTAATAGATAGATTTCAATGCAGTAACCAAATAAATGAAATAAGATGAGTATATATTGCATAGAAATGAAATGTAAATTGTCACATTTGGTTGGAGCTAAATTTTAGAAACATATAAATGTTGAATCAGTAAATATTAAATTCCAATTAATATAAGAATTCAAAGGTGGAAGATTTACATTTGGATTGGAAAATGGATAGTTATTAATTAAAAGTGACCATTAAATAAATTTATGCAAACGTGATATAATGTAAATAGATGGGGATCAACTTTTATTTATGTGGTTAAGGGAATTTAATTTCTATAGTATGATAATCGAAATTAATGGGAGTTGGAATAGCTAATTTATATGTTAGTTGAAATTTAGCTAGAATATGTAGATATTGAATGATAGTAAAAAATTTAATGGATATAAAAGTTTCAATTATACATTAAAATTCATACTCGCCATAAAAGGTTAATTGAGACCAAAGAAGTAGTATAGGAATCTAACCTTCTTTATTAATTTGGATTTATTGCAATAGTTAATTTCATAAAATAAAGGTAAAGCTAATTCAAATTTAACTGGACCATTGTTGGTATAAGTCTAGAAGCAAGATTTATTTATGATTTGAGTATTTAATTCAACAAGTGGTATTTACGACAAATAAAATAGAATTGAACGTAAAATATTACGTTATTAAATTGAAATGGAATTTGTAAACATTAAGTGGAATCTTAAACCAATGTTAGTATTCGTCGTATTTACAACAATAACTTGAATAATAGAAAGGAAGTGAATATAATAAATTAATCAAATTTATAGTGTTGAATTCAATTGGATTGGAATTAATAAATAGTTAAGAAAAATAAGGGTTATTGATAATTTGGAATTTAATTATGGTAAAAAGGTTAATTGCAATCCAAAGATGAGTTGGAATGGAAATCAAGTATTTATTTAATTTGATTTAAGAGGTGAGTATAAAGGTATAAGATTTAATAATTGGGTTTAGAGTAAAATTTATAATCTCTAAATAATAAGGAAGTGCTGATATTTAGCTGCAAATTTATATACTGATAGATTTTAATTCACACCCAAGCTTGTTAAATTATTTGGAAGTGATTGTGTTATATAAGTAAGGAAATTTGGCCAATATTAGAAGTTGAAAAATAAAATTGGATTTTTATGATTTATTTAATTGATTTAATAAAATATTAAAAATAGCCATTTTGGGCACGGACTCGGATTTCGACGAAACCAGTTTCATCGGATCCGTATCGGTAAATTATTATAGGGTTTCAAATTTCGTATCGATCGGACTTGTCGTTTGATCGTACGGACGCGAAACGCCTTGAAATCAATTTTATTAAAAATCAATTTGAAATCAATTTGGAAATCTTGTTTTCAGCATAACTTCTTCATACGATCAAATTTGGTCGCGAAACTTTTTCCATCGCGTTCAGAATATTTTAAATTACCTAGTTAGATATATAGATTTAATGAATTCGATTCCGGAGGCATAGCGGGCTTTTTGGGCCAACTACCGTTTAGCACGTTCGCTATCCGTACCCACCTAGCCTTCTTCTATTTGTCTATATATATGCGATCATAAACCCTAGCCTCCTTTCTATTGTAAATGTCTGTACGTACATTTTCTTCATCTCTTTCTTCTCCCTAATGGTTGCAAAACCTAGATCTATCCACAGTTCAAAATCAAAAGTCAAAACTCAAAAATTTCAGAAAATTCCAGAAAAAATATATGTTGAAGTATTCAATACGCGTGATTCAGTGGTGGAATTCGTTTCTGGTTTCGAGGCGTCGTTTGTCCAGAATTTGCAATTCTTTCCTGACCGTTCGTAAGGAATCTTTGACGATCCAACGGTGGATCTGCGACGATTTCTCGATCGGGGAACATCAGGCTGTAGAGGAAGCCAGGGGCTTCAAATCCATGCGGTTACATCACCTCCTAGTGACCGAGATTGCCAGAATTTGGCCAGGGAAGGGCGGCGGTCGCGCATGACATGGGGGCACCTGGACGAGCCGCGTCCTCATGGTGGGGTCGGCTCGAGTAGGGGAGGTTAGCGGCGAGTCCTGATCGAGGCGATTTGGCTTGGGGAGGCGGCGAAATTCACGTGAAAGGCGGCGGCTAGGGCTTGGAGTTCATTCGCGTGCGCACTGATGGGTTGGGTTGCGTTTTCTGGGGAGAGGAAGGGAGCTGATGACGTGGAGTTGAGTTGGTGTGAGTTAGTTTATTTTGTTTTTAATTTAAATTTGATTTTCAATCGCATTTTCCGCTATAACTTCGTCATACGATATCCGTTTCACACGAGATTTTTTTTGTTAGGATCGTAATTAAATTCCGGACTTGATGACGCTGGTTTGGACGAATTCCGAGACGGGCGAATTTTTGGGTTTAAATCGGGTTTAAATTCGATTTAAATTCAAAAGGTGAGTGTTTTGACCCACTCACAACTACTAGAAGCTTTTATGTTTGTTAAATAAATTTTAGAAATGAATAGAAATTTAATTATGAGCTTTGGTATGATATTTCATTTATATCTGTTGAATTGCATTTTATTGAATTTAACTGTTAATTTAATTGATTTATTGCGTGTTAGTTAGCTGTTAGAAATTATTGTTGCATATGAATTGCTAGTTAACAGTTGTATAAATTATTACTGAATAAACTGTTAGATTAATAGTTGATAAATTTAATTTGAATAAACTGCCAGTTATCCCCTGTTATATATGATCATATATATATATATATATATATATATATATATATATATATATATATATATATATATATATTGTTATTGATTGATATTGGTTGATGGTTGCGATTGGATGATGGATGTTGTTGATGAATGGACGTTTATTGCATATCATTAAATTGCAAATTATCATGCATATTTCATTTTCCGGGATTGTTGTTTGAAATGATATATAACCGCAAATTTTTATTTTTGAATTGCGGATTGAAATGATAAATATCCGTATCATTTGTCCATAGGATAGAGAACTATATACAGGCACCGTGGTCTATATATAACTATTTTTAAAATGTGATTTCTATGGTTTGGATGGAATACGGTTTATAAAATCTTAAATTTTATACTGAATAAATGTTTTCTTCCATATTTATATACATATGAAGTTGAAAAATTTGAAATAAAAAGGTGTATAAATCTCTTTATTAAAATGGAAGAAAATTTAGAAAATGGAGTTTGGTAAATTTATATCCTATGTTTAAATGTAAAGTTGGAAATTTTAAGATATGATATTTGTAATTGGATTTTCCCAAAATAAATAGAAATGGATATTCTAGTATAATTTGAAGTGGAAAAATTCTATATATATATATATATATTTTACTAGAAATTGAAGTCTTATTAATTATGGATTTTATGTGAATGGTCAAGATTAATTAATAGAATAGTGAGTTTGAAAGGATAAAAAAATCCAACTTTAGTTGAAATATTAATGCTCAAAAATGGATATAAATATATATAAAAATTGAAATGGTTTTGGGACTTGAAGTAATATTTTGGATTTTGGTTTAACTTTAAAAGAAGAAATATTTGGAAAGCCATGTAATTTATTTCTTTATAAAGCAACAGTAAAGTTAAACCTTTTTAATTCGCATACCGTTGAATATCCAAACCATTTAGTTTTGAAAGTAATGGTTTTAAAATACTATGGATTTTCGAAGAATTATGTTGAAAGTTACAAACAAAATATTGGTTACATGGGATATTAAATAATAAAAAGTGACATAATTTTTGGAAAGGAAAATTTTATTTGGGAAACGATATCATTGATTTGGGCTTTTATAAAATAATATGAAGATAAATTATTTGTGTTTTTAAAGAAAAAAATGATATCGTAATATTATGGTTTTGAAAGGGATTATGTTCTGGTTTTAAAGTATAAACTATTTTTAAATGACCGCGGTGTTATAATAACGATTGGTTGGCAAAGAGACCGGGATCGGATATGGACATACTCTCTGTCGATACCGAAAACCACTTTGACTAACCGTGTACGCGGTGGAGATTCCAGAATGAAGTAGGTGGTGGCGACGTTTCCTGTAAGGTAAATACGTGGACCCAACTCCCATGAGTTGGCATAAAGTGGCTAAAACAGGAGCGATTCTCAGGCCAATGAGGTCATTCCTCTGATCGGACGCTCCTCTTCGATATTATACTTTGACTTGGATTGATTCAGTGGCCACTTCTATATTTTGATTTTGGGGAGTTAGTCCGAGGTGGGCGGTAACTGCGGCTACGCGTTTCCACCAGCCTGGATAGCAATTGGTATATCTACCCTGGCATTGCCTAGTTGTGCCGTGTCACCTACCATACCGAGCCTTTACTACGAGTTTCTATTTGTGTCGTACCTATGGAGTATCCTCTGGTAGCCTCCCGATCAGGAGGTATTACGGTACTGTATAGACTATTAGCATTATTTGTGTTAAGGGCTATATGGGTAACCCCTTAACGCTATTAAAAAGTAAGTTTATTTTGTAAATAGACACTATTATAATAGCGCAATATACTACATAGTAAATAGTTTAACGGATCCTTAGGAGATGTAAATCCCGAACATCTCTTGAGTTACTGTACCCATATTTATTTCTGTTTATTTAACTCACATAAGATATTCTAGTCTGACTCGAGTGTTTTTGTCTTTTCAAATTCGCTCGGGTCAGTCCGAGCGTTTCAGGATAGCAGATTTTAGCTTTGGAGGACGAAGACGAAGAATCGGTATTATTTTCTATATAGTATTGCACCACACTCTTTCTATTCCGCTGCATTGATTGTATTGGTATGTGTAACTCTGGTATCTATTGTATAAAGCAAATCAAGTGTTTGTAAACTGTTTTGAACTGTATATTTATTATTATATTTTATCCTTCCGCTGTGAGATTCTATTTTGTTTTATTTCTTCTCTGTTTTTTTTCTGATTTACCCCATAACACTCCGCCCTTGCGTATGCTTTGAATTGGCACGTGTGTCGTTTTAAAGTGTGCGAAAAGGCGGGACGTTACATAAAAAATGAAAAAACTTCACATTTCTCCGTTTTACTTTTGCATATCTCTCTCTCCGTAATTGGAACTTATGTCGCTATCCTACAAAGTCTCTATTTTCTTTCCCAAGCATGGTTTACATAAGAAAGAATTTTCTTTTCAAACTTTTTCCTAAGCTTAATTTATGGGAAAGATGTATTTTTATTTTGCAATTCTCATTTATTTCTATTGACGTTTCTATTATTTTCGTTAGATCTTACTGTTTTTCTTTTAGTTACATTATATCTGCTTTTACTCTTCTTTTAATACAGCAACTAAACACAGCTATCATCTAGGGCAAGGAGGTCTAGGACCATGTCCACTCTGACATAGAAAGTTCTTACTCTAGGAATCCAAGTAACTCATATGCTCCTCCTGCCGTCTTTTAGTTGTTACCAACTTACACTGTATTACTTATGATGAATAAGATCTATTCATCTCTTCTATTCCATGCTCAAAAAGGAATAAGTCTCAATGAGAAATTGATTTGATAGATCAGAAATTTTTATTTTAAGTCCCATTTACTGCAATGGATAAGAATTTCAATCTATGCAGTCTTTATCTAAAAAGGCAACTAAGCTTGGGGAAATTATCTCTTTAGCTTTAATCTTTACCCAACTAACGTCTATATCCCAAGCACACGTGTCTTATCATCTTACTACAGTCTACACATATGAAGCAACATTTCTAGGTTTTCACTAGTGTCCTATATAACTTACGAGAACTATCATTATTACTACTAGGAGTAGTTACTGCTATAGCCTTATACTTTGTCGTTACACCTAGAAAACGATTCATATCTACACCATATCTAAAAGTCTGGTTTGGTTTGATATTTATCGTTTTACTTCAAAAATTAAAGCTTCTAAATTTTATATTTTCAAAAATTATTTAGTTTTACACCAAACAATTTTTAAAAAAACATGTATTGCTTGTTCATAAAATATTTTTCTTTTTTCTTGAATTTAAAAAAATTTCCTCAAAAGTTTTCAAAATATCCTTCTTCTTTTTATAGAATTTCAAATTTACTAAAACTGGAGTAAATAAGAACAATTATTTTATCAAAAATCTCTTAAATTTCCTACTCTTCCAATTACTTAACCTTGAAGGAGTTACTAACTTACTACACTTAATGGTTTTATGCCTTAATTCAAATGATTTTACAAAATTATCTTGTTTTCAAAATGATTTCAAAACTTTCCTTTTAAAAAAATTCAAAACCCTCTATCCTGATTTCAAACAATTTTAGCCTCAAAATTATCTTTAATTTCAAAGTCAAATTACTCCTGATTTTAAACTATCTTTTAAAATAATATATTTAACTTTTAAATATTTATACTTAGATTTAAATATAAAATTACAGTTAAATTCTATATATATTATTCTTTATATTTACTTATGAATTTTAACTATAGTCAAGTATATTTATAAAGTTTAAAATAGTTTTAATATAAGATAAAGGTTATTTTCAAAGAAAATTAAATCATCAAAAATGACTTTGGGATGTCGACATGCCTATGGTGACCATGTCGATATGGTGTCAGTTGAGTTCAATATTTAAATTTCAAAAGAAGTGTCTATTCGCCATAACTCTTCATGAATGATCATGGCTGTTGTTCTTCTATAAATAGGGGTTAGTTTCAATGAAGTATATATCAGTTTTTCTGGTTTTCCACTTCTCTTCTTCTTTCACATTTCTTAATACATACTCTTACCATTACTCTGCCGAAATCAACATTGAATCATGCTCGATTACTTCTATTTTGATTCTCTATCACTATCTCTACAAGGTTCTCAGTGCTATTCAGAGTTATAGACTTCTTTGTAATCTATTAAGCGAGAAAAGGTGTGATTGTATCCTTGGAAATCAATCAAGAGAGAAAAGGTGTGATTGTAGCCTTGGTAAATCAATTGGGTAAACTTGTGGCCCGAAAATCAAGTATCTCTACCCAGAGGATAGAAATTCTTGAGGGTGTACCTCGTAGCCTTGAAACCGAGGGTGTAATTGTATAGTTGCTGTTGAAAGGAAATCCGTACTTGTGTTGCGGGACTGGACGTAGGGTAACTCCGAACCAGTATAAAATCCGGTGTGTTCTTTCCTTTATTGCTTTTATTTTATTTCTGCATCTGTGTTTGTTTCTGTGATCATATTTGTGTCTATATATTGCATACATCTGTGTCTAAATTAACATAAACTCAAAAAGATTTAGTAATTCTTTATTAACACTATTCACCCCCCTCTAATATTAATCCAAGCCTAAAGATCCGTAATCCGCATTTCTCACAATTGGTTTCAAAGCAAGGTTTTCAAAATTTCATAATCCGGTTTTTGAAAAAGTTTTTAAAATGCCTATTTTTGTTCATACTAGTTTAGGAGTTTTCAAATCATCATTGTTTCTTGAGTCTGCATATAATCAATATTCAAATTCAAGCTGTCTACCAAGATTGTTTGATGTGCAGGAATCATGCTTTATGGGTGTTGAGGAATCAATCCACAATGGATAAATTGTGCAGATCAGAAAGAACAAATGGATACTTGATAGTGGATGTTCTAGACACATGACTGACAATCCAGATATACTGAGTGATATAATATACAAAGATGGAGGTCTGGTTAACTTTGGAGACAATTCAAAAGGATATGTGATTGGCATCGGCAAAGTCGGTAATTCTGAAACTTCTACTATTACTAATGTTTTGCTAGTTAAGAATCTGAAACATAATCTGCTAAGTATAAGTCAACTATGTGATAAAGGATATAAAATTAAATTTGAAAAAGATAAGTGCCATATAGAAGATAATAATTCAACCATTATATTTGAGGGAGTCAGGAAAAAGAATATTTATATTCTTAGTACGAAAGTTTCAAATGATAACCTGTGTCTGTTGGCAAATACAAGTGATCCTTGGATTTGGCATAAGAGATTTGGGCATTTGAATTTCAAACTCTTATCTAGACTGTCAAAACATGATCTAGTAAGAGGTCTCCCTAAAGTGAATTTTAAAGTAGATAGTTTATGTGATGCTTGTCAATTAGGAAAACTTGGAAAAAGTTCCTTTAAGTTAGAAGATATGATTTCAACTTCAAAACCTTTTGAATTACTTCATCTTGATTTATTTGGTCCATCTCAAATTCTATCAATAAATCATAGTAAATATGTTTTTGTAATTGTAGATGATTATTCTAGATTTACATGGACAATATTTTTGAAATATAAAAGTGATACTTTTGAATGTTTTAAGACCTTTTAAAAAAGAATTCAAAATCAATTTTCTCTAAAAATTATAACTATTTGAAGTGATCACGGTGGTGAATTTGAAAATGAAAAGTTTGATGAATTCTGTAATAAAAAGGGAATAACTCACAATTTTTCATTCCCGGGAACTCCACAACAAAACGGAGTAGTAGAACATAAAAATAGAATGATTCAAGAGTGTATGAGAACTATGCTTACAGATAGTAATTTACCAAAGAATTTTTGGGCAGAAGCAGTTGCTACCGCCTGTTATATTTTAAATAGAATTTTAATTAGACCTTTAACTGATAAGACATCTTATGAACTTTTTTATTCAAAGAAACCTAAGGTATCTTATTTTAGAATTTTTGGAAGTAAATGCTTCATTTTAAATAAAAAAGATAATTTAGATAAATTTGATCCTAAATCAGACAAAGGTATTTTTATCGGATATTCTAATAGAAATAAAGCGTACAGAGTGTTTAATTTAAAAACTAATACCATTGAAGAAACAATGCATGTATCATTTGATGAAAATTTCAAATTTTTTGAAGATACAAACGACGAAGAAGAGTTAATTACTGAAATCAAGAATCAATTGAAACTAATAATGAATTTAATTATCCTAATAAAAGAACTAAACTTTTAAAAGATCATCATATAGAAAATATACTGGGAGATATGCAATCTGTTGTTAAAACTAGAAATCAACTATGTCAAATGTGTAATGTAGCTTTTATATCAACTATTGAACCCAAAAATCCAAAAGAAGCATGAACTAATGATTCATGGATTTTGGCTATGCAAGAAGAATTAAATCAATTTACTAGAAATGATGTTTGGGAACTTGTTCCTAGACCTGATAATAATACAATAATTGGAACTAAATGGGTTTATAAAAATAAAATGAAGAGATAGTTAGAAATAAAGCTCGATTAGTCGCTCAAGCTTATTGTCAAGAAGAAGGAATAGATTTTGATGAAACCTTTGCTCCCGTAGCAAGATTAGAAGCCATTAGGATTCTACTTGCTTTCGCAAATCATAATAATTTCAAATTATTTCAAATGGATGTTAAAAGTGCCATTTTAAATGGATTTGTAAAAGAAGAAGTATATGTTGAACAACCACCACTTTTTGAAAATGATAAATTACCAAATCATGTTTATAAACTTAAGAAAGCATTATATGGTCTAAAACAAGCTCCTAGAGCCTGGTATGATAGACTAAGATCTTATTTATGGCAATCTAATTTTGAAATTGGTAAAGTAGATAATACTCTTTTTATTAAAAGAAATAAAAATGATATTCAACCAGTACAGTTTACGTAGATGATATCATTTTTGGATCAACTAATTTTGAAATGAATAAAGAATTTTATGAAATAATGACAAAAGAGTTCGAGATGAGTCATATAGGTGAATTAAATTTCTTTTTAGGATTACAAATAAAACAATTAGATAATGGTACCTTTATTAGTCAAGAAAAATATGCTAAAGACCTAATTAGTAAATTTGGTTTGACAACTGCGAGTGGAAAACCCACTCCCATGGCAACCAATGAGTACCTTAGTAAAGAAGATCTCTCGAAAGATGTAGATCAAAAATTATATTGAGGAATGATTGGCTCACTACTCTATATTACTGCTAGTAGACCTGATTCATGCATAGTGTCTGTCTCTGTGTCAGATATCAATCCCAACCTAAAGAGACCCACTTAAAAGCTGAAAAACATATCATAAGATATGATAAACACACATCTGATTATGGCTTATTTTACCCTAAAAATGATTCTTTTGATTTAATATCTTACTGTGATGCTGATTATGCTGGATGTAAAGCAGACCGAAGAAGTACAAGTGGGACTTGTAACTTTTTGGGGCATTCTCTGGTTTCCTGGTTTAGCAAAAAGCATAACACGGTTTCTTTATCAACAATTGAAGCAGAGTATATTTCTGCTGCTTTGGTTTGTTCTCAAGTAATATATATGCAACAAACTTTAAAAGATTATGGTTTAAATATCTCGAAATCACCAATTTATTATGATAATACTAGTGCAATAAATTTATCCAAAAATACTACTCAACATGCTCGAACTAAACATATTGATATCAGACATCATTCTCTTCGAGATAATATAAGTAAGGAAGTAGTTACTATCGATTATATCAATTCTGAGAACCAAATTGCTGATATCTTAACAAAACCTTTAAATGAATCAATATTTACTAAATTAAGAAGAGAATTAGGTATTTGTTCTATAACTGAAATATAAAATATAAATAAAAAGTATAATTAATAATTAATATTAAAATAAATCAAATAGTAAAAATAAAAAGGACTATGTCGACATCCCTCATGTACCCATGTCGACATGCAACGTTTTTCTTTTTTAATTTTTTTCCCACCAAAATTCAAAAAATTGGTTATATATTCTTCCTTGTTTCGAAATTTTGTTCATTCTCTCTGTTTTCTCTTCATTCTATCTTCTGAAATAAATAAAATAATGGCTTCATCTTCCAAATCAAACATAAAATCAACCTTTTAATTCTCATCTCCTACTTCTGGTCCATTTCAACGTACTACTCTCGCTCGTGTAACAAAAATGGAGGAATCTATGAAGGATGCACTTCAGATGTTGACTGAAATTCAAGTGACTCAACTTCGTATGGCACTGGGCCTTTAAGTTGAAAGGCCCACTTAAGCATGTTTGTTGATATGCCTTTGTTGGCTGGGCTTATAAGACGATGCCCCTATGGTTGGAAAAAGTGGAAAAAACTATAGATGGAAAATTCAGATTACTTCGTGGTAATGACGCCCGTCATGGCGCAAGTGCCCAGCCCCTGCTGTTGGAGGATGGGCAACATCATGAGCGAATGAATCAGGATCACTACATGAATGGTTACACCAAAAGTTCATCGATGCATCCGACATAGACATATGCGTTGTTTGGCCCATGCATATTAAGGGAGAAATACACCGTGGATGCATGAATCTAGACAATTCGTAGGTGGTCGTGCCATCGATGCATCGGTGTCCCAGGCACGTATGGGACCTGTAATAACCCATTTAAATTGTAATTAATAAAAGTTAATAATAGTAATTTAATTGATTAAAAAAATTCTAAATATTAAATGGGAATAATTTTGAATTTTATTTGATAAATAGGTTTAAAAAGTAAATATGTAGTTGTCAAATTATAGTAAGAGAAAATATGGTAATAATATCTTGTAAAGTTATGCTTGGAATAAATAAAAAATGGTTTGCGTAAGAAATGATTATAATGTTGAAATTTAAATTAATTTGGGTTAATAAATGAATTTTTATTATAAAAGCATAAATATGGCATTTTGAAATAAATAATTAGAATAAAAAGAATTTATAGGAAATGAATTCTACAGAATTATATAATATTGTATAATTACTTGAGAAATATGAATAAAAAATTAATAGGAATTTTATTGTAATTGGATTAAAATAAAATTATTTTATAAGTGTAAAGAAATGGAAAAAACTGTATATATTAATTTAATTAAGCTCAAGCCCAAAAACCTTAAGCCCAAACCCATCTTCTAGATTTTGCTAATTCGAGAGTTTTCTTCCTCTTCGGTATATAGTCATGCTCATCTTCCCTATCACGTTTTCCTCTTTTTCGAAGAAAAAAAAGTAATCCTCTTCCTATTATAATTAAAATAAAATTCAATAAATTACCATAAACCACCAAACTTGGGCATATCTCTCTCGACATTGATAGACACCTATGATAACAAACAAATAAGGGGTTGGTTCATAGATTGGGATGCTAGAATGTGGGATAGTGTTGTTTAAGAAGGAATGGGCTACAAATGAGTGATTTCACTTACGAATCTATGTTATATCATTAAAAATATGTGTGTGTGTTGTATTTGTTGGATATTTTGATTTTAAACATTGCAAGTGTTGAATTGCTGATGAATGAGGTGCGAAAGTTGAAAGACGATTGAAGAGCAAAACTTAGCTCCAGGTATGCGACACTGGTAACTTAATCGATCGATCAATGGGTCGGTCAGTGGCCTACCAATTATAAAAAATTAGAAAATTAGACAAACTGAATATACGAAATGTAATTATAAATTAATATATGAAAATAAATTATGAGAAATTTATTTGTGGTTCCATAAAGTAATATGTATTTTATTTCAAGACATTAATTATTTAAGGATAATTAGATATTTAATTATATAAATCATTTAAGGTACGTACGTACGTACGTAACATACATACATACATACATACATACACACACACAGACACACACACACAGAGACACACACACACACATACATATTGAAAGTAAGAAAACTAATTTAATTTAACATTTTAAATATTTTAAAGTAAAGTAAACTTCATGAGTAATAAATTTTATATAGAAGAATAAGATATGTTATCCGAAAACCACTTCGATCCAACTCAAGTATTGCGAACTGAAGACATCGTGAAGAGCATGGAATCGAAGATAGAGATGTGAAGTGCAAGGGCTAGTCGCTACTAATCATGAGGATGATTCCAAAATGGATGTAGTAGGAATAGTGCCATTGGGTTCGTTCGGATCCAGAACAAACTTGTAAGGATGAATGCTATCGGCACATTGCCGTTGGAGATTCTAAGTGTAAATTTTCTTGAAAGGTAATCATAGCCTCAAGCCTCATCAAACAGGAATGACCAAAATAGAGGAGATTACATGTTCTCTCATAGAGTTGGAACTTACAATGCTTTTGTAATATTGTTGTTAATAGGAATTAATAAAGATGAATTAATTGATTACCAATCAATTAAGAGAATTGATTAGTACTGAAGAGAATTAGTACATAATCGATTTTATATTTTAAATGTAATTTCAATAAAGAGAATTAATTGTTGTTAATTCCCTAATTAGTTTAAATTCATATTAAATATTATTGATCATAATTACCTAAATATTCAAGGACCTTTAGGTTAAGTGGTTATTTGTATGATGGTTTAGACAAATGTTCTAGAGGTCATAGGTTCGAATCTCTAAGAGACGGAATGAGTGTTTTGCTTGAAAAAAGTATCACTCCTATCATATATAATAAAGTTATTAATCACAATTGTTTAGTTGAAATATTATTTTTTTATATGTTGCGTGGGCAATAACAATTGATTGATCTTTGCTATTTGAATTTATTTTACTTATAAACTATTACAATATGTAGACACATCTATTGGATATAGATGAATAAACATGTGAACAAATTCATTTTATTGTATCACAAAATCTGCATGTAACGACCCGCTATTTTGGACCATTTAAATCGATTTAAAACCATAAATATCTGACTTGAATAATTCAAAATAACGCATTGTTAATTTAAATTTGGCAAACTCAATATAAAAAGTAAATAAATAATCACAGATCACAGACACAGAGTAATAAAATGCAGCGGAATAGATAAAGAATAGTAGTTCATGAAGCTACTATATAAATCAGAGTTAGAAATAAAATACAACCGAATAATTCAAATGCAGTGAAGTCTCCAATGCAACAGATGACTTCTCTGAACCAATCAGCTGGAAAGGCTGGAATCTGAATCGATAGTTGGATCTCCAAATGAAGCTCCGAACTCCAAACGTGAGTCTCAAATGCTGTATCACCCAGTCTGACCCGAGCGTAAAGCAAAACACAAAACACTCGAGTCAGGATTAACATTCTTATATCAATAAATCCAACTCGAGTGAAATATCAACTGAAATATAAATAACTTAAAAGATGTTTGGGATAACCATCCTCCAAGGGTCCATGGAACTATCTACAAGGTAGAAATATATACTATAACACCGTGGCCATTCCCATTTATTTATACTTCAAACCAAATAACATTTTACTTCAATTATCTCTATATTTCCCAAAATAGTATTTATAATAATTAAATAATTTATAAAGTAAAGTATTCAATTCCCTCAACTTAACATATCGTTTCAACATCAACCCGACCTTCCCATTCAAATTAAATTCAATCTCAAATTATCAGTTTAAATTCAATTTAAATCTTAAATTAACCACTTAAATTTTATCGATCCCAATTCGGGTTTGAAATCACCAATACCCCTTTATATTTCAATATATTTCAAAACTTTAAGTATTCAGCGTTTCAAACTAAATTTTATTCAACTTAGTTTTCTACATAATAAATTCAATTTAGTTCAGCCTAAATTTTCATTTTAATTCAATTTTTAGTTTCTAAATAACCATTCAACTATTTTGATTTTTCATACAGATCCGAATCTCCAAATAAACCATTTAAATTCCAATATAGTTTAAAGCTTTAATATTTAAATGTTCAATTTAACAATTTCATATAGATCTCGATTTAACCTCACTATTATTTAGTCTTGAAATACTTCCTCATTTGATTCAATATTATTTAAGTAACCTTAAATTCCATTTCTACTCAATATTTTCCTTAATTTATTTAAATGTGAAATATTCATTAAATCACTTAAATCAAAAATCCAGTTATAAAATCATACCTTTATATTTCCCATTCAATAATTTCAAATTGATTTAATTAAATAAATCCTTATTTATATACCATTTTTAATAAACCCAAATTTATCTCCCAATCTTAATTATTCAAATTTTCACAACGGTAAATTTTGTAACATAAATCTTAAATACTACTTAAACATATTATATGGATTAAATCAATCTTAATAATATTATTATTAAATCTATATATAAAATCTCCATTTATATATAATATTTTAAGAACCAATATTTATTAAATCCCATATATTTCTCTTCAAACTGTAGAAATTATTTTCAAAATAATTATATTGACCAACGGTGTCTGTATATATTTCCTATCATATAGTCAAGTGCTACGGATATTTATCATTTTAATCCGTACACTAAATTTATACGGGTGGATATCATTTCGACCCGTAATCCCAAATTCAATTAAATGAAAATTGCTTGGGTTTATCATTTCAACCCATAACGATTTTCTCCTATTCTAAAGTCCGTTCGGGTATGTATCATTTCAACCCATAGTGATTTCTATACTAATAGGGAACTTGCAGAGTGATAACAGATATGAAAATAATAATAATAGCAACAAGCATATATCATCAAAATAAATATAAACAATAAGATATGGTGTCATATCCCATAAGTGAACAGTTACCGATAAAAGCATATATAACAATTTAAATCTAACAGCAGCATATTTCAATTGTCATTTCAATTGAAATTAAATTTAATAAATAAAAGAACGTTAATCGTGAGTGATTGCTCACCTTTCGAGTCTAGAGGTGAACGAGAAGATGACACGGATACGCTGATACGGACGTTGAATTTGAATTACGAATCTAAGCAAATCGGCACGAATTCGACGAATAGCTGATAACAGGAAACGATGGAATAAATTTGAATCAGTTTTGATAAGAGTTGAACTAAATATACGTAAATATATTTAGTTAAAATAATATATATATTTATTTTACAAATTAGACGTTAAAGCCCAAAATGTACTGTACCTATGTAAAATTGGAAACCAAATTCACGTACATATATTTAAAATATATATTCAAAAAAATAGTTTGCATAATATTATATGTATACAACAGTGATACATATTAACCATTTACCTTATTAAAATATAAAGTAAAAATACGTGCACAAAACCCATAGGAAAACTTCCAATGATAACAAATATTGCAGAGCTTATGTAATTTATTTATAAAGACAGCAACTTGAACACTCATAACTTACATCATAATATTCAATCCATACTCTTCCCAGTAAAACAACAGAAAAACTGTAAACATCCAAATATATACCTTATATAAAATAAATCAGGCCTACTCTATTGTAAACGATATGTATGTATGACTCAGCCTAACTTATAGAAAAATTTGCACACAACGAACCAATCATATTTAAGCTCTTGTAAAAATAACTAACGTAGGTTAAAAAAAAAAAAAACACGTACACATGTTTTACACATATATAACTTATTCAATAAATACTATGTATGCAGACTTACGTATACCTATTGCATACAAAACAAACCACATATATATAAAGTTACCCGTATAACTATTATACTAACAGTATAAACATACTACTCCTATATGCAGACTTTATCTCAAAAATGTGAATGCAAACATCAAAAGCTGCGCTGTCGAGGAAATAAAAGAATCGGCAGGTTGCATTAAAACACATATAAAATATATATATAAGCTTCAATGAGATAAGAAAAGGGAGTAAAATAATAATAATAATAATGATGATGATGATGATGATGATAATAATAATAATAATAATAATAATAATAATAAAAAGAAGAAGATAATAACCGAAAGCAGCTCAGATGAACAGCTAATATACAAACCTCATTACTATCTTACATGGATATAAAAGAGAGGGCACGTATGCTGTGCTTCGGCCAAGTTTAAAAGGTGAAGGACGTGCACGCTGCCGAAGACGCGGGTGTGGAGGGGAGCATGCGATGCTCAGGTGAGCGACATGAGATGGAGGCGACGTGGTGGTCAGTGGTGGTGAAGGCGGAGGAATGGATGGGTTGCATGGGAAGGCGGTTGCGAGGTGATGGGCACGGGGAATGGTGGTGGGCGAACGGCCTCGGGAGGCTTGTAGGGGCAGAGGAGAGAGTGTGGAAGATCAGGGAGGAACTGCGGCCGTTGGTTTCTCGGGTGAAGGACAAGACAGTGGGTTGGAGGGCATGGCCGAGCTTAGATCTAAGGCGAAGGTGATGGGAACAGTTGAAGCCTTTGTGTGGTCGTGGATGGGTTCAAGGCGTGGTGGTTGGCGTACGTCTTTGACGAGTTGAGGGGCGGTGGAAGGCGGCTAGTGTGTTTCGGCATGGAGGTTGGGAACAAGAGGGCCGAGAGGGGGAGAAGGCTGCAGAGAGTTTTTTTCCTTTTTCTTTTGAGAGTATCTTTCGTTCGAACTCAATTGAAGGAGGAGATATAGGGATATGATGGAGAGAGAGGCAGAGAAAAAATGAGGTTTGCAAAGCACCCAGTGAATACGTTATAAAGAGGGAAAAAAAAAGAACTGTTCACATTTAAATAACTCAAAACATATGCAAGTTTTGATACGTTTAAGCTTCCGAAATTGTACGGGATGGAAACGGCTAGCGGCTATAAGATGGTAACTGATGAATTAGATATTAAAAATAAAAAGTAATGAAAGTAACAGCAATGGTCACCTAGTAATTCAGCTGCAAATTTAAAGGCAATAAAATTGCAACGGTCACGTTGCTTTGATTCAGCTGACACATAAAAATGAATTAATATTATTAGGGCAACACGTTCAAACTTTTGAAATGGCATGGGATGGCAACAGCTGTACACTCATTGAGAAGCTATCAAAGCAATTTATTTTATTGCTTGGGACTCACGTTGAAGTTTGAAAACAAAGCAAAGTTAACGGTCAACATTTAAAGGTACCGTTACAACGAACATTTTTTTATTGGTTCCGTCGCGTACCGGACCTCAAATACAGAAATAAATATACTATTGAGATCAGCACGACGGAACAATCACAACGGTACACAGATATCAGTGATAGGATCATCCGATCAAAAGTCGATATTCGGTACCAGAAAATGCTGTTATTTGGTCAGAAATAAGATAAACGGAGCAATAGAAGTTCCAGTTGGATGAAACGAAATTTTACACCTCACTCAAAAGATGATTTACATCTATATAAAATTATTCAAATTTGGAAATAATTTTATTACCATCAGATATTAACTGATTTAAATTGAAATAAAATTACACAATAAAATAAACTTCAATATTATTAGATGGAAATTTACCAGTTGCTATGTTTAATTGGACGTAATCAAAATATTAAATTTTTATTTCAAAATTATTATCCTTAAATTTCTTAAAAATTCAATTAAATATGTAATTAAAACCATAAAATTATTAGAATTTTACAGGTCGTTACACTCTCCCCCACTCAAAACTTTTCGTCCCCGAAAAGGAAGGAGGTAGAAGAATAGAACAACCAAAAATAAAAGTAGATTGAAAGTCAGGGGTAAATAATTGATTTAACTATATAAATTTTACTTGAGATATTCATACTTTTCGAAAACCCATTTGCAAAACTTCTTGCTTCCTTTATAAATACCATTTATATGTTTAAATAACACCTTTATAAGTATATGAAAACTATTTGGAAAAAAAAAAAATTTACCTCATTAGTTATATTTAAAGAAGCTATTTGAAAACATTAAATCCATAACTCATGAAATTTTTAATTTATATCAAGATACTTTTCAAATATTATCAATAAATTAATAATCATTTTCTTTAAATATGTTTTATTTAATTAATAACTTCAAAAATATTTATACCACTAAAATTTTCTATTAAACAATGTAGTATACAAATAAGAAATATTTAAAAGGATATATCCAACAAGGAAGGAAGGTAGATTTGGAAAACAGAGTCAAGGTGAATAACTAAACTGAGCAGATAAGATAGATGCAAGGAATAGTATCGGGCACGAAAAATTAATTTCAAACCATAAGAATTTTAAATTTCAAAACTATACAGAATTTTCTTGTTGGAAATATTTTTATATTAAAATACCTTTATATCGAAATAAATCTTTCTTTCGAAAATACTTTTATAACTCGATGTTTCAATAAGTTTATCCTCGTTTTTGCAGACTCTGGCCATGCGTTGATCAGGCGTAAAGCTAGAATTCTTCAAGTACTTAGTAGACTTGTTTCAACACCCAGTGAAAATACTTAAAAAAAAACTTTAAAACAGATATGGAAAGTACAATCCAAACAAACAACCAAACCAAAACCTTTGTCCGATCATGGTTCGCAGATACACAATGGTTACGCTTGGGTCCCCCAGGAAACCTTCCATATCCGTAAGCTTTCTCAGCCCTGCGAGTTACGCCATGATGACTAGTAGAGTGCAGGATACACAATGGTTACGCCTGTATCCCCCAGGAAACAATCCGTACCCCCAGGCAAGACTCAGCCAGGCACTTGCGCTACTATTCGCGACCTACACAGATTGCAGGATACACAATGGTTACGCCTGGATCCCCCAGGAAACAATCCGTACCCCTAGGCAAGACTCGGCCAGGCAATTGCGCTGTGCATTCACGAGAAAAAAAAAACCATGGGTTACGCCACGGTGGGAACACTCGAGTATTACATCCGGAAAACCAAAAATCAGAGAGAATAATATCGATAGAATGAATCCACGATGTGGCCACAAAGTGGATATCAAGCAGAAGGCACTTTCCATATCTTTACTTCGAAAATATATATCATATAGTACCTTTTCAAATCACTTTCAAATATTGTACTTATATAAAGTCCATATATATAGGATTCTATTTTTCCCAAATCGAATACTTTCCAAATCAATAGTAGATCAAATCATACTTACAATAGACTTCGATTATATAAAAATCTCTTTCCAAATTGAGTACCTTTCAAATCAATAGATTTCAAATCAACTTCATACTTATACAATCCATTTTATATAAGTTCGACCACTCCCAAATCAAGTGCTTAACAATATAAGGTTCTCAATTTCAAATCATTTCAATATCAATTCAGTTTCAAAATCATATAGGATTTCACCAAATTTTCTTCCAAATTAAGTATCTAAATTTCAAAGTTCCCAAAATAATAGGTTTAGAAAATTATACCAGTTTCTAAATTAAAATAATTCAAGTCAAACAAATTCATTTCCAAAATCACCATATAAGTACTGGTTTTAATTTCAATTAAATTTCAAAACCAAATATTTTCTCAAAATCAATTATACTAAAAATAGTTTCCAAATTTATAAGTATCCCTTTAAAACTTTTAAACTATCTATTTCTATTTGAAATATCCAATTTACCTTTCTGAAAACCATTATTCAAAACCATATTTTTTTTCAAAACATTTCAAAACTAAATTTATATTCGTTATCAAACATTTTATACTCCTCGAAATTTCTTAGCTTTGAAAATTTTAATCTCGATTTGGAAGTGTTCGAACATTCAAAATAGTTAGGGAAATCAAATTTTAAATTCAAAAGTTGAAAATCAACAATAAATCAATTATTAAATCTGAAACTCGAGGACTGAACACCGGTCTCACTTTAAATTGTTTCAAATATATACACATATCTTTTGAAAATATCAAATTATACTTCGGAATTTGAAATCATAACGGTTTTACAAAATCACTCGCATAGCGAGCTATTAAAGTGGCCTCTCCCCCACTCTGAAACTCGAAAATCAATGTCGATAATGCGTGCACTCATCACCGAAATTATTTTCCAACGACATAAGTGAGTTCTGGACTTCTATTTTCTTGAAAACTTCTTTGAAATTTCTTCAAAATTATTGGAATTCATTTGAACTCATTTGAAACCTTTCTGATTCGGAAAAATACTTTTAAATCGTATTATTTTTATATATTTTCCAAAATCTTAAAACCAATTTCAAAATACCGGAATTAAATTCTCAAATTTCAAATTTTACTCTACAGTTATAAATCATTTTTATATAAATCAATTTCTTATATTTTTTTTCAAAATTTCAAATCCTTTCAAAACCCTTTTATACAGAATAACATTTCTTATTTGTTTTTATTATTATTATATATAGGTATATAATCCTTATCGAAAACAAATTCACTTTGATATATAAACAATTTTGATATCATAGTTATCAAAATAATAATTTTGATATATAAACAATTTTAAAAATACAAACATGCCCGATTTTCAAAGAATGGGTTTCAAACAAAGATAGAGATTTAAATTAGCGGAACTTCAATCAATAGAATCCTGATTCGAAGATAGACTCGATCGAAGATGAGATAATTTAATTACAAAATAGAAGATGGATATACTTCTACAAATCACGGGCGACCTTAACCGGGTCAACCGTGACTTCAGGGATATAATCGATGCGGAATTCCAAAACAAATCGACATTCGATCGCCAGAGATGGAATTCGGCATATCAAGATATATCAGCACCGTAAACCGAGGATACAAAAATCTTCGGTGATTCAATGCCAATTGTAAAGGAGTTTTCATCCCCCTTTACAAATCATTTAGTGGAGTTATTGGATACTCCAGAATCAAAAGAATATAAATAGAGAGAGACAAGAATGAATTTTGGAACCGAGGGACATTCCAAAATTCAAAGGAAATCGAGTCAGAAAGGAAGAGATTCAACTCGAGCGAAAGTGATTCTGTTAATAAATTTACCATATATGCTAAGTTTTGCCAAGAGCCAAAGCTCTGATACCAACTGTAACGACCCGCTATTTTGGACCATTTAAATCGATTTAAAACCATAAATATCTGACTTGAATAATTCAAAATAACGCGTTGTTAATTTAAATTTGGCAAACTCAACATAAAAAGTAAATAAATAATCACAGATCACAGACACAGAGTAATAAAATGCAGCGGAATAGATAAAGAATAGTAGTTCATGAAGCTACTATATAAATCAGAGTTAGAAATAAAATACAACCGAATAATTCAAATGCAGTGAAGTCTCCAATGCAACAGATGACTTCTCTGAACCAATCAACTGGAAAGGCTGGAATCTGAATCGATAGTTGGATCTCCAAATGAAGCTCCGAACTCCAAACGTGAGTCTCAAATGTTGTATCACCCAGTCTGACCCGAGCGTAAAGCAAAACACAAAACACTCGAGTCAGGATTAACATTCTTATATCAATAAATCCAACTCGAGTGAAATATCAACTGAAATATAAATAACTTAAAAGATGTTTGGGATAACCATCCTCCAAGGGTCCATGGAACTATCTACAAGGTAGAAATATATACTATAACACCGTGGCCATTCCCATTTATTTATACTTCAAACCAAATATCATTTTACTTCAATTATCTCTATATTTCCCAAAATAGTATTTATAATAAATAAATAATTTATAAAGTAAAGTATTCAATTCCCTCAACTTAACATATCGTTTCAACATCAACCCGACCTTCCCATTCAAATTAAATTCAATCTCAAATTATCAGTTTAAATTCAATTTAAATCTTAAATTAACCACTTAAATTTTATCGATCCCAATTCGGGTTTGAAATCACCAATACCCCTTTATATTTCAATATATTTCAAAACTTTAAGTATTCAGCGTTTCAAACTAAATTTTATTCAATTTAGTTTTCTACATAATAAATTCAATTTAGTTCAGCCTAATTTTCATTTTAATTCAATTTTTAGTTTCTAAATAACCATTCAACTATTTTGATTTTTCATACAGATCCGAATCTCCAAATAAACCATTTAAATTCCAATATAGTTCAAAGCTTTAATATTTAAGTGTTCAATTTAACAATTTCATATAGATCTCGATTTAACCTCACTATTATTTAGTCTTGAAATACTTCCTCATTTGGTTCAATATTATTTAAGTAACCTTAAATTCCATTTCTACTCAATATTTTCCTTAATTTATTTAAACGTGAAATATTCATTAAATCACTTAAATCAAAAATCCAGTTATAAAATCATACCTTTATATTTCCCATTCAATAATTTCAAATTGATTTAATTAAATAAATCCTTATTTATATACCATTTTTAATAAACCCAAATTTATCTCCCAATCTTAATTATTCAAATTTTCACAACGGTAAATTTTGTAACATAAATCTTAAATACTACTTAAACATATTATATGGATTAAATCAATCTTAATAATATTATTATTAAATCTATATATAAAATCTCCATTTATATATAATATTTTAAGAACCAATATTTATTAAATCCCATATATTTCTCTTCAAACTGTAGAAATTATTTTCAAAATAATTATATTGACCAACGGTGTCTGTATATATTTCCTATCATATAGTCAAGTGCTACGGATATTTATCATTTTAATCCGTACACTAAATTTATACGGGTGGATATCATTTCGACCCGTAATCCCAAATTCAATTAAATGAAAATCGCTTGGTTTTATCATTTCAACCCATAACGATTTTCTCCTATTCTAAAGTCCGTTCGGGTATGTATCATTTCAACCCATAGTGATTTCTATACTAATAGGGAACTTGCAGAGTGATAACAGATATGAAAATAATAATAATAACATCAAGCATATATCATCAAAATAAATATAAACAATAAGATATGGTGTCATATCCCATAAGTGAACAGTTACCGATAAAAGCATATATATAACAATTTAAATCTAACAGCAGCATATTTCAATTGTCATTTCAATTGAAATTAAATTTAATCAATAAAAGAACGTTAATCGTGAGTGATTGCTCACCTTTCGAGGCTAGAGGTGAACGAGAAGATGACACGGATACGCTGATAGGGACGTTGAATTTGATTTACGAATCTAAGCAAATCGGCACGAATTCGACGAATAGCTGATAACAGGAAACGATGGAATAAATTTGAATCAGTTTTGATAAGAGTTGAACTAAATATACGTAAATATATTTAGTTAAAATAATATATATATTTATTTTACAAATTAGACGTTAAAGCCCAAAATGTACTGTACCTATGTAAAATTGGAAACCAAATTCACGTACATATATTTAAAATATATATTCAAAAAAATAGTTTGCATAATATTATATGTATACAACAGTGATACATATTAACCATTTACCTTATTAAAATATAAAGTAAAAATACGTGCACAAAACCCATAGGAAAACTTCCAATGATAACAAATATTGCAGAGCTTATGTAATTTATTTATAAAGACAGCAACTTGAACACTCATAACTTACATCATAATATTCAATCCATACTCTTCCCAGTAAAACAACAGAAAAACTGTAAACATCCAAATATATACCTTATATAAAATAAATCAGGCCTACTCTATTGTAAACGATATGTATGTATGACTCAGCCTAACTTATAGAAAAATTTACACACAACGAACGAATCATATTTAAGCTCTTGTAAAAATAACTAACGTAGGTAAAAAAAAAAAAAAAAAAACACGTACACATGTTTTACACATATATAACTTATTCAATAAATACTATGTATGCAGACTTACGTATACCTATTGCATACAAAACAAACCACATATATATAAAGTTACCCGTATAACTATTATACTAACAGTATAAACATACTACTCCTATATGCAGACTTTATCTCAAAAATGTGAATGCAAACATCAAAAGCTGCGCTGTCGAGGAAATAAAGGAATCAGCAGGTTCCATTAAAACACATATAAAATATATATATAAGCTTCAATGAGATAAGAAAAGGGAGTAAAATAATAATAATAATAATAATAATAATAATAATAATGATGATGATGATGATGATGATAATAATAATAATAATAAAAAGAAGAAGATAATAACCGAAAGCAGCTCAGATGAACAGCTAATATACAAATCTCATTACTATCTTACATGGATATAAAAGAGAGGGCACGTATGCTGTGCTTCGGCCAAGTTTAAAAGGTGAAGGACGTGCACGCTGCCGAAGACGCGGGTGTGGAGGGGAGCATGCGATGCTCAGGTGAGCGACATGAGATGGAGGCGACGTGGTGGTCAGTGGTGGTGAAGGCGGAGGAATGGATGGGTTGCATGGGAAGGCGGTTGCGAGGTGATGGGCACGGGGAATGGTGGTGGGCGAACGGCCTCGGGAGGCTTGTAGGGGCAGAGGAGAGAGTGTGGAAGATCAGGGAGGAACTGCGGCCGTTGGTTTCTCGGGTGAAGGACAAGACAGTGGGTTGGAGGGCATGGCCGAGCTTAGATCTAAGGCGAAGGTGATGGGAACAGTTGAAGCCTTTGTGTGGTCGTGGATGGGTTCAAGGCATGGTGGTTGGCGTACGTCTTTGACGAGTTGAGGGGCGGTGGAAGGCGGCTAGTGTGTTTCGGCATGGAGGTTGGGAACAAGAGGGCCGAGAGGGGGAGAAGGCTACAGAGAGTTTTTTTCCTTTTTCTTTTGAGAGTATCTTTCGTTCGAACTCAATTGAAGGAGGAGATATAGGGATATGATGGAGAGAGAGGCAGAGAAAAAATGAGGTTTGCAAAGCACCCAGTGAATACGTTATAAAGAGGGAAAAAAAAGAACTGTTCACATTTAAATAACTCAAAACGTATGCAAGTTTTGATACGTTTAAGCTTTCGAAATTGTACGGGATGGAAACGGCTAGCGGCTATAAGATGGTAACTGATGAATTAGATATTAAAAATAAAAAGTAATGAAAGTAACAGCAATGGTCACCTAGTAATTCAGCTGCAAATTTAAAGGCAATAAAATTGCAACGGTCACGTTGCTTTGATTCAGCTGACACATAAAAATGAATTAATATTATTAGGGCAACACGTTCAAACTTTTGAAATGGCATGGGATGGCAACAGCTGTACACTCATTGAGAAGCTATAAAAGCAATTTATTTTATTGCTTGGGACTCACGTTGAAGTTTGAAAACAAAGCAAAGTTAACGGTCAACATTTAAAGGTACCGTTACAACGAACATTTTTTTATTGGTTCCGTCGCGTACCGGACCTCAAATACAGAAATAAATATACTATTGAGATCAGCACGACGGAACAATCACAACGGTACACAGATATCAGTGATAGGATCATCCGATCAAAAGTCGATATTCGGTACCAGAAAATGCTGTTATTTGGTCAGAAATAAGATAAACGGAGCAATAGAAGTTCCAGTTGGATGAAACGAAATTTTACACCTCACTCAAAAGATGATTTACATCTATATAAAATTATTCAAATTTGGAAATAATTTTATTACCATCAGATATTAACTGATTTAAATTGAAATAAAATTACACAATAAAATAAACTTCAATATTATTAGATGGAAATTTACCAGTTGCTATGTTTAATTGGACGTAATCAAAATATTAAATTTTTATTTCAAAATTATTGTAACGACCCAGAATTTTTGATAACTTGAATTTGAATATTTAATTTATTTTTAATATTAATAAGTGGAATTTTTAAGTCGAATAATTTATTTATCGAATATTTGGATTTAATGGGACAATTAAATCGATTTATTTAATAGTGAAATTCCACAAATAATTAAATATTGGGTTAAATATGATTGAAAATGATTTGGAAAATTTTGTTTTATCATATTGAAGTTATAGAAATGTTTTAGCACTTGTAAAACTGAATTTGGAGTTAATTTGTAAAAATTGAATATTTTAATATTTAATTATCGACTGAAAAATAGCCATTTTTCAAACGGTCTCGGATTTCGACGAAACCAGTTTCATCGGATCCGTAATGTGATATTATTGTAAGATTTCAAATTTCAAGTCATTTGGATTTGTCGTTTGTCCCGTACAAGCCAAAACGCCTAGAAATCGCTTAAATCGGTTTAAATTTAAATCGACCGTTTATTGCCGTATCTCACACATACTTCCGAATTAGCTTACGAAACCTGTTCCATTGTGTCCGGAACGCGGAAAAACCTTAGGATCGCCTGGCGGCACGCGTCGTTTGGAGTTCGTTTGCAAAAGTGTTAAATTGGGCATTTTATTATTAAAATAATATTAACATATATGTTATCTTCTTTTCCAAAACCCTAATCACTATCACCAGCCGCCTCCTATAGGTCCAATGGCCGAAATCATCCCATTTTCCCCTCTCAAAATCTCCAAATCCGCTCATCGAATCGAGAAACTTCCAACATGAAAGTTGTAGAGCACGGTATGAACTACAAATCCAACGGTGGATCTCAGCTATCGTCGCCATTTGGATGAGATATTGAGCCGTGTCCCCTGGTTGTTGCGTGCGTTCCTCAAGGTGGAGGAGGGCGCCGAGCTTGGCCATGCTTGGGCCGATGGTGGCTTTTGTCGAGGGCTTTCATTTGGTGGCAGGGTGATGAAGTATCGATGCTTGTGGTGGTCGGAAAATCAAACCCTAGGTCGGCATGTGATGGGTTCAAGTGCGTGTTTTTGTTTCCTGGAGAGGAGTTACCGTGCGCGTGAAGAGAAGGAGAGCGGGAGGAAGCTAGTGCGTGCGGCCCACATGTGTTGGGTGAATTTTCTTTTTTTTTTGTGTTAATTTAATTGAAATTTGAATTCGTGTCAACTTAAAATGCAATATCTTGTTCATGCGAGGTCCGATTGGGACGAATCAAAGTGCGTTGGAATCGTATGGTCGTGCTCTTCGCGATGAAGCTAGTCTGGAGTCGATTGGAGCTCGTTTGAATTTCGGGTAAAATTAAACGTTCGTTTAATTTTATTCGAAACGAACGCCGAAACCGGAAATAAAATCAAGGTGAGAACTCCTCACTCAATCGAACAGTTTGGTTTAAAATTTTGAATAGTTAATATTGATTGTTGATTGCTGATTGATTGTGTTAGTAGATATAGTAGGATATATACTATATATAGCGATATATATATATTGGCATATGTATATATCGGATTTGATTTCCCGCCTCGTATAGCGGATGAGACCCTATTGCGCCGTTATTAAGCGGAATATTTATAAAATCCCATATACCGCGATATTCCACCTCGAAGTGGAATTGGTATTGTGCTAACGTCTGTGGGTGCAGGGAAACAGGTTGGAGGGATCCAACTGGATTCCTCACATATTTATTTGTTTATAAATCTTATGTTGATTGTTGATAATCATATTGATATATGACACTAATTCCCGTGATTGACCATCTGATGTTGTTGCATCATCGGATTCTAATTTTTAAATTAAAAATAACGGTTTTGAATTTAAAAGGGGTTTTAAATCGATTTTTCAAAGAATAAGGGTTATTAAAATTTTGAATTGATTAAATTTTAAAATAAATAGATGGATAAAATTTTATGTTTTAAAAATTTATATTTTTATAAAATATAACTTAAAAGAAATTTTTAACAATAATAGGTTTTTATAAAATAGTTAAATTTGGTTTTTGGGAAGTTATTATTATCAATGGTTTATATAAAGGATTTTATAAATGGATGTTTTTAAATAAAAATTATTGAAGTTATAGAATAAATTTATAAAGTGTTAAGTTGATGTATAACATGAATTTCACTAGGATTTATAGATTAATAAATGTGAAATTTATAAAACGAATGGTTATTGGAAAATTTTAAGCTTATAAGTTATTAACTTATAAAAATGGATTTGGGCATTAAAAAGGGGAATTTTATAGAAATTGTTAATAAATGAAGATTTCATTAGTTGAAATTATTATAAGCCATAAAGAAATCTTGTAAGTGATAAGATTTTAAATTGGTGAAGTTCAAAAGAACGATTTGGGTAAATAGATAATATTTTAAATATTTAACTTATAATATTGATTTTAGTATATAATCGAGTTATGTAAATCGAATTGGACTAATAAAAGGAGATTTCTAAAACGAAGTTTCATAAATAGAAATGGGATGTATGGACATTGTTATAAATCCGAAAAAATCAATTTAATTTGATAAATTGAATATGGAATTTGTTAAAGGGGTTGTATTCACTATTTTTGAACGGTGAATGTATTATTTTATTGAATGAACGTGTTTTTGGAAAAGAACGTTCTAAATGGAATTTAAAACTAATTAAAGACGTTTTAAGATATGTTAAGTATCGAAATCATAGATTTCAACATTGATTGTTGAAATAGACGATTTCGAGAAATAGAAGGGAATATTTTGAATAGTAGTGGATTTATGTATCCATTTTTTTATTTCAAATCCATATACTAGTGTTTTTGGGTTGTCGTAACGATGTTTTACGCAACATTCGTTTTTAACCCAAATAAATGTGAATAAAGGAATGTTTTCTTAAAGAGAATGGAATAAATACTTAACTATGATTTAAGTATATGGAATATTTTCAAATCGTTGAAAATAAATAAATTTGTGAATTACTTATTTTTTTAAATAAGCATGGGAATGGTTTTCTAATATGAAATGGAACGGTTTTTGTGAATTCACCTTTAAGGTAATTGAAAGCAAATAACTTGAAATCGATTTGGGAATCGTATGCTAGTAGATGCTTGGAATTTAAATCCACCTTGGAATTTATATATATATGAAGGGAAATTTGTTTAAAAATAAATATTGATTTATTTTGAAGTATGAAAATGAATTTACGGATTTGGGACGTAAATTTAAATTAAATCGGTAAAGACTTATTTGATGATTTGAAATTTGTTTTCAAAGGGTATAAAGGATGAAAAGTAATTTGAAATTAGTTTTCAAATGGTTAAGGTGATTTGAAATTAGTTTTCAAATGGTTAAGGTGATTTGAAATTGGTTTGCAAATGGTTAATGTAATTTGAAAATTGGTTTTCAAATGGTAAAGGTAAATTGAAAATTGGTTTTTCAATTGGTTAAGTGTGGAAAATTTTATCGTGAAGTGGTTTTGGTAAAGCAAATAAATTGGGCAATTATTTGGAAATTGTGTATATATATCTTGTAAAGATATTTTGGGACTTAATAATTTTGGAAAAATTATTTGGAATCTGATGATGTGGCGCATCTTTATTGATAGTTAAATAACCGACTATCAATATTTACCCTTGGATGGTATTGATTGTGTTTGTTTGGAATTGAATGCACACTTATTTTTAAAATAAGCGCTCGCTATTCGGTTTAGCCGGGAGAGGACCTTTGTGTCATATATCCCATTCCGAATATGCGATACGTCGTTTGGATTGCATTTGAAGACCGGTGTTGAAGACCGGGTATTTGTGAAAACGATAGGATGACCTATCGATTGTCTCCGCATCGTTAGCTACGATATGGAGATTTCCTTTGTGATGGGAAATTTTATCGGGATTGTGAATACCCGGATTGCAAGGGCTTCTTTGGAAGTGCCTTCGGTTCTGTTCGAACCCGGAACAGACTTGTATGGTTATGTGTCTGACATTACATTTTGAGAGATATAGCAGATTTCTTTCAAATACATTTCTGTTGGTGGCGGAGAATTTATTCTCTTAGCTTAACACCCTTCTCTGAGACGTACGAGCTCAGAGGTTATGTAGTTGAAGGTTATCAGCGATATTTCCCAATCTGGTAATGTGGCATGCTGAGTGCTGCTGTGTGATGATCATTGGTTGATCGTTTGGATTGGATCATTTGTTGATCATTTATCTGTGTGATCTTGCTTTGGTCATCTGTGGACCCAAAGCATGGCTTTGTTGCACAAAGCGTAGCTTTGTGGACGAGACTTTGTCAGGACCTCACTCCCCGGAAATGGTCGAAACAGGAATATGCGGCAAGGTTATGAGGGTCGCGCCCTTTAGGGTATGTCATTTCCTTCTGGAAAAGGGTGGTATCATGGTATGGAGCCCAGATATTTACTCATGTTGATACACTATATCTATTACTGTGTGGTGTTGTTGGTATCGAGCGCTCGGATAAAGGTCCCAAAGGACCGGGGGATGACATATTCGTGTAGTAGTTACCTAGTTACAGAGGTAACCCGGCCTTGTGTTGGCAGAGATCTAACCGTAACGTTAGTTTCTCGGGACGTCCCGCCAGAGGCGATCCCATGTGGCAGTAGGAAGTTCCTTAGCCTGACCATTTGTTGGAAATCCATTCCTCCAATACGCGCCTTGTACGGTTTTAGTTGTATTACCTGCCATTCACTTATGGTGGTCACCACTGTTTGGATGGTAGCTATAGTAGGCATAGTTCGGAATGTCTATGCTGGCTAGGATTTATATTGTACTTTCGAAATTGTTTTCTACACTATGCACTAGTAATAATATCAAAAATGATTTGATTTTCGCGTAGTAAGCATCTTTGACTATCATAAGGAGAAATCTCCTCCAATTCTGCGTTTGCATTGTGTGTGTGGCGGGAGGCCTTATGGTAGTTTCATTTTTCCAAAAAGCATTTCGAATTTCGAAAGTTAAATTTAAATTCTGTTGTTGCTTGTTTAAAGATAAACTGTTTTGAGTTCTCACACCAGTCACATGACTGACCTGGAGTTTATTGTTCCTTTCCTAAACTCTGGGTGCCCACTATTTTCCACACGGGCAGTCTAGAGTTAGGTTATCAGGTTATTCTGGATTCGGGAGTTGCTGTGCAGATCTGGAGGCGAGCCAGATAGCGTAGTCTATTATTTATTGTATATAGTATTTCTTTTCCGCTGTTGTTGTTGTACACTCTGATTGATGTAATGTAATGTGATATATAAAAGGTATAGTTCTTTGTTTTAAATGAATGTACATTTATCTATTATATATTGTTCCGCTGCGACTGTGAGATTCTGTTATTGTTTCCTGTTCTGATTGTTTGTTCTGTTTCTTCTCTCTTTTCTCTCTTCTTCTACCTCTTTCTTTTTCTTAAACCCTAACGGTTGGATTTTTCGGCAACGAAAAATCCTGATCGTTACATTTGGTATCAGAGCTTATGGTTAAGCGACAACCTGCTCTGTTGGGTGTTACTCATTAGAGATAGAGTCAGCAGTACTCTAGAATGAGTGTGAGTGTAATAATAGATATGAGTGCGTATTTGTTAGTGAGTATAAAATTGTTTTATATTGTGATGATTGGTTTATTGAGTGGTATATGAACCTTCGTCGGCGCAGCCTCGAAAACTGAATCGAAGGGGTTCCTAAACACTTGAATAGAACAATTCGACACAATATTGGTTTAAATTGGGTAAATGAAATAATTTTACCTCGATTATATTTTATATATAAAGAGAAAATAATTTTTCAAGAATTATTGAAGTGTGTATATAATTGATTGCTTGGTTGTTGTAAATGATATATATATATATATAAAATAATTAAAAGTTGTTTGAATAAGCTAATAAAAGCAACTATTGTAAGAGAATAATGGTATAAACCAATGAATCATAAGATGGAATTATAATTAATAATGAGTTACAATTGTAAGATAATCATGTATGTATATAAGAAGTAAAAATTATATAAGTAAAAGGGTTATAAAAGTGATTTGTGAATAGAAAGAAAACTTTTTGAAAGAATAATTAGCATTGATTTCACTATTGTCACTGGGAAATAATAAGGGTGATGACTGCAGCATCATCAGTATCATTTTCGAGTTTCTATGTGATGGATTTGCTACAATAATGAATTTAAAATTGAAGTTTTGTTGTAATAAATCAATTTGAAATTAAAATTCAACTTGAAGTTGATAAGTATAAGCGAAATAAGTTTTGAACTTATAATATAAGTTAGAAGTTGAATAATAAGTTGCATGACTTATAGAATGGGAAAATGTAAGTGAAACCAGTTGTTGAAGTGGTTAAACAATTAAGTTAAGTAAAATGGAATATGAATTTGAATATTGATATGAATTTGACTTAAGTAAAAGTTAAATAGGATTTACTTTGGAATTTAAAATCCGAATTGAATTGATAAGTAAAACTTAAGTTTAATTAACAAATGATGTTTAAATGGAATAACTTAAGTGAAGTTGAATAAAAAAATCGATCTTTGCATCAAAGTTAAATAATCAAGTGAATTAAATGAGGTAAATAAAGTTGAAATGGAATGCAAGTTAAGTAATGTTGAAAGAATTGATGTTAATATCAAAATAAATGAATAAAGTGAGTAAATGAAATTGTTAAAGATGTGAACTTAAGTTATATAAATGAAATTCAATTTTATTTGTAAAAAGAACTAGCAATTGAATTAAAGAATGGATTGAATGTTAATCAATCGAATGTAAGTAAGTTGATATGAAACGATGTATGTAAGTGTAAATTCATTGAAGTTAGTTGAATAATTGGATGAAAATCAATTGAATGCTAAACCAATTGGAATTAAAACAGTTGAACCAAATTGAATGTAAGTAAAATAAATAAATTTGGTTGAATTGGATGTACATTGGTCGTTATTGCTTGTTGGTTGGTTGTATGTAAATTCATTAAGTGTTAATGAAATTGAATTAGTAAAATTTGAAAGCTATGTAATTGAATTCAAATGAAAATTGAAATGCAAAGTTGAATGAAAATGAATATGCAACTTCAATAATAAACCAAAAGGGTATAAGAAGCATGCATTGGAAATTTTGAACTTGAATTGGCAAAATAGTTTGAATGTTGGAATTGAATACTATTACTAGCAGGATATACAGGTTATAAAGGAATTGGGATTTTGATTTCAAAGTTAAAAAAATTGAATTGCTCGACAAAAAGGTACGTATTTCAATTTTAGTATGAGATTTGATGATTTCCTTCTCCAGCCACTTGGCTTTCTCTTTTCTTTTTGATTCTGAGGGGCCGTGGTGCCATTTTGTAGTCGTACCGATCGAGCCGCGCAAAGGAGACGCTGGCGAAATTTTTCGAAAATTTAGGGAGTTAGAAAATTTTTGAGAAAATTTTGAAAAGTTTGAAATTTGAATTTAAATTTAAATTTGAATTGTTGAGTAAACAATGTTGTTTGAAACCTATAATTGAAGTTGGAAAGCTAATTGAAATGATAGTAAATCTTTAATAAAAGATTTGTGTTAGAAAGTTGATAAAACTAATTGATTTTTGAAAAATAATAAACGGATTAGGATCGTTCTCCTTAACTTGCAATTTCGAGGACGAAATTCTTTTAAGGGGGGAAGATTGTAACGACCCAGAATTTTTGATAACTTGAATTTGAATATTTAATTTATTTTTAATATTAATAAGTGGAATTTTTAAGTCGAATAATTTATTTATCGAATATTTGGATTTAATGGGACAATTAAATCGATTTATTTAATAGTGAAATTCCACAAATAATTAAATATTGGGTTAAATATGATTGAAAATGATTTGGAAAATTTTGTTTTATCATATTGAAGTTATAGAAATGTTTTAGCACTTGTAAAACTGAATTTGGAGTTAATTTGTAAAAATTGAATATTTTAATATTTAATTATCGACTGAAAAATAGCCATTTTTCAAACGGTCTCGGATTTCGACGAAACCAGTTTCATCGGATCCGTAATGTGATATTATTGTAAGATTTCAAATTTCAAGTCATTTGGATTTGTCGTTTGTCCCGTACAAGCCAAAACGCCTAGAAATCGCTTAAATCGGTTTAAATTTAAATCGACCGTTTATTGCCGTATCTCACACATACTTCCGAATTAGCTTACGAAACCTGTTCCATTGTGTCCGGAACGCGGAAAAACCTTAGGATCGCCTGGCGGCACGCGTCGTTTGGAGTTCGTTTGCAAAAGTGTTAAATTGGGCATTTTATTATTAAAATAATATTAACATATATGTTATCTTCTTTTCCAAAACCCTAATCACTATCACCAGCCGCCTCCTATAGGTCCAATGGCCGAAATCATCCCATTTTCCCCTCTCAAAATCTCCAAATCCGCTCATCGAATCGAGAAACTTCCAACATGAAAGTTGTAGAGCACGGTATGAACTACAAATCCAACGGTGGATCTCAGCTATCGTCGCCATTTGGATGAGATATTGAGCCGTGTCCCCTGGTTGTTGCGTGCGTTCCTCAAGGTGGAGGAGGGCGCCGAGCTTGGCCATGCTTGGGCCGATGGTGGCTTTTGTCGAGGGCTTTCATTTGGTGGCAGGGTGATGAAGTATCGATGCTCGTGGTGGTCGGAAAATCAAACCCTAGGTCGGCATGTGATGGGTTCAAGTGCGTGTTTTTGTTTCCTGGAGAGGAGTTACCGTGCGCGTGAAGAGAAGGAGAGCGGGAGGAAGCTAGTGCGTGCGGCCCACATGTGTTGGGTGAATTTTCTTTTTTTTTTGTGTTAATTTAATTGAAATTTGAATTCGTGTCAACTTAAAATGCAATATCTTGTTCATGCGAGGTCCGATTGGGACGAATCAAAGTGCGTTGGAATCGTATGGTCGTGCTCTTCGCGATGAAGCTAGTCTGGAGTCGATTGGAGCTCGTTTGAATTTCGGGTAAAATTAAACGTTCGTTTAATTTTATTCGAAACGAACGCCGAAACCGGAAATAAAATCAAGGTGAGAACTCCTCACTCAATCGAACAGTTTGGTTTAAAATTTTGAATAGTTAATATTGATTGTTGATTGCTGATTGATTGTGTTAGTAGATATAGTAGGATATATACTATATATAGCGATATATATATATATTGGCATATGTATATATCGGATTTGATTTCCCGCCTCGTATAGCGGATGAGACCCTATTGCGCCGTTATTAAGCGGAATATTTATAAAATCCCATATACCGCGATATTCCACCTCGAAGTGGAATTGGTATTGTGCTAACGTCTGTGGGTGCAGGGAAACAGGTTGGAGGGATCCAACTGGATTCCTCACATATTTATTTGTTTATAAATCTTATGTTGATTGTTGATAATCATATTGATATATGACACTAATTCCCGTGATTGACCATCTGATGTTGTTGCATCATCGGATTCTAATTTTTAAATTAAAAATAACGGTTTTGAATTTAAAAGGGGTTTTAAATCGATTTTTCAAAGAATAAGGGTTATTAAAATTTTGAATTGATTAAATTTTAAAATAAATAGATGGATAAAATTTTATGTTTTAAAAATTTATATTTTTATAAAATATAACTTAAAAGAAATTTTTAACAATAATAGGTTTTTATAAAATAGTTAAATTTGGTTTTTGGGAAGTTATTATTATCAATGGTTTATATAAAGGATTTTATAAATGGATGTTTTTAAATAAAAATTATTGAAGTTATAGAATAAATTTATAAAGTGTTAAGTTGATGTATAACATGAATTTCACTAGGATTTATAGATTAATAAATGTGAAATTTATAAAACGAATGGTTATTGGAAAATTTTAAGCTTATAAGTTATTAACTTATAAAAATGGATTTGGGCATTAAAAAGGGGAATTTTATAGAAATTGTTAATAAATGAAGATTTCATTAGTTGAAATTATTATAAGCCATAAAGAAATCTTGTAAGTGATAAGATTTTAAATTGGTGAAGTTCAAAAGAACGATTTGGGTAAATAGATAATATTTTAAATATTTAACTTATAATATTGATTTTAGTATATAATCGAGTTATGTAAATCGAATTGGACTAATAAAAGGAGATTTCTAAAACGAAGTTTCATAAATAGAAATGGGATGTATGGACATTGTTATAAATCCGAAAAAATCAATTTAATTTGATAAATTGAATATGGAATTTGTTAAAGGGGTTGTATTCACTATTTTTGAACGGTGAATGTATTATTTTATTGAATGAACGTGTTTTTGGAAAAGAACGTTCTAAATGGAATTTAAAACTAATTAAAGACGTTTTAAGATATGTTAAGTATCGAAATCATAGATTTCAACATTGATTGTTGAAATAGACGATTTCGAGAAATAGAAGGGAATATTTTGAATAGTAGTGGATTTATGTATCCATTTTTTTATTTCAAATCCATATACTAGTGTTTTTGGGTTGTCGTAACGATGTTTTACGCAACATTCGTTTTTAACCCAAATAAATGTGAATAAAGGAATGTTTTCTTAAAGAGAATGGAATAAATACTTAACTATGATTTAAGTATATGGAATATTTTCAAATCGTTGAAAATAAATAAATTTGTGAATTACTTATTTTTTTAAATAAGCATGGGAATGGTTTTCTAATATGAAATGGAACGGTTTTTGTGAATTCACCTTTAAGGTAATTGAAAGCAAATAACTTGAAATCGATTTGGGAATCGTATGCTAGTAGATGCTTGGAATTTAAATCCACCTTGGAATTTATATATATATGAAGGGAAATTTGTTTAAAAATAAATATTGATTTATTTTGAAGTATGAAAATGAATTTACGGATTTGGGACGTAAATTTAAATTAAATCGGTAAAGACTTATTTGATGATTTGAAATTTGTTTTCAAAGGGTATAAAGGATGAAAAGTAATTTGAAATTAGTTTTCAAATGGTTAAGGTGATTTGAAATTAGTTTTCAAATGGTTAAGGTGATTTGAAATTGGTTTGCAAATGGTTAATGTAATTTGAAAATTGGTTTTCAAATGGTAAAGGTAAATTGAAAATTGGTTTTTCAATTGGTTAAGTGTGGAAAATTTTATCGTGAAGTGGTTTTGGTAAAGCAAATAAATTGGGCAATTATTTGGAAATTGTGTATATATATCTTGTAAAGATATTTTGGGACTTAATAATTTTGGAAAAATTATTTGGAATCTGATGATGTGGCGCATCTTTATTGATAGTTAAATAACCGACTATCAATATTTACCCTTGGATGGTATTGATTGTGTTTGTTTGGAATTGAATGCACACTTATTTTTAAAATAAGCGCTCGCTATTCGGTTTAGCCGGGAGAGGACCTTTGTGTCATATATCCCATTCCGAATATGCGATACGTCGTTTGGATTGCATTTGAAGACCGGTGTTGAAGACCGGGTATTTGTGAAAACGATAGGATGACCTATCGATTGTCTCCGCATCGTTAGCTACGATATGGAGATTTCCTTTGTGATGGGAAATTTTATCGGGATTGTGAATACCCGGATTGCAAGGGCTTCTTTGGAAGTGCCTTCGGTTCTGTTCGAACCCGGAACAGACTTGTATGGTTATGTGTCTGACATTACATTTTGAGAGATATAGCAGATTTCTTTCAAATACATTTCTGTTGGTGGCGGAGAATTTATTCTCTTAGCTTAACACCCTTCTCTGAGACGTACGAGCTCAGAGGTTATGTAGTTGAAGGTTATCAGCGATATTTCCCAATCTGGTAATGTGGCATGCTGAGTGCTGCTGTGTGATGATCATTGGTTGATCGTTTGGATTGGATCATTTGTTGATCATTTATCTGTGTGATCTTGCTTTGGTCATCTGTGGACCCAAAGCATGGCTTTGTTGCACAAAGCGTAGCTTTGTGGACGAGACTTTGTCAGGACCTCACTCCCCGGAAATGGTCGAAACAGGAATATGCGGCAAGGTTATGAGGGTCGCGCCCTTTAGGGTATGTCATTTCCTTCTGGAAAAGGGTGGTATCATGGTATGGAGCCCAGATATTTACTCATGTTGATACACTATATCTATTACTGTGTGGTGTTGTTGGTATCGAGCGCTCGGATAAAGGTCCCAAAGGACCGGGGGATGACATATTCGTGTAGTAGTTACCTAGTTACAGAGGTAACCCGGCCTTGTGTTGGCAGAGATCTAACCGTAACGTTAGTTTCTCGGGACGTCCCGCCAGAGGCGATCCCATGTGGCAGTAGGAAGTTCCTTAGCCTGACCATTTGTTGGAAATCCATTCCTCCAATACGCGCCTTGTACGGTTTTAGTTGTATTACCTGCCATTCACTTATGGTGGTCACCACTGTTTGGATGGTAGCTATAGTAGGCATAGTTCGGAATGTCTATGCTGGCTAGGATTTATATTGTACTTTCGAAATTGTTTTCTACACTATGCACTAGTAATAATATCAAAAATGATTTGATTTTCGCGTAGTAAGCATCTTTGACTATCATAAGGAGAAATCTCCTCCAATTCTGCGTTTGCATTGTGTGTGTGGCGGGAGGCCTTATGGTAGTTTCATTTTTCCAAAAAGCATTTCGAATTTCGAAAGTTAAATTTAAATTCTGTTGTTGCTTGTTTAAAGATAAACTGTTTTGAGTTCTCACACCAGTCACATGACTGACCTGGAGTTTATTGTTCCTTTCCTAAACTCTGGGTGCCCACTATTTTCCACACGGGCAGTCTAGAGTTAGGTTATCAGGTTATTCTGGATTCGGGAGTTGCTGTGCAGATCTGGAGGCGAGCCAGATAGCGTAGTCTATTATTTATTGTATATAGTATTTCTTTTCCGCTGTTGTTGTTGTACACTCTGATTGATGTAATGTAATGTGATATATAAAAGGTATAGTTCTTTGTTTTAAATGAATGTACATTTATCTATTATATATTGTTCCGCTGCGACTGTGAGATTCTGTTATTGTTTCCTGTTCTGATTGTTTGTTCTGTTTCTTCTCTCTTTTCTCTCTTCTTCTACCTCTTTCTTTTTCTTAAACCCTAACGGTTGGATTTTTCGGCAACGAAAAATCCTGATCGTTACAATTATTATCCTTAAATTTCTTAAAAATTCAATTAAATATGTAATTAAAACCATAAAATTATTAGAATTTTACAGGTCATTACACTGCAACTAAATTTTACTTGCATATGGCATGGGAGGTCTTCACATATTAATATTCACTTTTGTAAGCAAAATTGATACTGTGCACTCTCTACAAGCTCTGGAAAAGATCCCCTGTTTAATTTATGTGTAGAAACAGTCCCTAACTTGTTGTTTTTAGAGTCTAGAAAAAATTACTTCTAAGTTGGCAGTTACCACGTCAATGTTGTATACTTGGCAATTGGCATAACAAAGTGACAAAAGCAGAGGAAGAACACAACTGGACTGAATATAACAAGCAATTTCAAGAGTTAACGGCTGATATCATCTCCATTGCTAGTTTTGTCGAAGGGAAAGAAGTCTATTTAGCTCAAAAAGAGCTCTAAAATATCATCTTAGCAATAGTGTTCAACATGTAGATACCCAGATTCAAGTAAGCCTTACAAACTTGTAAGGCTGATAGGTTTATAAACATTGATGTTTATTTTTACAATTAGATTACAGATATATTCCTACAAAGAAGAATATAAAGAGATAAACGCTTGATAGAAAAGTGAAGAACATAGTTATATACGTAGGAGTGTCAAATGAGTTGGGTATAAATGGGTTGGTTTAAAAATCAACCCAACCCATTTAAAAAAAACAGATCCAACCCATTAGACCAATTTATTAAATGGGTAAACCCAACCCAACCCATTAATTTAATGGATCAACCGAACCCAACCCATTTAACCCAATCTGAATAAAATTGCATAAAAACATTCAGAACTAGTACAAGACCATTCAAGATTTAACTTGTACAAAGATCAGTTCAGTTTTCAAATACAAAAACATAGTATAAAGTGACATTTAAGTGTGCAGCAAGCAAAGTATCCAGACCGCATCAATTTGTAGAATTTAGTAAAATATTAATCAACATATAATTCAAAACTACATAGCATAAAAATGCATGAAACATGAACTAGTTCAATGAAAGCGCTAAATCTATTTTTTTTCTCTTCCTTTGCATCTATATTGTCCAACCTCCAACTGCATGTAGTTTCCAACCTGCAACACAGATGAATGTTGAAATAATTTATAAACTCATGGTATATATTCATATACTTATTGTTGGCTTGTTGCAGCTTGCAACATCAAATAAGAAAATATTGGATGTAGCGGCTTGTATTGTTCTCTAAAATATAGGAGTTGCTTATGCCATTTCATCATGTTTACATCTAGCAACAGTGTGTTTTATTACTTTTTGTGTAATGTTGATCACAACTGAGGTATACATGGGTTTGTTTCCTAAATCACAAAAGGTAAGGTTTAAGTGAGAAAAGGAATAATACAATCCATCAAATGTAGTATACAGGAAATGTGAGCAAACAACAATCATGCCTAAATCTTATTAGCTAGACAAAAAGATATATTAAGTACTTTATATGAAAACAGCATCACTTTCAGTTTAGCAATGTATACTTTAAGTACCAGAGTCATTACTAATAAACTATATATACAAAAAAGCATAAACATTACATAAAACGAAAACGTTGACATGTATACATATCCAATCATAAAGCCCGAGTTGTTAGAATTCAGAAAAATAACGTGCAATTCTAACTAAAGACATTGTATGAGTTTGTTATGGACATTTCAAAATCAATAATTTAAACATGTTATCAAAACATTATTAGAATAATATATTTAAAATCAATTACCGCTCCTGCTCACCTGGTATCCCAAGTTTGCTGTTAGCTATTTCAATTTACATCCATAAATTTACATTTATAAATCATAAACACGAAGAAAACTTATGGAGTAACATTAAGAGATAATGGATGGAGTAGAGGAAAGCCTAGGATTCCATCTAGATCTGGAACCAACTAGAGAAGAAATTCATAATAAGCCTGGATGCAAAAAATTCTCATACTTGGATGCGATTAAATATTCGTAAGGCAATATCAATAGATCTACGTATATATTAAGCCAAAAATTATTCAAAGTAAGAGAACAGGTATTTTCTCATCAAGGGCTATGGTTAAAGCTGAACAGGGTTGGAAACACAGTATTTTATTGTATATAGTTGGATCTAGGCCATATTATAAAAATGTAGAATCGTACACACAGAATTTTGAATACTAAGGAGGAATTTTCTCTCCAATCAAGGGGATTTTTCCTTGCTTGATTCAGTTAGAAAAAGACTATGAGACAATCTTAAAAAATGAACCATAGTTTTTAGATGATAACTGCGCTATGATAACTATGTCAACTGTGGGCATGTTAAATTATAGTGCCCAATGATCAAAACATGGAAACCAATGGTGAAAGATGAGAAGGTAATGGATCCAAAAAGTCACCATGCCAATGAAAAAGGAGAGAACATGAAGGAACAAAATAAGGGAAACATCTATGCAGATCATGAAGAAACAATGAACAATTTAGACAAAATAAGTAGGTGATCATGGAAATTGACTCGCCTGTAGAGCAGTTAAACATAGTGAGAACAATAATAACTAGTGAAAGTAAAAATATCAAACCAAGGGAAAGTAAGGTGATGGTTTTTTAAAATATGGCAGCAACAGAGAACTGGCAAAGAGAACTATGTAAAACACAAGAAGTAAAGTGGAAATACAAAATGGGAAGGAAGAAAGCACTAATAATAATGCCTAGAGCGAACCAAAGAGTATTCAAAAGATTAAAGCCCTGATCTTTGAGCACAACAAGAGGCAAGATAAAAAATGTGTAAAACACAACATAAATAGGAACAACATACAACCTAAAAAGAAGAATGAGAACATATGTGCAGAGCAGAACAAAGTTACGATGTAAGGAATAAGAAAGAGAAAAACTAAATAAAGCAATAATAGAACAGAATTGTGCAATAAGCGCAAAGTCCTTAGACCAATATATCACCGAAGCTAGTGCTGTTCTTGTTCCGACCTACAGCAAGTATTGATGTTTTGTTTTCAGTTAAGTAGGATTCATGCATGTAGAAAAATAGGGTAATTTCACAAGATATATTTAAGGTATGTGATAAATATAATACCAAACAAGCAAATACAATTTAAGTTTTTATACTGTACCAAAGCAAAGTAATTAGGTGTAGAACATTTATTTGCCATGATATATTAAGCTTAACAGGATTGGAATTAAAATAAATTTATTCTAATTGAACTCGAAATTCAGAGTTACAGTGTTAGCCAAATTCTAATATGTACCACTCCATTGATGAGTTAAAATTCTGCACAAACATGATATGTTTTGTAGGAACATAACTGCTCAAAGGACTGTGCTTAGGAATAAATTTTATTTGGTACTTATGCCATCTGCAGTTAAAAAAATGGTAATTTCACAAAACAAGTTTCTTATTCACGGGGAAACCAATGCACGGCTATAATCTGAGCATGATTATACTCACATGTGAAATCCCTTTACATTAATTAGTGGTAAATAAACAATGAACTCTAAGACTGTCATATCATATAGACATAGTTTTAATTGAAGCCAATTTCCATCTTAGACCAAGTTTATGTTTTCAGCTAAAAATTACATACCTCGATCAGATAGAAGTCTCCTGCAAGTCCTTTTCAAGTTAGGATGAATATTTGTAACGATCCCAAATTTTTAATTAATATTAAATTGATAGTTAATGTAAATTTTGAATAAATTTGGGAATAAATTTTAAATTTAAATTAACTTTGACCTTAGAATTTGAATTTGTATTTAATATTTAATAAATGACTTACAAAATGTAGATAGTTTAAAACTTTAAAAATAAAATGAATAAAATAAAGAAATATATTCAAGTGCTTTCAATCAAATAAAAAAAAACAATACATTTACATATGAGACACTTATAAAAGAAAAAAAAACAAAGCAAGTAAAATAAAATATGTTTAAACAAAATATGACATAAACAAAAGAAGACCCATATGTGATAGTACCAACCAATATAGATAGTTATGCAGGCTGAGATTTCAAAGAGAATAAAAAAATACTAGATGTGTACAAACAAATCAGGTAGGTATAGAAGCCAAACTGATAAAAACAAATGTAAACAAGGTAGGAAGCAAGCATTTTATACCCTCAGCACACAATCTCTCAGCCGAGCTAATGAAAATGTAGGCAAATGTAAATAAATATGCAGAGCAAAAACAAAACTAAAGTAAAGCACAATACTGTATAAACAAGTAAAAACAAATAAACAAAACAAACATAGTCAAAGCAAGTAGAAGCAGACTGCCCTTATTTCCATCATCTCAGCATAGTAAAGCAGGAAGACAAGAATATATACATTGAAGTATGTAAATAAATTAAATATGAATAAACGAAAATTTATAACATTGACTAAAATAACTTTATAATGGTATACAGGGTATAAAAGCAAATTAGACAAAATAAAGTATGTTGCCTGAAGGATAGTTATGCAAAGTAAGATAGTAAAACCAAGGCAAACAAAAGCTAAGTGAGGCATGTAAATAAAATAAGAAACAAAGGTACCTACCCCTATCATCAGCCGAGACAAGCAAGAGGAAAACAAAGAATAAAATATGTACCTAAAGCAAGGAAAGTAACCAGGCAAGACACAATAAAAATAATAATAATAAACATATGCATAAATAAGTAATAAGTACAAAACAAATAAATGCAAGATCCTAAGTACACTTAAACAAAGCACAAAACATCTCAGCCGAAATCTTGTTGGTTAAAGCAAGCAAAGAAAAAAATATCCCTGGTGAATTGTACAAACAAATATATATAGGCAAGTATAGGCTTGAGAAAGGAGACATAAAGTAAAAAAAAAAATCACTTCTGCCACCATATTTAAAAGGAAAGAAAAATCTTGTACCAGCAAATATGCAAACCTGTCCACACTTGTTTTTATATATCAACTTCATTTATATCATCATTTCGTCCATCTTCCAAACTGAGAAAGAAAAGAAAGAAAAAAATAATTGAATCAAAGGCAACAATTTAAATTAGATGAAGATCAAAACAGAACAAATCTGGGTAGTCAAGCCTGGAGATTGTTTCAGGCAAATCAAATGATTAAGCAAATGAAATGCTAGCTCCAAAGCAACTCAACAAAACAGAAAGACAGTAAGCAAGTTATCAAATTCCAATTTCGAGATCAGTTCAGTAGATCATCTCATCAATCAAGCCTTGGTTTAAAATCTAGATTAACTTCTCAACAATTCCAGTTTCTGCTTTCAAACCAAACTCAGGTGAGCAGACCCTTCGACCCTGTTTAAACTCTTGATATCTGAAATTTTACTTGAAGAAAGAGTTGAATATGCTTGTATTTAACTGCCTGCATGTGTTTAGATAGGTAGAAAAAAAATGGTATGCATGTTTACATATATATACATAAGCATGTCTCTGTCATATACAGGCTTAAGCACAACCAAAATTTAATTCAATTCTCTATACAATCAATTTTAGACCAGTATGTTTAAAGGTAAAAGGACTACAGCGTGTTAATGAGAATTTCAAAAATATTTACAGTGATTCATTTTAAGTTTATATCTCAGGAATTTAGAAAGAACATTGGGAAATTTAAAACATGTAATTTTTAACCATCACAATTTCTTGATTTATTTATATAACTTGAATCCTTACTGTAAGACAAGGTTTTTAAAACAAAATTTGGGATTTTTAGTTATGTATGCTATGAGCAGTTTGGAGATGAGCGTGTGAGGCATTTCGATCGAATCTTGGTGATCAAGTGGACTGGAGAGGTCGCGTTTCTGTCTGGAGGTGGAGGAGTCTACCATGGGTCAGGGAAAAATGAAGCGGCGATGGTCAGACCACGGCGGCGGCGGCGGCGAGCGTTTAACATTTCTAAACCTAGTTTTGTAAGGTCGAAGCTTTTTGGTTCGTTCATCCTATAGAAAGCATCGAGTTGCACGTCATTGGAGGGGGAAGAAGCTAGGTGGGTGGCGGAGTGATGACCGGAGTTTGGAGCCGCCTAGTGATCGGAACGCCGAGAACTTGGCGTTGACAGGTTCGAAGGGGGGTAGCTGTGTAAGTTTCCAGGTTTTGACTTTTTGCTCGATTCGCATTCGGGGCTGAGGGTGACGGTTCGAACGATGGAAGTGGGTTCAAGGAGGGGTTGCCGACCTGTTCGACATCGTGGCGGCGATCGAAGCCGGCCAACGACCATGTGCACGTGCACGGTGCAGCAGTGTGGGTTCTGGAATTTTATAACCAGGTTTTCAAAATAAATGTTAAGTCCCAAAGTAAAGTAACAAAGTTCAAGATAAAAGTATTTATTGATTTCAGTATGAATATGAAGTCATGGGTTTGAAATTTAGTTTGTTTTGATTTGAAGAATTTGTCTCTGTTGATTCAAAATCAAGGGGTGGAAATTGGTAAGGATTAAGATGAGGGTACTTTAAACCGTAATTAATAAAAAGGTCTTAAGTGTTTTGAATAAGTTAACTACCTTCTTTCCATTTAAATGATAATTAAAGAAGTTTACTTAAGAGTCAATTGATTAAAAAGATAATTAATAGCTTGTGATGATAATTCTCAAGCTTATTTAAAACTTAATTAGTAGTATGATTAAGAAATTGTTCTAGATAAAAGATTATCATTAATTAATTTAAAGGTAACTGGTAAATGTAATTAATTTTAAAAAGGTTGATTGATTATTAATCAAAGGATTTAACTTATTGATAATTAGGATTTAATAATTTAATAATTAAGTATTGATTAAAAAGGTAATTAATTAATTTTGTTAGAAAGCCATTAAAAATGTTTACTTTATAATTGTAATTAGAGAATGATTAATTAATGATTAAGCGATAAATAAATTTGTAATTAGATAAATTAAAGTTAATTAAATTAAAATTATTGTTAGTTAAGTTAATAAATTAAGGTTAATTTAATTAATTAATTTATTAATTAAGAATAATTAATTAAAGTGTTTGATAAATTAATCTATATCAAAAGACTTGTAAATTTATAAAATCAGAAACTAGATAATTAATTCATAAGTAATTAATTAAATTGGAAATAACTTGAATAAATTAGGATTAAACGATTTATTAATCCTGTTTATGAATGATTATCAAATGCCTGACCTTACTTATGAATAATTGTATTGTATGAGTTGCCTTGAATTGTTTTTCCTATCTGATCTGTGATATTTTGTTCTGTAGATTGTGGTATGTATAATTTATTCATTTATGGATGATACATTTGTATATTATCTGTGAATCTGTGTATGGACGATAAGCTTTATAGTTTATATCGCTTATCAACTATATTTCTGTGTTTTAATCTGTGATGATTGAAATGATGTTGCACTATTGTGTTAAACCCCTGGACCACACCATACACACACAGATATGGATTTCACGAGGAAATCGATTTAAGTCACAGATTTTTGAAACGATTTTTAAATAGACAATTTGAATTCAAATGTTTTGGAAATGGAATTGGGTTTAAAGTAAAAAAGCTTTTAAAATGGAATTTCAAAGATGAAATTTATTTGAATGACTTAATTGAGTTTTGAAATTTAAATATTTTGATTTAAATTTGAATTCAATATTTGAAATTGAATTCTATGATTTGAACACTAGGGTTTAAAAAGGCTATTCAACTTATGAATGAGTTTATATGGTTTAAACTATTTTAAAGGTACTAATTTGGGAATTTGAAATTAAGGCTATAACTTGTACAAATGAAAAATTGGATTTTTTTTCTGAAACGAGAACTATTTGTTTTCAAATAAATAAAAGTTTTCACATAAGTAATGAACTTCCAATTGGTGTTAAAAGATTTCAAATTTAGAATGGAAAGAAACGTTTTGAATAGCTATGAATGAATCTTTGGAAGCAAATTTGAAAATTGTAAATTAAATCTTAATTTAAAGATTTAATGAATTAATCCAATTGAAATGGAATTGTTTTGAAAATACAAGAATGAATCTTTGGGAAACTGGGTAAACTTTGTGAAATAAATCTTTTTGTTAAAAGAATTTAAAATGGTAATTGGTTTAAACCATTTGAATGAAAGTTTTGAATTATTAAGTTGTGACTTAATTGAAATTCCATATCCATATGTTTTAAATGTTGCGCTCACTATTCGGTTTAGCCGGGAATGGACCTTTGTGTCATATATCCCATTCCGAATATGTGATACGACATATGGATTGCATTTGAAGACCAGTGGTAAAGACCGGATACTTTCGAAAACGAAAGGGTTTCTTGTCGATTGTCTCTGCACTGGCTGATCCCCGGTATAGAGATCTCCATATGTGATGGGAAATCCAGACGTGATTAGGGATTATCCGGATGGTAAGGACTTCTTTGGAAGTGCCTTCGGTTCTGTTCGAGCCCGGAACAGACTTGTATGGATTGTATGTCTGACATTACAATTTGAGATATAAAGCAGATTTCTTTCAAATACATTTCTGTTGGTGGCGGAGAATTTATTCTCTTAGCTTAACACCCTTCTCTAAGACATACGCGCTCAGAGGTTATGTAGTTGAAGGTTATCAGCGATATATTCCCAATTTGGTAATGTGACATGCTAAGTGTTGCTGTGTAATGATCATTGTTTGATCATTTGTGATATGATCATTTATTTGATCATTTATCTTTGTGATATTACTTTGATCATTTGTTGACCCAAAGCGTGGCTTTTGTAAAAAACATAGCTTTGTGGATGTGACCTCGTCGAGCCTCACACCCCGGAATGGTCAAAACAGGAAAGATGCGGCAAGGTTATTAGGGGGTAGCGCCCCTTTAGGGTATGTACATCTCCTTCTGGATAGAAGTGGTATCATGATATGTAGCCCAGATACTTACTTTTGTGGATATCACAAATATATATATGTCTTATTTTGTGATTTGATGTTGGGGCCCCGGTCAAAGGTTGTTACAACCGGGAGGTGGCATACTCGTGTCAGTAGTTACCCAGTTAGGGGTAACCCGGCCTTGTGTTGGCAGAGATCCGGTTAGGTTCTCGGGGACGTCCTTCCAGAGGCGTTCTCATATGGCAATGGGAAGTTCCTTGGCCTAACCATTTGTTGGAAATCCAAAGAAGCAATACGAGACTTGTACGGTTTTAGTTGTAGAACCTGCCATGGAATGTGGCGGTAACCTGCTATTGAACATGGTAGCTATAGTAGGCATAAGTGCGGAATGCCTATGCTGGCTAAGATTTATATCTTTACTTTCGAAATGTTTTTCTACACTATGCACAAATAATAATATCAAAAAGGATTTGATTTCTGCGTAGTAAGCATCTTTGACTATCATAAGAAGAAATCTCCTCCAAGTCTGCGTTTGCATTGTGTGTGTGGTGGGAGGTCTTATGGTAGTTTCATTTTCAAAAAGCATTGCGAATTTGCCTTAAAATTCTTTTGTTGATTGTTTTAAAAGACAAACTGTTTTTGTTGCTCACACCAGTCTTGCTTGTCTTAGTGAAATGTGATGGGGGATTCTCGCTTCGTGGTTTGGTGGCGAACGGGAGACTCTTGCCCCCACACGGCCTCTTTACGGGGTTGGTTAGGCGTAATCCGTGACAGTCGAGAGGCTGGCCGTAAAAGCAAGGTCTGGGGTACCAGTGTGAGCCACGGTGGGGCTGGGATGGTTGCAAAGCCTACCGGTCGATGCTGTCGGAAATCGCCGAAACGTTACATTTTGGTATCTGAGCTAAGGTGGAACTTTAGCTCAGGAGTATAACACATTAAGTAGCTCATTAGAGATAGGGTGAAGTATCCCTAGAATGAGTAAATCCCTAAGATATCCGTTTGAATGCCTAAGTCAATTCTCTTACTATCCACCGATAGTAAGTATGAGTGCAAGAAGAGGACGAGATAGGGGACAAGGGAATACGACTATAAATGGTCAATACCCCGCAACAGTGGAGAACAACTTTCTTATCAATTTCCTTTGATTCGTCTCTAAATTCTTTTGATTGCTTCGTGACAGCTCCAGAAAGAAGTTTCGGTACGGTGATGGCCCTAAGGATCATTGTAAGAAATTTTTACTTCGTATCTTTATCGGTTTCTTATCAGTTTTGATTTAAACTCTAATGAATATGAATTTGAAATTTGAAATTGAAATTTTTAAATAAATTTGGAAATTTTGAATTGAGTTAAATTGATTAATAGAATATGAGGATAAATTCAAATTGTATCGATAAAATGATTTTGTTTAAAACCAAACTTCCCATCACATTTGAATTCTATCGCAATTTCTCGTATCTACTGTTGATATTCTGATTTGGTGAGCCAAATGCAGAATTGATATCCAGTTTAATCTGGAAAGGTATTTCTCTATCTTTTGTCTATCTTTGTTGCTTTCGTGCCTGCGAATTTCGAGGATGAAATTCATTTTAAGGGGGGATGTCTGTAACGACCCCAAATTTTTAATTAATATTAAATTGATAGTTAATGTAAATTTTGAATAAGTTTTGGAATAAATTTTAAATTTAAATTAATTTTGACCTTAGAATTCGAATTTGTATTTAATATTTAATAAATGACTTACAAAATGTAGATAGTTTAAAACTTTAAAAATAAAATGAATAAAATAAATAAATATATTCAAGTGCTTTCAATCAAATAAAAAAAACAATACATTTACATATGAGACACTTATAAAAGAAAAAAAAACCAAAGCAAGTAAAATAAAATATGTTTAAACAAAATATGACATAAACAAAAGAAGACCCATATGCGATAGTACCAACCAATATAGATGGTTATGGAGGCTGAGTTTTCAAAGAGAATAAAAAAATACTAGATGTGTACAAAAAAATCAGGTAGGTATAGAAGCCAAACTGATAAAAACAAATGTAAACAAGGTAGGAAGCAAGCATTTAATACCCTCAGCGCACAATCTCTCAGCCGAGCTAATGAAAATGTAGGCAAATGTAAATAAATATGCAGAGCAAAAACAAAACTAAAGTAAAGCACAATACTGTATAAACAAGTAAAAACAAATAAACAAAACAAACATAGTCAAAGCAAGTAGAAGCAGACTGCCCTTATTTCCATCATCTCAGCATAGTAAAGCAGGAAGACAAGAATATATACATTGAAGTATGTAAATAAATTAAATATGAATAAACGAAAATTTATAACATTGACTAAAATAACTTTATAATGGTATACAGGGTATAAAAGCAAATTAGACAAAATAAAGTATGTTGCCTGAAGGATAGTTATGCAAAGTAAGATAGTAAAACCAAGGCAAACAAAAGCTAAGTGAGGCATGTAAATAAAATAAGAAACAAAGGTACCTACCCCTATCATCAGCCGAGACAAGCAAGAGGAAAACAAAGAATAAAATATGTACCTAAAGCAAGGAAAGTAACCAGGCAAGACACAATAAAAATAATAATAATAAACATATGCATAAATAAGTAATAAGTACAAAACAAATAAATGCAAGATCCTAAGTACACTTAAACAAAGCACAAAACATCTCAGCCGAAATCTTGTTGGTTAAAGCAAGCAAAGAAAAAAATATCCCTGGTGAATTGTACAAACAAATATATATAGGCAAGTATAGGCTTGAGAAAGGAGACATAAAGTAAAAAAAAAAAATCACTTCAGCCACCATATTTAAAAGGAAAGAAAAATCTTGTACCAGCAAATATGCAAACCTGTCCACACTTGTTTTTATATATCAACTTCATTTATATCATCATTTCGTCCATCTTCCAAACTGAGAAAGAAAAGAAAAAAATATATAATTGAATCAAAGGCAACAATTTAAATTAGATGAAGATCAAAACAGAACAAATCTGGGTAGTCAAGCCTGGAGATTGTTTCAGGCAAATCAAATGATTAAGCAAATGAAATGCTAGCTCCAAAGCAACTCAACAAAACAGAAAGACAGTAAGCAAGTTATCAAATTCCAATTTCGAGATCAGTTCAATAGATCATCTCATCAATCAAGCCTTGGGTTAAAATCTAGATTAACTTCTCAACAATTCCAGTTTCTGCTTTCAAACCAAACTCAGGTGAGCAGACCCTTCGACCCTGTTTTAATCTCTTGATATCTGAAATTTTACTTGAAGAAAGAGTTGAATATGCTTGTATTTAATTGCCTGCATGTGTTTAGATAGGTAGAAAAAAAAATGATGTGTATGTTTACATATATATACATAAGCATGTCTCTGTCATATACAGGCTTAAGCACAACCAAAATTTAATTCAATTCTCTATACAATCAATTTTAGACCAGTATGTTTAAAGGTAAAAGGACTACAGCGTGTTAATGAGAATTTCAAAAATATTTACAGTGATTCATTTTAAGTTTATATCTCAGGAATTTAGAAAGAACATTGGGAAATTTAAAACATGTAATTTTCAACCATCACAATTTCTTGATTTATTTATATAACTTGAATCCTTACTGTAAGACAAGGTTTTTAAAACAAAATTTGGGATTTTTAGTTATGTATGCTATGAGCAGTTTGGAGATGAGCGTGTGAGGCATTTCGATCGAATCTTGGTGATCAAGTGGACTGGAGAGGTCGGGTTTCTTTCTGGAGGTGGAGGAGTCTACCATGGGTCAGGGAAAAATGAAGCGGCGGTGGCAGCGACGAGCGTTTAACATTTCTAAACCTAGTTTTGTAAGGTCGAAGCTTTTTGGTTCGTTCATCCTATAGAAAGCATCGAGTTGCATGTCATTGGAGGGGGAAGAAGCTAGGTGGGTGGCGGAGTGATGACCGGAGTTTGGAGCCGCCTAGTGATCGGAACGCCGAGAACTTGGCGTTGACAGGTTCGAAGGGGGGTAGCTGTGTAAGTTTCCAGGTTTTGACTTTTTGCTCGATTCACATTCGGGGCTGAGGGTGATGGTTCGAACGATGGAAGTGGGTTCAGGGAGGGGTTACCGACCTGTTCGACATCGTGGCGGCGATCGAAGCCGGCCAACGACCATGTGCACGTGCACGGTGCAGCAGTGTGGTTCTGGAATGTTATAACCAGGTTTTCAAAATAAATGCTAAGTCCCAATGTAAAGTAACCAAGTTCAAGATAAAAGTGTTTATTGATTTCAGTATGAATATGAAGTCATGGGTTTGAAATTTAGTTTGTTTTGATTTGAAGAATTTGTCTCTGTTGATTCAAAATCAAGGGGTGGAAATTGGTAAGGATTAAGATGAGGGTACTTTAAACCGTAATTAATAAAAAGGTCTTAAGTGTTTTGAATAAGTTAACTACCTTCTTTCCATTTAAATGATAATTAAAGAAGTTTACTTAAGAGTCAATTGATTAAAAAGATAATTAATAGCTTGTGATGATAATTCTCAAGCTTATTTAAAACTTAATTAGTAGTATGATTAAGAAATTGTTCTAGATAAAAGATTATCATTAATTAATTTAAAGGTAACTGGTAAATGTAATTAATTTTAAAAAGGTTGATTGATTATTAATCAAAGGATTTAACTTATTGATAATTAGGATTTAATAATTTAATAATTAAGTATTGATTAAAAAGGTAATTAATTAATTTTGTTAGAAAGCCATTAAAAATGTTTACTTTATAATTTTAATTAGAGAATGATTAATTAATGATTAAGCGATAAATAAATTTGTAATTAGATAAATTAAAGTTAATTAAATTAAAATTATTGTTAGTTAAGTTAATAAATTAAGGTTAATTTAATTAATTTATTTATTAATTAAGAATAATTAATTAAAGTGTTTGATAAATTAATCTATATCAAAAGACTTGTAAATTTATAAAATCAGAAACTGGATAATTAATTCATAAGTAATTAATTAAATTGGAAATAACTTGAATAAATTAGGATTAAACGATTTATTAATCCTGTTTATGAATGATTATCAAATGCCTGACCTTACTTTTGAATAATTGTATTGTATGAGTTGCCTTGAATTGTTTTTCCTATCTGATCTGTGATATTTTGTTCTGTAGATTGTGGTATGTATAATTTATTCATTTATGGATGATACATTTGTATATTATCTGTGAATCTGTGTATGGACGATAAGCTTTATAGTTTATATCGCTTATCAACTATATTTCTGTGTTTTAATCTGTGATGATTGAAATGATGTTGCACTATTGTGTTAAACCCCTGGACCACACCATACACACACAAATATTGATTTCACGAGGAAATCGATTTAAGTCACAGATTTTTGAAACGATTTTTAAATAGACAATTTGAATTCAAATGTTTTGGAAACGGAATTGGGTTTAAAGTAAAAAAGCTTTTAAAATGGAATTTCAAAGATAAAATTTATTTGAATGACTTAATTGAGTTTTGAAATTTAAATATTTTGATTTAAATTTGAATTCAATATTTGAAATTGAATTCTATGATTTGAAAACTAGGGTTTTAAAAGGCTATTCAACTTATGAATGAGTTTATATGGTTTAAACTATTTTAAAGGTACTAATTTGGGAATTTGAAATTAAGGCTATAACTTGTACAAATGAAAAATTGGATTTTTTTTCTGAAACGAGAACTATTTGTTTTCAAATAAATAAAAGTTTTCACATAAGTAATGAACTTCCAATTGGTGTTAAAAGATTTCAAATTTAGAATGGAAAGGAAACGTTTTGAATAGCTATGAATGAATCTTTGGAAGCAAATTTGAAAATTGTAAATTAAATCTTAATTTAAAGATTTAATGAATTAATCCAATTGAAATGGAATTGTTTTGAAAATACAAGAATGAATCTTTGGGAAACTGGGTAAACTTTGTGAAATAAATCTTTTTGTTAAAAGAATTTAAAATGGTAATTGGTTTAAACCATTTGAATGAAAGTTTTGAATTATTAAGTTGTGACTTAATTGAAATTCCATATCCATATGTTTTAAATGTTGCGCTCACTATTCGGTTTAGCCGGGAATGGACCTTTGTGTCATATATCCCATTCCAAATATGTGATACGACGTATGGATTGCATTTGAAGACCAATGGTAAAGACCGGATATTTTCGAAAACGAAAGGGTTTCTTGTCGATTGTCTCTGCACTGGCTGATCCCCGGTATAGAGATCTCCATATGTGATGGAAAATCCAGACGTGATTAGGGATTATCCGGATGGCAAGGACTTCTTTGGAAGTGCCTTCGGTTCTGTTCGAGCCCGGAACAGACTTGTATGGATTGTATGTCTAACATTACAATTTGAGATATAAAGCAGATTTCTTTCAAATACATTTCTGTTGGTGGCGGAGAATTTATTCTCTTAGCTTAACACCCTTCTCTGAGACATACGCGCTCAGAGGTTATGTAGTTGAAGGTTATCAGCGATATATTCCCAATTTGGTAATGTGACATGCTAAGTGTTGCTGTGTAATGATCATTATTTGATCATTTGTGATATGATCATTTGTTTGATCATTTATCTTTGTGATCATTACTTTGATCATTTGTTGACCCAAAGCGTGGCTTTTGTAAACAGCATTGCTTTGTGGACGTGACCTCGTCGAGCCTCACACCTCGGAATGGTCAAAACAGGAAAGATGCGGCAAGGTTATTAGGGGGTAGCGCCCCTTTAGGGTATGTACATCTCCTTCTGGATAGAAGTGGTATCATGGTATGGAGCCCAGATACTTACTTATGTGGATATCACAAATATATATATGTCTTATTTTGTGATTTGATGTTGGGGCCCCGGTCAAAGGTTGTTACAACCGGGAGGTGGCATACTCGTGTCAGTAGTTACCCAGTTAGGGGTAACCCGGCCTTGTGTTGGCAGAGATCCGGTTAGGTTCTCGGGGACGTCCTTCCAGAGGCGTTCTCATGTGGCAATGGGAAGTTCCTTGGCCTAACCATTTGTTGGAAATCCAAAGAAGCAATACGAGACTTGTACGGTTTTAGTTGTAGAACCTGCCATGGAATGTGGCGGTAACCTGCTATTGAACATGGTAGCTATAGTAGGCATAAGTGCGGAATGCCTATGCTGGCTAAGATTTATATCTTTATTTTCGAAATGTTTTTCTACACTATGCACTAATAATAATATCAAAAAGGATTTGATTTCTGCGTAGTAAGCATCTTTGACTATCATAAGAAGAAATCTCCTCCAAGTCTGCGTTTGCATTGTGTGTGTGGTGGGAGGTCTTATGGTAGTTTCATTTTCAAAAAGCATTGCGAATTTGCCTTAAAATTCTTTTGTTGATTGTTTTAAAAGACAAACTGTTTTTGTTGCTCACACCAGTCTTGCTTGTCTTAGTGAAATGTGATGGGGGATTCTCGCTTCGTGGTTTGGTGGCGAACGGGAGACTCTTGCCCCCACACGGCCTCTTTACGGGGTTGGTTAGCTTTCCACCATCTGTTCAATTATTTGGTTTTACAACTTCAAAAGTTTGACGGAATGATGCATGGTCTTGAAATAGTAAAGCAGTTCCTAGTGTTTGGTATACCAACTCCAAATTTTCAAAAACTATAATGAACCTAATAATGATATAGTGAGGAAACTACAAGTTAATTCAATTTTTATAAAGTTTCAAAGTTATACAACATGAATTACTGCAAGAACATACACACCACTCAACAATAAAAATAAGTTTTTTGCAGTTACTTTTAAGTCCTAATTAGGAGAGCTATAAAAGTTCAGCTCATAAAATGTTAACCTCTTTTCCATACAAAATTACCCAAAATATACAAACAATGTAGCTGCTTGCCATTAGATCAAGCAACAAGGGTCCAATATAACAGCCATATGCAAATGTGGTCACATTTTTCAAGTATCCCAGCAGTCCCGTTTAAAAATAGCCATATGCAAAATGTGGTCACATTTTCAAGTATCCCCAACAGTCAAGTTTAAAAAAATGCCATATGTAAACAACAATCCGATAACCCACAAAACAATCTTCAGTCTTTGATAACCCACAAAGTAAATAAGATTATTACTACCTGAAAGAGAACATACCTCAGTAGTAGTGATTCGGATTTCACCAGGTGATTAGCACTTTTCCTGTTTACACTGACATCAAGCTTTCACGGTACTCATGTATGAATGATGGTTCAAAGAGCATCGGTACACGCACTGGTTCACAAGCAACGGTGCACAAGTCAATCCAGTAGAGTCCAATACAACCTCCATCTCCATCTCCATCTCCATCTCTGCCTAATATAAACATGGCATTCCCGCTGTGTAAGAGTTTTACCTCCACAGCTCTACAACAGACATCACTCTTGCTTTCAAACCAATCGTCTCTTCCCCACGACTCAGCACTATCAATTTCATCAGTCCACCAAATCTCGGACTTAAATCCTGTTTCCTGCCGCCACCTAAGGAAACTGGCTTTCCACTTCAGATAAGCAGGAACTATGACCCAATTGTCGATGTTTTCAGGAAAGTGTACTACCCCACACTTTTCCGTACCCCAATCAAAATACACCAAGCCACCTTTTCCCTCCGTTACTCCACCATACCACAACACCTTTTCCTCGCTACACGCTGTTGCGTAGAACCCGTCGATAGCAAAATCACCTTCGTATACAGTCTTCCAAGACTCCTTTTTTGCGCTCCATACCTGAAGCACGCACTGTTTAACTTCCAATATTATGCTGACAACTCTAAACTCGTTTTCTCTTTTATTGAAACCAAGAGCAAATGAGACGAATCCCTCTCTAAATCCATTTATATGGGTATTTTCTACTGCTATTTGTCTCACTTTATTTGTCGCAGGGTTCCACATCGAGAGAATTACACCATCATCACCAAACGATAATCGTCTGTATAATACCACACCGTTACATGTATTGTACATTTCAAACTCAAAAACCGAAATTTGTTTTCTATGTTTAGGTCCCGTCGCATCTCGTATTTTCTACCCGATATAATACACATATCGGCTTCTACAGATGCGCAAATCAACATTTCTTCACGTTTGCTGTTGAGATGCTCATTGACGAATGTAAAACTTTCAATCAAGGAGCACCAACCTTTGCAAACTCTTTTAAATCGTAATAAAGCTATAACCGGCAAACAAATCAAGATATCCGTCAGCAATGGTATAGTCATGTCACGTCCCATGTCCATTGATGATTCTAAAATGGGGAAAAAAATCAAAATGTACGATTATATTAGTGACATGGGTTGGGTTTGTTTTACATGTAGTTCTAAATCAAAATTTGAGCCAAGTGCATATAAGATTGCTTATATGGACAGTCTAAACTCCAGCTAGCATTGGCACATCTATTAATTATTGTATAAAATACACCTTCCTGCTTGTAAATTAGAACGGGAAACATGATTCAATTATTCGGGTAAATTAAAATTTATTTTTTCATTTTGTTTTCACAGTGCAGGTAAACTATAAAAAGAAGTCGAAGTAGTAATGTCTGACAAACTTGTATTGAAAGCACTATAGAGTAATATTCTGGTGATTTAACATCATTATTTGTGCGCATTAGTCATTGCTATTCTTTTGTCAAAATGTAGACATACCAGTAACCCAGATGAGGTTTCAGGCTTCGGCTACCTCGCGCCCGCGGTCGTCGATTTGTGGCGCACAAGACAACCAAGCGGCGGTGGATGTTGATTCTGATCCTGTCACGTTGACTGTGGCGACGTCCGCGATCGGCCTTGTCGATTAGAGCCAAAGACGTGGTGTTGTAATTTGCGGGCGGGCAGGCGGCGGCTGGTTAATTTTTGATTGGGAAGGAGAAAAAGAAAAACCCTAATTTTGAACGAGTGACGTTGTCAAATGTTAAAATACGGCCCCCTTGAATTTCATATATATAATAAAGGGCCCTTAACAAAACCCATTTTGAATAAAGAAACGACCCAATCCGAATTAGTTGAAATTTAACACAACTAACTTATTCAAAATTTGTCAATTGGGGCAAATCATGTAAATGATTGAATCTGACGTATAAACCCTATGGATTTTTGATAATCCTACATTTTATATCTTTTGAATTTAGACAGTTGTAGTGAAACTAATAAAACTAAAATTATTGTCCTTCGACCGCAAAAAGTAAATTAGACTCATATAGCAAGCATCCAGGCTATGTATTTGGTGGATTCATACTTTTCTATAGTTTATGGGCGAAAATCTTGTTCTTCGGGTAATTCAAAAAATAAAGAGTAGAAAGTATCTCCTTATATCATATTATCTCTTGAATTTCTCACAATCATGGAATGGACCGGCCTACATTATCCAATCACCTTGCACGGTTGTACCTGCATGCCTCTTGGCTCGTTGCTTGATCCATATTCATCCATAGCCCGGCATTTTGACTAGGTATCGATACATTCGTTGAGACTAGAGTACGTAACGCTCTTCACATACCGAGCAGTGTTCATGGCTGTTGGGACGACTAATAGGTTACGCAGCGATAGTTATTGAATAATTATGGAATGACTCGCTCGATAGTTTTCTGTCGCTTTATATAACTAAGGTCAAGCAAAAGATATCTAAGTGATAATATGACGCATTTTTTCGACTTGAGAATGATGTTGAACTTCACTTTAGACACTCCACTTTGATTGTAGAAAATCGTAACATCACATTAATCGAACGACCGTAATTGGGTCTAAATTAAAGCATTGGAAGTGAATCACTATTTAATAGATAATTCTTCTCGTCGGTTACATATAGATAGTATAACATTCAACTATAGTCAACTTAAAGTCAAAGTATTTTCCCATAGCATATCAGTTAATAATAATTGCTATTATCGAACAAAGAATTTTGTTTGGACTATAAAAATTAAAGGTGGACGATATTATAATTTTGACCGATACTGAATTCCATAAGTCCTAATGTGATGCGGTTTTGATGAAGAAAATAATGTAAGTAATCGTCACTAAAATGGTAAATTAGATTTTGTCGAAATCGTGTAAGGAATAAATTTGACCGAACTGTCACACCACTAGTAAAGGTAATGTGTGAACGTTATTAAGGCAATGTGTGTTTAAATTGTTCGATATTAATCGCTGACGAAATCTCCACCTTAGAATTACACAACCACGATGTTGAATACTCTGAATACTACATGATTTAAATAAATCATAACTATTATAAATAAACTAATCAATTAATATTTGTGAAACACAAATTTTAATTTGATCTTTTTGAATAGTTATTGAGTATCGTGCGTAAAGTTTTATATGTATATATCTATATACGATATCGATGTACATTTGAATTAGATTTAAAATATGCAATTACTGATCGGGTTTCAAAATCCAAGTAGGCCCATAAGCCTACTGTTGCTCAATTTTTTCGCAAGTAATTAGTAGTTCAATTAAGGCGGTTTAGCCCAATCAAAGATAATCTAGCTATTCTAAGACCAGCCCACATGGCCCGGCCTGTAACGACCCAATTTTTTTGGATATTTGATTTTAAATGTTTAACAATTTTAAATATTTAAAATAATTGAATTTTGGAATTTATAATTTGTAATTCAAATATAGGGTACATTAAATATTTGAATTATGGATTAAATGTTAATTAAATGGATTAAATAATTTTATTTAACTTCATTTAACCAATAAATAATATTGGTAAGTTCAATTTGTAAATTTATTTATAAATATAAATAAATCGGATTTAAATATTGATAACTAAATATTTAAATCTTTGAAATTTAACTTCTAGAGCACAGCCTTGGACTTCGACGAAACCAGTTTCATTGGATCCGTAATGGTGTATTATATTACCCTGTTGAATTTCATAGCGGTCCGACGTATCGTTTGATCGTGCGAGATCGAAACCTGTTGAATTTAATAACGAAAATTTAATATAAAAACTAGGTCTGAAAACCTAACTTCTACATACGATCGAATTAGGTCTTGAAATAAGTTCCATTGCATTCGAGATAGAGGCAAAACATTAGAAACACCAGGCGACACGCCTCGTTTGGTGTTCCGGACTTTTGGGTATGTTGTATGAATAACTAAATTTTAAAATAACATAAATATATTTATATTCAGCCTTACCCATGCCATACCCATGCCATACCCACTGTGTACTTACACCATACCCCCATGTACTCAGACCATACCTTCTTTGTTCTATTTAAACTAAACCGAAATGAAAACAAAGGCTTCTCTCCTTGGATTCAAGATTTTAAAAATCAAAATATAATTTTATACTCAATTAAAAATCATGAAACCAGTTTTAAAAATCTAGTTTTAGCTGGAGCTTCCATCCTATACTCGAGTTATAGCTCGCAATCGTGCTCTGGCCGAGGTTAGTTTATGGGTGTGAGCTAGGTTTTTGAATTTTGCTTGATTCGTGTATAGTTCGTTGAATTTGAGCTTGGTTTTGGAATTAGCACTAGAAGAGGTCGCTAGGGCCGAAAATTTTGGAGGATCGGCGACATTATAGGTCGTGTGAATGGAGTTTGGGCGAGGGTTGTCATAGCAGGTCGCGGTCGCAGTGGATGGCCGTTGGGCGTGGTTTTCGGTATGGGCATGTCGGGTTCATCGAGAGCAGTTCATCGGTGAAGACGGTACTCCATTTTCGTCATCGATTGCTCTACGTCATTGGATTCGTGCACGAGCATGAATGGGTTTTCATCATGCACATTACTAGGATGATGGAAGAAGAAAGGATGGAGAGGTATATTTGTAATTGTTTGAAAGTTGTTTTAATTTTTTAATTTTTTAATCGCTCATGACTTATAAAAATTTTATCTCGCTCATACGAGGTTGGATTCAAACGCTATTTATTGGGTTAGACTTGTGTCATCGAGAGCTTTGCGATGGAATTGGTTTGGTTGGATTTGGAGCAAGTGAAATTTTGGCTAAAATCGAACGGCCGCTTGGTTTTAGTCCGAAATCAGGCCATTTCGACAAAAACGAAAATCAAAGTGATTTAACTCAAGTTAACTTTTATTATATCATATTAATGATGTTATAAATGTTTATCGATTGTTTGGATGCTAGTTAAATTGTTTGATTTCTTGTTTGGTTGAATTTCTGTTTGGAAAATGGATGACATATTAAATTTATCATTATAAACCAATATGATTATCTATATATTATCCATAACTGTTAACCAAATTTGTGGTCAACACCCTAACGAATCCAAGTATATGGACTTAATGGATGATGGTACGTAGAATTTTTATATCATCACTTATAGATAACTTTCGAATCAGACCTTTCGACGTGGTCAAAAGGTTTAGATATAGGATTAAGGAAACCTTTCGGCTTTGCTGAGTTAGTACACAGTGGCCTCTGTCTTAGTCAAACCACTATAAGAACTCTCACTAAAGTTATCTTCTTGATTGAGATGAAATTCTCTTAGTTTGTTCTTTAAAAAAGGTTAATCTTGACCCTATTGGAAGGTTGAAATATCCTTCTTGGGCTTAGATGGGGTATGATAGATTTGTGGATGTGAGGTGGATTTCAATCTTGTCGAAGGGTTAGGCAACTGATTGTTTGGATTTGGAAAGTTTTTAAGGTTATTGGAGCATGAAAGATTGTGAACCTTACCGAAAGGTTTAAATCACATCACCAATGATTTTGGAAGGTCTTTATAAATGTTGATTCAAATAAATTTCCTCTTTGGTCGAAGGGTTTAGGTTGTAGGGTTGAGGCCTTCGAAGGGATGTAAGGATTATTTATAAAAGGAATATTATTATCTTTGTCGACGAGAACCTTTCGGAGCGACTGAACCTAAAAACACGAGTTAATTTAGCAGAGGGTTAAGCAAATAACAAAGTAATTAACGAAACTAAGGACTCCCATATACAACCACAAAAAGTCTACCTTTTTATTAAATCTCCCAAATCACACTCAATTTAGGGTTATAACACTCTGATTAAGAAGTTACAAGATTATAACGAGGAAAAATCCTCACCCAAAACTGGACTCCTTGGGTCTTATTTATAGATGCCGGCGGCTATGCTTTCGACTTCATGCCTTCGATCCGGTCAAAGGGTCTCCTTTTTATATGCAGTTGCAAACCTTTCGACTTCGTCGAAAGGTTTTCCTTTCGCATGCCATCATGGATCTTTGAACGTCATCGAAGGGTTTACTCCTCTATATACTTTAATGGACCTTTCGTCTTTGCCGATGGGTCTTTCTTCTATATGATACTGTGCACCCTTTAACCTTGTTGGAAGGTTTCTCTCTCATTTGATTATTGTGAACCCTTCAACCTTGTCGAAAGGTTTCTCTTCACTTGATTGCTATCGAGAGTCATGCTTTTCTTGAATGTTGTCGGAAGGTTGTCTTTTTTTCTTTGCTGACTTGTGAATGTTACCTTCACCATAAACCTTTCGACATTGTCGAAAGGTATTTATTATGTGTTCCAACCGGTCCAAAAGGCTTATTATGCTTTCGAAAAGATCGTTATAGAGTTGCATGCCCCTGCCTTGACTTCTTCACCCTCTTTGGAAGGTAAGAACTTCTTGAATACTGTAGAATGGAACCTTTTGTCCCCTCCGAAAGGTCTTGGATTGCTTCACACTGTCGACTGCATCCGTTTGATTTCTTGGAAGGTTTGATCTGAACTTATTTCCTTTTGCCTCTTGCTGAAAGACACTCCGATTTAGACGGAAGGTGGATTTTTTGTGTAACATTTGCCCCCCATGCGAAGGGATGCTCTTGACTTTCCAAGTCATATTTTCCGAAAGCTATAAAATTTTTAGCCTCTTCTTCCCACGAGCATAATTACCGAGTACAAGTAAAAGAATTCTCTCAAATGGCTTGACCGTTTAGAGGCTACTTCTTAAATTCGATTTAGAACTTTATATTAGCCTCTCCTCTCACTTATTTTTCAAGGATGATTTAAAAAACTGTATTTAGTATTGGGTTAGGATTTGGTCAGGCTGAATAGGGCAGCCTGGAACTCTAGGCATAATTTTGGTAACTTAAAGAGACCTTTCTACCCCTTCGAAGGAGATTAAGGCGGCAATGGTGAATTTGCCCTCTTTGAACCTTTCAACAAGGTCGGAAAATATTCTGACTCCAACTTTTGCTTATTGTTGAAAGATCCAATAATTTAATGGTTATACCCTTCAACTACAAGCTCTCGATGAGGTTGGAGAGTTCCAAATCATATGCTTAAAAAGCTCTCGACAAGGTTGGAGTGTTCCAAAACTTTCGATCTCTTTCCATATAACAAAACATCATATACAAAATATCAATCAATTAAACACATGTTCAGTTACACAACATCACTCCAGAAATTCAACTAAACTAAGAATATCAAAATATTTTCTTATATACTATTATATGATACATTCTTCAAAATAATCAAACAGTATATACATATCTAAAATGATGTCATTATCTCAGGACTAATCATTAGAGACGACTGGCAAAAAGGTAAGATGACTTCCTAATCATAGCTCATTTGGAAGGGGTGGCAAGTCTAGAGCCAAATTGACGGGGTTGATGAAGATGGGTTCAACCCAGATTGGCTGATAAGGTGAATACGTTACTAGCGCAAGGTCTTTACTGGAAGTGTCCCAGATGGCCAAATCCATCCAGAACGTAGTTGTGGCTAAATCGTAAAGCATGGAGTATGTAGCTATTATGTGATGATTAAAGACATTAGGCTGTTGGTGAATTGTGTTGCTGGATTGAGCACTGTTTACTTCTTTTGCCTCTTGCGGTTGATTTAATAACCCTAATGCATAACAGCAACAACAATGCGGCACTTTAGCGCCGGCAAAATCAGGGTGGATTTGGTGGAGGTTATAGGCTGCCATTGATGTCCTTTTTGTTGTGGAGATAAATGCTTTTATAATAATAATTAAAAGAGATGGGAGAAGACGAATAGATTCTAATTGGAATTTTGATGGGAAAAATGAGACACTCTCTCTCTCTCGTATTTCTAGAGAATGTAATTAAATGATCTTCATTTTGTATGATTATAGCTTTCGTTTAGATTTGAAGGTAAATAGTGAATAGGAATTTTCTGATGAGGTCTTACATAAGCCAAGTTTTTTTAAATTAGCGGATCACTGCAAGATCTATACTTTGTCAATAAGTTTTGTGCTGGTATCTTTTAAATATCAGTGGGATGCCTTTTTGCTAGAGAAAGTGCGTCTTTTGCCTCTCGAAGGAGAATGGTGTGTTTTCAACTCTATTCTGGATGATGGTGGTAAAGAGAGATATTTTGATTACTTATGTATAAAGTATATTTTTGACACTTAATCATAGATTTTTTTTCATATTTAGGTGAATTTAGTGGGGGTCTACTTAGGTGTTTCCATATTCAGAAAAATTACGATCTAACCCAAATCATGGGGCATGTTGTAATTTGCCCTGAGTCAGATTGATTTCTCAAAATCTTTCCCTTAAATGGTTCAAGCATTATAAGAACAAAATTATTTTTGAGTTCTTTCCTAAGTCTATTTTGTATGAAATGGAGGAGTGATCATAAATAGGTAACAAGCAATCGCATTGTGAATGTTTTTGCTATATCTTTTACACTTAGCTTTTCTTTGCTATGTTATTTCAGACTATCTGTTCCTTAGATTGTGCCGTCCCAGAAGATCAATTAAGCCAATATGTTATCTAGAGGAGGTTTTACTTCAAAAATGACTCAATGTTAAAGACCTCAATGTTAAAGACCTCGAAGTTAAATACCTGTTATTGGTTATCAGTTCTATATTTATATTTATTGATTGATTTGGATGATGATTGCGATGGATGTGTGACTATTGATATTGGATGAATGGATGTTGTATTTTATATCATTATAAACTGCAAGTTCACTATGGGTTGAAATGATACATACACGGATGATCTATAGATTAGGGAAAATTCGTTATGGATTGAAATGATAGACTCGAGCGATTTTATGGATTTTAATATTAATTCGGGATTGCGGTTTGAAATGATATATAACTTTAAAAAAAAATTGCGGATTGAAATGATAAATATTCATATCACTTGACCCTAGGGTAGAGAATTATATATGGACACCGGATGGGTTAAATTAAATGATTTTTAAATTCTTAATCCTTGAATTTGATTAAATGATATTTTGAAATAAAATTTGATTTATATAAATTGAAGTAATTTTGTAAAAATCAAGTTTTATGTTGAAATGGGCATTGGTTTAAAGGGAGTTGTTTAAGAAATTAAATTGAAAGTTAAAGTTAAATTGTTAAGTAGTTTGATTGCGGTGAGTGATTTCAAAGTGAATATGATTTGAATGTGGATATGATTTGAAGATGAATATGATTTGAAAGTGAATATGATTTGAAAGTGGATATGATTTGAAAGAGAATATGATTTGAAAGTGATATGGTTTGAGAATATGATATTTTGATATCCATTGTGAAATGATTTTGGAAATGTAAAAGAACCATCCGGTGTGTAATAAGCTTTTGGTTGTTAAAGAAACCGGGATAAGATATTGTCATACTCTCTGCCAATACCGAAAACCACTTTAACAACTGTGTACATGGTGGAGATTCCAGAAATGAAGTAGGATGGTTTGGCGAACGATTTCTGTATAAGGTATGATGTGACCCTGACTCCTGTGAGTCAGCATAGAATTGACTAAAACATGAGCCATGCCGGGCCAAGTGTGGTCATTCCTCCGATCGGACACATTTCTTCAATACCATTATATTGCTTTATGATTGATTTGGTGGCCACCCTTGATTTTTGATTTAGGAGTGTGTTTCGAGATGGACGGTAGTAGCTGCTATGCGTTACCACCAGTTCGGATCCACAATTGGTATATCTACTCAGTCAATGCCTCGAACGCCGTGTTCACATGCCTTAGAGAGCCTACTACAAGTTTGTTTTGTACCATACCCCTGGAGTGCCCTCTGATAGCCCACCAGTTTAGGGGGGGTTACGGTACTGTATAGACTATGGGAATATGTAAAATGAGTTAAGGGGGATATGGGTAACACCTTAACTCTATTTTAATACTTTTACTTCACTGTAGACATATCATAATAGCATATTGTACTACATTGTAGATAGTTTAACGGATCCTTACGAGATGTGAATCCCGAACATCTCTTAAGTTACTGTACTTATGTTAGACACTGGATAGGAGATGTCAAACCCCTAAACATCTCTGACACCGTTCCACTCATATTTTTTACCGTTGATTTAACTCACATAAGATCTTTTAGTTCTGACTTGAGTGTTTGGTATTTTCAATTCGTTTGGGTCAGCCTGAGCATTTCAGGATTTGAAGGCCTTATTTCTGAAAGACGAAGATGAAGATTTGTACTATTAGTATTTACTGTATTTAGTTCACTGCATCATGTATTCCGCTGCATTATTTATTATTCTCTGGTACGTGTAACTCTGATCTGTGTTATATAAGTATAGTCAAATGTTTTGTAAAACAGCTTCATGAATTGTTATTTGATTAATATATATTGTCATTCCACTACGAGATTCTGTTTTGTTTTTTCTTTCTCTGCTTTTTCTTCTTTACCACATAATAATCCGTCCTTCTGTATGGTTTGAGTTGGCACGTGTGTCTGCTTAAAAACATATAAAAAGATGGGATGTTACACCAAGCGTATCGGACGCTGAATTACAGAAACGAATATACTATGGTGATCAGCACGACGAGACGATCAAAACGGTATACAGATATCAGCGATACGAACATCCGATCAATAGTCGATATTCGGTACCGAAAATGCTGCTTATTTGCCGAAAATAAGATGGACGGAGCAATAACAATCCAAATTTGATGAAACGGAAGATGATGTCTCACTCAGAAGATGATTTACAAATTTATTATATAAAAATATTCAAGTTTGGAAAACATTTTATTACCATCAAATATTAACTGATTTAAATTGAAATAGAACTACACAGATAAAATAAACTTCCATATTATCTGATGAAAATTTACCATTTGCTATGTTGAAGTAGACGTAATCCAAATATTAAATTTTCAATTCAAAATTTTATTATTTAAAATTTCCCAAAAATTCAATTAAATAAGTAAATAAAACCATTAAAATTTACGGGTCGTTACAATCCCCTACACACATTTCCCGTTATTAGAAGATCCCTTAATTAATTAATGTGATAAAAGTGACATATTCTCTGACTAATTAACGCATTTATATCTCTTAACTAATTCATCTTTTAATTGATTAATGCTTCAATTAATCACACACTCATTGGTTGCATATACCTATGTAACCTCTTAATTTCTAAATGCGTATATTTGATCTCTATATTTTTCATTGTTTTGCAATTATGTTAATTCAATTGATTTTATTTTTCATTAAAGCACAGCGTGTAACATTCTCCCTCCCCCCTCCCCACTTAGGAAATTTCGTCCCCGACATTTGATAAGGGTTCAATCATGCAAACCTTCGTGCATCCATTCAACATTAGCAACCATTTAGTGTACAACCAATTTTGTAACAATCAGTGCATAGTGCAAAGTGAAAACATCATAAAATATATGCATGTACAAGAATTTCTAAGCGGTACCTTCTATATGAATGCCTTTTCTTTTAGAATTTCTTTTAAAACATGATGCACACATCCTAAATATACTTGCAATTTCTATATGAATGAAATCTTTTGAAAACTCAAAACATTTTTCATCCAATTTTTCCCACACTCCTACTGAATAGGAGCATAGTTCAACAAATTTTACGTCTAAACCTACCACGCAACTTTTAATTTTCGAATTTTAGAAAATTCTAATTTTCCAAATTCGATTTCTTATGTCAGAAAGAAGGTAGAAAATGAAAAAACTTCACGTTTCTCCGTTTTACTTTTGCGTATCTCTCTCTCCGTAATTGAAACTTATGTCGCTATCCTACAAAGTCTCTATTTTCTTTCCCAAGCACGGTTTACATAAGAAAGAATTTTCTTTTCAAACTTTTTCCTAAGCTTAATTTATGGGAAAGATGTATTTTTATTTTGCAATTCTCATTTATTTCTATTGACGTTTCTATTATTTTCTTTAGATCTTACTGTTTTTCTTTTAGTTACATTATATCTGCTTTTACTCTTCTTTTAATACAGCAACTAAACACAGCTATCATCTAGGGCAAGGAGGTCTAGAACCATGTCCACTCTGACACAGAAAGTTCTTACCCTAGGAATCCAAGTAACTCATATGTTCCTCCTGCCATCTTTTAGTTGTTACCAACTTACGCTGTATTACTTATGATGAATAAGATCTATTCATCTCTTCTATTCCATGCTCAAAAAGGAATAAGTCTCAATGAGAAATTGATTTGATAGATCAGAAATTTTTATTTTAAGTCCCATTTACTGCAATGGATAAGAATTTCAATCTATGCAGTCTTTATCTAAAAAGGCAACTAAGCTTGGGGAAATTATCTCTTTTGCTTTAATCTTTACCCAACTAAGGTCTATATCCCAAGCACATGTGTCTTATCATCTTACTATAGTCTACACATATGAAGCAACATTTCTAGGTTTTCACTAGTGTCGATGTAACGTCCCGCCTTTTCGCACGCTTCAAATCGACACACATGCCAATTTAAACCATACGGAAGGGCGGATTGTTATGCGGTAAATAAGAAAAACAGAGAAGAAATAAACAAAATAGAATCTCACAACGGAAGTATAAAATATAATAATAAAATATAAAGTTTATAAAACTGTTTACAAACATTTATATAATACATATCAGAGTTACACATACCAATAACAATGCAGCGGAACAGTGTGTAGTGCACTGGATAAATAATAATAGTAATACTACAAATCTTCGTCTTCGTCCTCCAGAGCTAAACTTCAAATCCTGAAACACTCGGACTGACCCGAACGAATTGAAAAGACAAAACACTCGAGTCAGAACTAAAAGATCTTATATGAGTTAAATTAACAGAAATAAATATAAGTGCAGTAACTCAAGAGATGCTCGGGATTTACATCTCCTAAGGATCCGTTAAACTATTTACTATGTAGTATATTGCGCTATTATAATAGTGCCTATTTGTAAAATAAACTTACTTTTAAATAGGGTTAAGGGGTTACCCATATAGCCCTTAACACAGAATATATTACCATAGTCTATACAGTACCGTAATCTCCCCCATACTGGGCGTCGTCAGATGGCACTCCATAGGTATGGTACAAAACCAAAATCGTATAAGGCGCGATAGGGTAGGTGACACGGCACAACTAGGCAATGCCAGGGTAGATATACCAATTACGCTTCCGGGTTGGTGGTAACGCATAGCCGCAGCTACCGCCCACCTCGAGCCACACCCCCAAATCAAAGAAATCAAAAGTGGCCACTGAATATCCAAAAGTCAAAGTACAATATCGAAGGGATGTGTCCGATCAAAGGTGCTACCTTATTAACCCGTCGATCGCTCCTGTTTTAGCCACCTTATGCCAACTCACGGGAGTCGGGTCCACGTATTTACCTTAAAGGAAACGCCACCACCATCCTACTTCATTCTGGAATCTCCACCGCGTACACGGTTGTTAAAGTGGTTTTCGGGGTTGGCAGAGTGTAACGACCCGTAAATTTTAACAGTTTTAATAACGTATTAATTAAAATTCTTCGGAATTTTTAAAACGATAAAATTTTAAAATATAAATCTGTTATTTGAAATGCATTTAGTTAAACATAGCAACCGGTAAATTTTCATCAGAAAATATGAAAGTTCATGTCGCGCGTAAATTTACTTCAATTTAATCAGTTAAAAGCGATGAAAATAAAACGTTTTCAAAACCAAAATATTTTTACACAGAAAAATTCTAAACCATCTTTTGAGCAAGTTGCCAGTTTGTCGTTTTTTCAAATTTGAACATCTTTGGCTCCGTCGATCTTAATTTTCTGTGATTTTTATGCATTTTTCGTAGTAGAAAATTTCGAATTTTGATAATTCGATCGAACCACTGATATCAGTATACCGTTTTGATAGTCTCATCGTGCTGATCTCTACGGTATATTAAACTCTGGTTTTAAAGTCCAGTTCGCAGAGGAATTCATGAAAACGGTAACCGCGATACCGGTTTCTGTGCTTATTCAATTGTCTCTAATATTCAGTGACCATTCATTTTCAAACGGCTGATACAAATAGCCATCTCCTATTTTATATTCCAAAAAATTTATCATTAGCTTTTGTCATTCCCACTGTATATTTATTTTATTTTGCAAATTTTGTCTCTGGTTCATTTCGTTCTTATCTTTGAACCGTTAGACTTCTTTTGGAAAAGAGGAATTATAATAATAATGAAATGAATGAGACACATATTTTTCCAGCCTCTATTCCTTTCATATTCCTGTTCTCATTTCTTACTCACCATCCTCTTCTCATTTCTTCTTCTGGAAAACTCAACAGCAAGCTTTTTTTTCCCTCCTCATCATACCCACCTCCGCACTCCCAAGCGAACCACAACCTCTTCCACCTCAAACCGCTGCCTCTCGAGCACAAAAAACCATGGCGGCAACCGAGCTTCCCTCCACTTCGGCCATTTTCTCCTCCGCCGAGCCTTGTTTCCAAGATCTCATTATTGCGTGAGTGGTTGGATTTATTTATATATGTTTGTTTATATTTGCATAATATATTGCTGTAGCCTCTTATTGCAGCATATATGTGATAATATTATATGAGTTTGCTTATTATTATTTTTGTTGTTGATACATTAATACTTATATATAAACTATGTAGCCTGTTTTGTCGGTTGAAGGTTAAAGTACACATATGTTATTTGTATGGCTTGCATCATGAATTTGTATATCAGGTAGGTTGTGTGTATAAGTTTATAGTGCAATATGTAATTTGGGTCTGTTAGTTCATATATATGGATACCAGTATATAGTATTATATTTTATAAAAGTTTAGTGAATACTATTTTAAAACTGTATATTTACCGCATATATATGTTACAGTTTCAATATAGGTTATGAATAGTATTATAAGTAGTTCATGTATTAGTTCTCTCAGTGTTATGTTTACTAGTTACGTTCTTTATAGTATGTAAAAACCATTTTGTTTAAAGAATGTATTTTACAGTCTATGATAAGTGTATTTTTCCAGAAACTCGACTGTTTGTGTTTGTGTACTGTTTGTATATAGTTCTGTCTGCATGCGTTCTGTATATTGATTTTTTTTTTATAAAGGTTCCAAACTATATATATATTATTGTTCTTGTTGCTCAATTTGATGGTTTTATATATACACTTTTACATATAAAGATATGTGTGTAGAAATTCTTTTGTCGGCTTTGTAACATATTGTTTTAAATATGATTTGTATGTAACTATATATGGATATATTTGTTTTATATGTGTATGTCTGGTATTATGCCAGTACTGTTTATTGGTTTCAAATTTTTATAACACAGTAATATTTATAATTAATTTTAAGCATACATTCGCCACCATGCATGCGGTTATGGTCTGCATGTATTTATGTGAAAGAAGCTTACACATGTTGTTCCCAGATTTTAAATATATGTGTTTGATTTAAAGTCCTGTTATATAAAAATGAAGATATTCGTTTTGGTTCGAAAGCTTACAATATAATTTTAGGTTTATATATATAGAGTTATATTGATCTTTTACAATTATTGATTTTAAAATATGGTATATCCGCCATTTATATTAAATTGATCTGACCCGTTCTCATCGATTTTCCATTTATCAGCTTTGTCCGTCGTGCCTGTTTGCTTCACTGAATCGTGTTCGTCTAATGTCGTTTTGGAATTCATGCTTGGGTTGTAACTCAACTTCATTGGCTATCCCTCTAGCCTCAAAAGGTGAGCAATCACTCACAATTAATGTTCTTTTATTTATTAAATTTGATTTCAATTGAAACGACAATTGAAATATGCTGCTGTTATTTATTGCACTGTTATTTATGTATCAGTTCACCTTTGACATCTGACACCATTATCTGTTATTTATGCAATGATAATTCAGTTTGGTTGATAAATGATTGATTGTTTGATGTTGTAATTGGACGTTAAATTGTAAATGTAGTAAGTGATAAAGAAAGTGAAATTGAAATTGACGTAGAATAGTTAACAATTTGAAATTGATATGTGTTGTAGTTGATTAGTTAAATTTGTATAATATGAACCCTTTTAATGTTAAATAAATTGACACGTAGAAATAGTGTTAACGACACCTTGAACCATTTAAATGTATATTGTATAAATTGATATAGTTTGAAATTGAATAATAAATGACAAGTGAAGAACCGTATAAATAATTTGTGTAATAATCTTTAATCTACATGAAATGATAGGGTAGATTCTAGAAATAATTATATTAATTTGCACAAACAACAATGCGAATTAATACGATTATTTCGAGATTATTTGAATTAATTATTGGATTGTTATTGATTGTTGTTATTGTTTGTTTATTTACTTTGATATCATCCTTGTTATCACACTGCAAGTTCCCTTTGTTATGCTTGAGTTTGAATTGAATTGGAATCGGGTTGAAATGATAAATACCCAAAATGAGCTTGACTTAGAATAGAAAATTAAATAAACCCGATTGGTCAATAATTTGATTTGAAATAAAATAAAGATTTTATTTGAATAATAAGGTTTTGAAATAAAATTGGAACGTAAATTTTGATAAAAGGAAAATGTTAATATTGAAATCTGAAACAAAATATTAATGTAATAAATGATGAAAAACGTTGCTTTGAAATGAATTATTTAACAATTAAATTTGGAATTATTCATTGAATTAAGTTTGAAATGATTTAATAATTAAGTTTGAATTTATAATTAAGTTTGAAATTATTAAGTTTTGAAATTATTAATAACTAAGATTGAAATTAATTAATAATTGAAAAAGATTGAATGATTTGATAATTGAATAAAAATTGAATTCTTTAATAAGAGAAATTGAACCTTTTGAATAAGTCGATTCGAACTTCGTTAATAAATGAAATTGGGTTTCTTATTTAATTAAGCTTTGGAAAATTTAAGTAAGTTAATAAGTGAAATTGAATTTCTTGAACAAGTGAAATTGAGTTTCTTTATTTATTTGAGTTTTGAAATTCATAAGTAAATGAATAAATGGGATTGAATTTCTTTAACAAGAAATAAAATGCGTTTTATTGAAATTAATATAAGACTTGAATTTAAGAATTTGATTTGACGAATTTAATCTAATTGAATTTGAAGTTTGATATAATGAAGTTGAACTTAAGTGGTTGATTTAATGAATTGGAAATCTAATAGAAATTGTTTTGAATAAATTTAACGTAACGAATATTGAATGAAATCGATAAATGAATTTGAAATTGATTTGAGTGTTAAATTAATTAATTTAAATGATTTCGAAATAAAATTTATGTATGAACTTGAATCAATATTTGAATTGTTTAAATAAAAGTTGAAATCGAATTATAAGATTTTGAAATGGTAATTTGGAAGTTTTGAAACGTAAACTTTGGAAATTGATTTAGAAAGACAAATGAAATGTTGATTTACGAATTGAAATTGAAATTGAATTTGATTTGGTTTAAAATTTACTAAACGACCAATCGGTGTAATAATTACGGAAGTTATTAAAGAAACAGGAATTGGTTATGGATATACTCTCTATCTAAACCGAAAACCACTTTAATAACTATATGCGGAGTGATGATCCAAAATGAAGTGGTTGGAATGATGTACGTGATGACTGGAGAAAGAGAACGATAATGGATAGCCTTGACACTTGTGTCAAATTGGAAATGACTAAAACAGGAGCCGTGCCGGGCCAAATGGGGTTAGCCACCTCGAGCGAACACACTTCTTCGATACTACTCATTATTGTTATTGATTGGTGCACCCTCGTACTTTTGGGAGTGTTGTTTCGCGGTGTTGCGATCGTTGTGGCGATGCGTTTTCACCAGTCCGGATCAGGCAAATGGTAGTTTCACTACCTTGGGTATTGCCTTATGTGCCTTGTCATACTTGTATCCCTATATACGCGACCACTACGAATTTGTTTTGTGTTATAGCTATGGAGTACTCCCTGATATCCCACCAGTTTACGGTGGAGTTTACAGTGCTGTATAGACTATGACATTTATATAAAAACGTGTTAAGAGGGATAATGGTAACGCCTTAACACTATTTTGATACTTTATATTACTGATAGGCATTATCTATTTAGTGTACACTACTACATAGTAGATAGTTTAACGGATCCTTAGAGGATGGTGATTCCAACATCCTTTGAGCTACTTGTATTTCGATTGCTATTTCACTTGAGTTGGATTTATTGATATGAGAATATTAATCCTGACTCGAGGGTTTTGTGTTTTGCTTTACGCTCGGGTCAGACTGAGCAGTTCAGCTTTCGAGACCCACCTTTGGAGTTGGAGCTTTGCTTGAAGATCCAGCCATCTATTCTGCTTTCAGTATTCGATGATTCCAGTGATGTATTTTGATTTGTATTTGATGTATCGTGTTACTCTTCTGCTATAAACTCTGATGTATCTTATATATTTATATAGTAGCTTCATGAACTACTATCTCCTTTATTTCCGCTGCATATTACTCTGTATTTGTGATTCTGTGATTATTTATTTACTGTATATCTGAGTTTTGCCAAATTTTAAATTTACAATTCGATATTTTGAATTATTCAAGTCCGACGTGTGCGGATGCGAATAGTCAAAATAGCGGGTCGTTACAGTTGGTATCAGAGCTTTTGGTAGCTCTAGGCAAAACTCTGTATATAGGGTAAATGTATTTACAGAATCACTCTCATTCGAGTTTCAATCTCTTCCTTTTAACTCAATTCCCTTGAATTTTGGAACGTCCCCTCGGTTTCGAAATTCATTCTTGTCCCTCACTATTCGTATTCGTCTAAATTCTGGAGTATCTCATAAACTCCACTTCGAATGATCTTATAATGAGACGGCGATCTCGCCAATCTCGAATTGATTCATAAAAGGGGTGAAACTCCTCTACAATAGACATCAATTTACCGGAGATTTCTGTATCCTCGGTTTACGATGCTATCTATTCCGTGCCATACCTGAATTCTATCTCTTGAGATTGAATGTTGATTTACCTCGAAAATCAACATCGATCTTATTCTTTAAGTTACGGTCGACCCAGTTATGGTTGCCCGTGAATTAAATAAGCTTATCCATCTCCTGATTCTGTTAATTGAATTATCTTATTTTCTGTTTTGAACCTATTATCGAATCAAAATGCTCTTTGATTTGATTTCCATCAAAATTGAATCTCTATCCTTGCTTTGAAAACCATCCTTGTATCGTCAAGCGAGGAAGTGTATTTGTTTTGATATTAAAAATGTTTTAGATATTGTGTTGTTTGAGTTGTTCCTGTTGATTTGGGTTTCCGATCGATTCGTCTGATCAACGCTATCGATAGGATTTCCAAAAAGCTTGAGCAGAGCAAACCGACACAATAATATTTTCGAATTGGTGAATGAAATGGTTTTTATAATTATATTATATATAAGGATAATTTTTTCTAAAATTAAAATGTTAATGAATCTGTCGTCCGAAATGTGAGAATTTAATTTTCATTTATTGCTTTATAAACCATTGACTATTTCATAATATAAATAAATGAATTTGTAAACTTGAATATAATTTGATTGAAATTTGAAGTAAATTTAAATTAGAATTTGAGAATTTAATTTTCGGCGATTTCAACTTTGATTTGAAAGCTTTGAAGTGTATAGTATTTAAAATATTTTCAAATAGAAATCATTTTAAAGAATTTAAAAAAAAAGTTTAAATCAGTGCTCTCCTATTTGGTCGCTGGAAAATAATTTCGGCGATGACGGCCGCATCATCGACATTTATTTTCGAGTTTCAAAGTGGAGAGACGAATTCGTAGCTTGCTACGGTTTTGTTTTGGAAATTAAATCGGTTTAAATTTCTTAAGTATGATTTGATTTATGTATATAGGTATGTAATTTTAAATTTAATTTGATTTGATATATATAGTATATGCATAATTATCTCTAAAATGGTTAGAAATTAATCGGAAATTAATCTTAAATTTTGATTTAGGGATGATTTTCAATAAAGCCAAAAGTTTGACTAAAATACTAAACTTGAAATAACTAAAGAGTAAAATTTTATTTGAATAATACTCAATTGCATTATATATAACTTACTAAAATTTTCAAAAGTTAACTATGTAATTGAATATTATATGGTAGAAAATGATATCAAAGGAATTTTTATAAAATAAATTTGAGTAGTTTTAATAAGTATAAATATACTTAATATATATGTGATTGGGTATATTAAGTAGAATAAATTTAATAATAATTTGGAATAAAGAAGAATTAAATTTGTCGAATCAAAAACGATTATAATAAATGACTATTCAAATTTATGATCTTTGAAATTGTTAATTTAAGAAAATTGGATAATATACAATATAAGTTGTCTCTATAAATAAAATTTGAGTATGTGTAAAATGTTATACGCTTAAAGTTTCATTATAAAATGGTTAATAGAGATAAAATAGAATACTAAGTTAGTTGAATAATAAAAGGATTAATAAAATAAATTGTTGTTTGAAATAAATTTGGTAACAAACAATGATAAATTGAAAATAAACTAAGTTAACGAATTACCTTGAATTTAAAGTCAATTATTGAATATTAATTAATATAAATTGAAATTTATATGGTTTAAATTAATTGTTTATAATGTAATTCAAGTTTATTTTCTTTTGCTTGTTTCTATTCTCCTACTTCCTTCCTTTTCGCGGATGAAAAGTTTTGAGTGGGGAGAATGTAACGACCCGTAAATTTTAACAGTTTTAATAACGTATTAATTGAAATTCTTCGGAATTTTTAAAACGATAAAATTTTAAAATATAAATTTGATATTTGAAATGCATTTAGTTAAACATAGCAACTGGTAAATTTTCGTCAGAAAATATGAAAGTTCATGTCGCGCGTAAATTTACTTCAATTTAATCAGTTAAAAGCGATGAAAATAAAACGTTTTCAAAACCAAAATATTTTTACATAGAAAAATTCTAAAACATCTTTTGAGCAAGTTGCCAGTTTGTCGTTTTTCCAAATTCGGACATCTTTGGCTCCGTCGATCTTAATTTTCTGCGATTTTTATGCATTTTTCGTAGTAGAAAATTTCGAATTTTGATAATTCGATCAAATCACTGATATCAGTATACCGTTTTGATCGTCTCGTCGTGCTAATCTCTACGGTATATTAAACTCTGGTTTTAAAGTCCAGTTCGCAGAGGAATTCATGAAAACGGTAACCGCGATACCGGTTTCTGTGCTTATTCAATTGTCTCTAATATTCAGTGACCATTCATTTTCAAACGGCTGATACAAATAGCCATCTCCTATTTTATATTCCAAAAAAATTATCACTAGCTTTTGTCATTCCCACTGTATATTTATTTTTGTTTGCAAATTTTGTCTCTGGTTCATTTCGTTCTTATCTTTGAACCGTTAGACTTCTTTTGGAAAAGAGGAATTATAATAATAATGAAATGAATGAGACGCATATTTTTCCAGCCTCTATTCCTTTCATAATCCTGTTCTCATTTCTTACTCACCATCCTCTTCTCATTTCTTCTTCTGGAAAACTCAACAGCAAGCTTTTTTTTCCCTTCTCATCATACCCACCTCCGCACTCCCAAGCGAACCACAACCTCTTCCACCTCAAACCGCTGCCTCTCGAGCACACAAAACCATGGCGGCAACCGAGCTTCCCTCCACTTCGGCCATTTTCTCCTCCGCCGAGCCTTGTTTCCAAGATCTCATTATTGCGTGAGTGGTTGGATTTATTTATATATGTTTGTTTATATTTGCATAGTATATTGTTGTAGCCTCTTATTGCAGCATATATGTGATAATATTATATGAGTTTGCTTATTATTATTTTTGTTGTTGATACATTAATACTTATATATAAACTATGTAGCCTGTTTTGTCGGTTGAAGGTTAAAGTACACATATGTTATTTGTATGGCTTGCATCATGAATTTGTATATCAGGTAGGTTGTGTGTATAAGTTTATAGTGCAATATGTAATTTGGGTCTGTTAGTTCGTATATATGGATACCAGTATATAGTATTATATTTTATAAAAGTTTAGTGAATCCTATTTTAAAACTGTATATTTATGCATATATATGTTACAGTTTCAATATAGGTTATGAATAGTATTATAAGTAGTTCATGTATTAGCTCTCTTAGTGTTATGTTTACTAGTTACGTTCTTTATAGTATGTAAAAACCATTTTGTTTAAAGAATGTATTTTACAGTCTATGATAAGTGTATTTTTCCAGAAACTCGACTGTTTGTGTTTGTGTACTGTTTGTATATAGTTCTGTCTGCATGCGTTCTGTATATTGATTTTTTTTTTATAAAGGTTCCAAACTATATATATATTATTGTTCTTGTTGCTCAATTTGATGGTTTTATATATACACTTTTACATATAAAGATATGTGTGTAGAAATTCTTTTGTCGGCTTTGTAACATATTGTTTTAAATATGATTTGTATGTAACTATATATGGATATATTTGTTTTATATGTGTATGTCTGGTATTATGCCAGTACTGTTTATTGGTTTCAAATTTTTATAACACAGTAATATTTATAATTAAGTTTAAGCATACATTCGCCACCATGCATGCGGTTATGGTCTGCATGTATTTATGTGAAAGAAGCTTACACATGTTGTTTCAAGATTTTAAATATATGTGTTTGATTTAAAGTCCTGTTATATATAATATTATAAATGAAGATATTCGTTTCGGTTCGAAAGCTTACAATATAATTTTAGGTTTATATATATAGAGTTATATTGATCTTTTACAATTATTGATTTTAAAATATGGTATATCCGCCATTTATATTAAATTGATCTGACCCGTTCTCATCGATTTTCCATTTATCAGCTTTGTCCGTCGTGCCTGTTTGCTTCACTGAATCGTGTCCGTCTAATGTCGTTTTGGAATTCATGCTTGGGTTGTAACTCAACTGCATTGTCTATCCCTCTAGCCTCGAAAGGTGAGCAATCACTCACAATTAATGTTCTTTTATTTATTAAATTTTATTTCAATTGAAACGACAATTGAAATATGCTGCTGTTATTTATTGCACTGTTATTTATGTATCAGTTCACCTTTGACATCTGACACCATTATCTGTTATTTATGCAATGATAATTCAGTTTGGTTGATAAATGATTGATTGTTTGATGTTGTAATTGGACGTTAAATTGTTAATGTAGTAAGTGATAAATAAAGTGAAATTGAAATTGACGTAGAATAGTTAACAATTTGAAATTGATATGTGTTGTAGTTGATTAGTTAAATTTGTATAATATGAACCCTTTTAATGTTAAATAAATTGACACGTAGAAATAGTGTTAACGACACCTTGAACCATTTAAATGTATATTGTATAAATTGATGTAGTTTGAAATTGAATAATAAATGACAAGTGAAGAACCGTATAAATAATTTGTGTAATAATCTTTAATCTACATGAAATGATAGGGTAGATTCTAGAAATAATTATATTAATTTGCACAAACAACAATGCGAATTAATACGATTATTTCGAGATTATTTGAATTAATTATTGGATTGTTATTGATTGTTGTTATTGTTTGTTTATTTACTTTGATATCATCCTTGTTACCACACTGCAAGTTCCCTTTGTTATGCTTGAGTTTGAATTGAATTGGAATCGGGTTGAAATGGTAAATACCCAAAATGAGCTTGACTTAGAATAGAAAATTAAATAAACCCGATTGGTTAATAATTTGATTTGAAATAAAATAAAGATTTTATTTGAATAATAAGGTTTTGAAATAAAATTGGAACATAAATTTTGATAAAAGGAAAATGTTAATATTGAAATCTGAAACAAAATATTAATGTAATAAATGATGAAAAACGTTGTTTTGAAATGAATTATTTAACAATTAAATTTGGAATTATTCATTGGATTAAGTTTGAAATGATTTAATAATTAAGTTTGAATTTATAATTAAGTTTGAAATTATTAAGTTTTGAAATTATTAATAACTAAGATTGAAATTAATTAATAATTGAAAAAGATTGAATGATTTGATAATTGAATAAAAATTGAATTCTTTAATAAGAGAAATTGAACCTTTTGAATAAGTGGATTCGAACTTCGTTAATAAATGAAATTGGGTTTCTTATTTAATTAAGCTTTGGAAAATTTAAGTAAGTTAATATGTGAAATTGAATTTCTTGAACAAGTGAAATTGAGTTTCTTTATTTATTTGAGTTTTGAAATTCGTAAGTAAATGAATAAATGGGATTGAATTTCTTTAACAAGAAATAAAATGCGTTTTATTGAAATTAATATAAGACTTGAATTTAAGAATTTGATTTGACGAATTTAATCTAATTGAATTTGAAGTTTGATATAATGAAGTTGAACTTAAGTGGTTGATTTAATGAATTGGAAATCTAATAGAAATTGTTTTGAATAAATTTAACGTAACGAATATTGAATGAAATCGATAAATGAATTTGAAATTGATTTGAGTGTTAAATTAATTTATTTAATTGATTTCGAAATAAAATTTATGTATGAACTTGAATCAATATTTGAATTGTTTAAATAAAAGTTGAAATCGAATTATAAGATTTTGAAATGGTAATTTGGAAGTTTTGAAACGTAAACTTTGGAAATTGATTTAGAAAGACAAATGAAATGTTGATTTACGAATTGAAATTGAAATTGAATTTGATTTGGTTTGAAATTTACTAAACGACCAATCGGTGTAATAATTACGGAAGTTATTAAAGAAACCGGAATCGGTTATGGATATACTCTCTATCTAAACCGAAAACCACTTTAATAACTATATGCGGAGTGATGATCCAGAATGAAGTGGTTGGAATGATGTACGTGATGACTGGAGAAAGAGAACGATAATGGATAGCCTTGACACTTGTGTCAAATTGGAAATGACTAAAACAGGAGCCGTGCCGGGCCAAATGGGGTTAGCCACCTCGAGCGAACACACTTCTTCGATACTACTCATTATTGTTATTGATTGGTGGACCCTCGTACTTTTGGGAGTGTTGTTTCACGGTGTTGCGATCGTTGCGGCGATGCGTTTTCACCAGTCTGGATTTGGCAAATGGTAGTTTCACTACCTTGGGTATTGCCTCATGTGCCTTGTCATACTTGTATCCCTATATACGCGACCACTACGAATTTGTTTTGTGTTATACCTATGGAGTACTCCCTGATATCCCACCAGTTTACGGTGGAGTTTACAGTGCTGTATAGACTATGACATTTATATAAAAACATATTAAGGGGGATAATGGTAACGCCTTAACACTATTTTGATACTTTATATTACTGATAGGCATTATCTATTTAGCGTACACTACTACATAGTAGATAGTTTAACGGATCCTTAGAGGATGGTGATTCCAACATCCTTTGAGTTACTTGTATTTCGATTGCTATTTCACTTGAGTTGGATTTATTGATATGAGAATATTAATCCTGACTCGAGTGTTTTGTGTTTTGCTTTACGCTCGGGTCAGACTGAGCGGTTCAGCTTTCGAGACCCACCTTTGGAGTTGGAGCTTTGCTTAAAGATCCAGCCATCTATTCTGCTTTCAGTATTCGATGATTCCAGTGATGTATTTTGATTTGTATTTGATGTATCGTGTTACTCTTCTGCTGTAAACTCTGATGTATCTTATATATTTATATAGTAGCTTCATGAACTACTATCTCCTTTATTTCCGCTGCATATTACTCTGTGTTTGTGATTCTGTGATTATTTATTTACTGTATATCTGAGTTTTGCCAAATTTTAAATTTACAATTCGATATTTTGAATTATTCAAGTCCGACATGTGCGGATGCGAATAGTCAAAATAGCGGGTCGTTACATAGAGTGTATGACAACTTCCGATCCCGGTCTCTTCAACAACCAAACGTTATTATAACACCGCGGTCATTTAAAATAAATATACTTTAAAACCAGAATAAAATATCCATTTCAAAACCATATAAATATGATATCATTTCCTTTTAAAACCCGAATTAATACGATATCATTTTATTCCAATATATATACTTTCCAAAATCATAGGGTTTTCAAAGTAAATATTTAGAGGTCAAAACTCTTGAATATAAAATTTCAAATTATACTACCTTGAAAATCATAACTTTGAAACAAGTTTCCATCTCTTAAATGGTCAAATATTAGATTACTTTTATAAAACAAAATAGCTTCTTTACATTTCACAAATCAATTCCAAATATCGATTTAAACTTCCAAATACCATTTTAATTCTTATGTTTCAAAGCTTTAAATATTTCACCATTTCAAAAACAACTCATTTGACAAACCCATATATATCAAATTCAATTACTTATTATTTAGACTTAAAATGTTTACTTAATGAATTCAATATAATCTAAGTAAAACCTTTATCTTCACATAACTGGATATTCTTTCAATTTATTATATATTCATTTAAATCAACCTGATATTCATTTAAATCACTTTACACAAAATCAAGTTGTAAATCATATCCTTTAAAAATTCTAACTTTTTATTAAATTCCAATTTAACTTAATATTCATCTTCAACCTTATTCTCTTTTAAGTCATTAAAACTCTAGAATTTAAATTTCAAATAAATGCTTGATCTCAAAAAATCAAACTTTATTTTATACTTCAAATCCATTTTATACAAAGTTTAAAACCCGGAATTTACTATATATAAATAACCTTTATTAATAACCAAATCAAAACCCATAAACCATATATATAGCTTTACGAACCATAGAAAACATTTCAAAAATAATTTTATATATATACCGCGGTGCCTGTATAAAATTTTCTACCCTATTGTCAAGTGATACGGATGTTTATCATTTCAATTCGCAATTTAAAATAAAAATGCGGTTGTATATCATTTCAAACCGCAATCCCGAATGAAATAAAAATGAATAGCGACTTGCAATTAATAAAATTAATCATCCATTCATCCATCAAATCATACATCCATTTATCACAGCCATCATCCAATTTCAAACAATCATCAATACATAACAGGTGATGAATAATGGTATCAATTATCAGTTTTATACTCAAAATAAATTTAATAACTGTTAATTGGCAGTTTATATGCAAAAATAAATATAAATTTAACTGGCAGTTAATATGAAATAAAAATTTAACATAACTATGACTGGCAGTTAATATGCAAATAAATAAATTCAAACTGTCAAATTTATGCAATAAATTAAATAAATTAACAGTTAAATTAAATAAATGCAATTTAACAGAGGTAATGAATAAAACATGCCAAACAGTCATAAATAAATTTCTACTCATATCTAAAATTAATTTAACAGACATAAGAAGTTTTAGAAGTTGTGAGTGGGTTAAAACACTCACCTTTTGAATTTAAATCGAATTTAAATCCGATTTAAACCCAAAATTCGACGGTCTCCAAATCTGTCCAAACCAATGTCAAAAGATCTGGAATTTAATTACGATCCTAACAAAAGAAATTGCGCGTGAAACGGAGTTCGTATGTGAAAGTTATCACAATAAAACGATTTGCAATTGAAATTAAAAATAAACATAACAAAAATAAAATACCGTGCCAGATGCACTCTTCCCTCGGGAAAAACGTGTATGCTTCTTCTTGATTGCTAACTTTGTTCCGTAATTTTCCTTTTATTTTGATTTACTTAAATTTTCCTCCTTATTATATGAATCTATGTATTTTAAAAAGGTTTGAAAGAAAGGAAAAAAAAAAGATTTGAAAAAGAAGAATTGGAAAAAAAAATGATTAAAATAAGAACTGAAAATGGAAGAGAAGATCTAGATTTGAAAAGAAAGAAGAAAGTTTGAAATAGAAGAAAATTTGAAGAAGAAGAAGAATATTTGAAGAGGAAGGACAAATTAAAATGAGAGATAATAAGGAGCTTTGAGAAAAACAAGAAAAAGAAGAAGAAGAAGAAGAAGAAGAGTAGCATGGAGGCTAGGGTTTCATTTGCATCATATCGTATTTATAAGGTTAGAGTTAGGAGAAACAAAATGTAAAAGAAGAATAAGATGTAGGTTATTTATAATTAGGAAATGAATGTGGAGGGACAGAAATAAATGTAACGTTTTATTTTTTAAAGCTTCAAGTATTAATAATGCATAAGGAAATGTACGTAAGAATGGAAAAGTTTGCAAACGAAAGTTAGATTTTGTATACGTGAAAATGAGGTGGCAAGAAATAAATATAATCTAAAAGTCTATGCTCAGGTATTAAACAGAAGGAGAAAAACGGATCAACTATTAAAAATAAGGTAACTGTTTTAAAACGTTCATGCAACAATTAATAAAAAAAAATAAAAATGAAGGAACCATGTACCTTGCACAACCTTTAATTTTTTTTTAACGTAACCCAATTAACTTCATTAACTCAATTAATATTCAAATTTGTACGCATTTATGTTTTTATCTACGCATAATAAAATATTTATACTTACCTTAAAAATGAAAACGTTCAATTTTGATTTCTCAAAATGATCTTTTACTTCCATCAAAACACCCTTTTTGTTTAACGCAAAACATTCGTTTCTTTTATTAAATCTATTAATTGCAATCAACGTTTCCTTTTCTTTTAAAAAAAATCAATCTTTCTATTCTTTATTTTAATGAAATTAAACCTACGTTTACAAATAAAACATTCATTTTATCGTAAAAATCCAAATTTTACAACATTAAGTTTTAAATTTTCAATTTATCCTGTGATTAAACTTAATTGCCCATGATATTCATTTATTTGGATTTTTAATTCTTTTATTCACTCCATTATCACCAAGTAGATAAATTAACATTGGTTAATGGTCAATATATTGTTATCCTAATATTTTCAACTTACTCCATTAACGTAGTATTTAACATTTTATTCCCATTTAATTGAAATAACTCTCTTTCCAAAAATTTACTTCAAATAAATAAGCAACTCTTTATATTTCTAAATCAATTACGATAGTTTAACAAATTGAAAGTTAATTGAAAGTTGCTAAATTTATCGATTTCAGAATTTCCCTTAATTTCATACAAGTTCAGAAATTATCTATTTAATTAAATTAATAAATCTTTATTTTCAGTTGATGAATTAAATGTTGGATACACACTATTGCATTCATCTTTCCCGTTTCACTTTTATCCGTATTAACTATTTCATTTTCTCTTATTGTGAATAACTAACATAATTTACTATATAACGTCAATTTATTTCCTTGCATTAACATACCTCTATTTACAGTGATTAGAATAAATATTACATTCCTAAGTTTAAAAATCAAATACCATTCACAATGTTTTATTACTTAAATCAATTTAATACTTACCTCTAATTTATCATATTCAATTTATATGCAGGTATACACCTTTCACTACTTCGGTCCTTAAAATTTTATTCAAATTACAATCTCTTGCAATAACTCATTTATTAGAAATTTGCATACCAATAACTTAGGTTCCAATAAATAGGATTTCATTTAATTAAATCTTTTTAATTAAGTCTATTTTAATCAATATAATATTTAATAGGTTAATTATTAACATTTACTGCATTAAAAATAAATATTCAATCAATTATTACTCAACTACATAGTTAACATTGTTTTATATTTCATTACATTAATATTCCAATATACATCTTAGATTTGTATCAACGGTTATACTTAAAAATGTGAAGCCTGTCAATTATGCGTATTAATTTAGGTTTTCAACTCAATTAACAAAATTTCCTAAGTCAAATCCCTTTTTACCAAATTTGACAATCCCTAACCATTTATACTACATCCCATATTAATGTAATATTTATCAGATTTTATTTCAAATTAACGTACAACTTAATTTCCCTTAATTGAGATATGACTCCCAAATTTTTTATTTAACATACTAAATGAATAAATAACCTAAATAAATGGTCACCTACTTACTTCTTTCATTTATAAGTTTACTACCCACCCACCCAGGTATAAATTCCATATATAACACTAATTAATTTCCATTAACACTGCATTGTCCAATTATCCTAAATTTGTTCAATATATACTCTTGTTTACTGAAAAATAAATTTATGTTTTCCATAAATTCTCATTCACTCTTCCGTTATGAAATTAAAAAATCATTTAGTAATGTTTATTATCAAAACAACATTAATTTATTACCTTTTTCATCCCACTATAAATCAGTGTAACCATTAATACCATACATATTACAATTCCTTACCCCATACTGATCTTTTTTTTTATTACCATTAACTATCTAATTTGTACAATAACTAAATGTTTACATTTATTATTTATATGTAGTTTTACAACCAAGCATAGCATGTTTAAATACAATGAATTGGAGTTTCATTAAGATTGTATACATTTTCCATTAATTGCGTATTACTTCATCGGTTATTATACATTGAATTCATTAAATTATCACAAATTACTTTATTGCATTAGTTTACACAATATTCCCATTCGTTTTCTTATAATAAATTTCTTAGCCTAGAATAACAATTCCCATTACTTCAATACATCGTAATTTCCTTTTTATTTTTATTTTTTATACTTAGCTTAAATTTCAAATGTTGCATTTTCTTTCTACATTTACTTCAACATGAATTAATTTTTTCTTTCTTTCTAAATTAAATTACAAAATAAATTAAATTAACAAATTAAATGGTCGAAATTTACGGGTCGTTACAGTCTTATATAACTTACGGGAACTATCATTATTACTACTAGGAGTAGTTACTGCTATAGCCTTATACTTTCCCGTTACACCTAGAAAACGATTCATATCTACACCATATCTAAAAGTTTGGTTTGGTTTGATATTTATCGTTTTACTTCAAAAATTAAAGCTTCTAAATTTTATATTTTCAAAAACTTATTTAGTTTTACACCAAACAATTTTTTTAAAAACATGTATTGCTTGTTCATAAAATATTTTTCTTTTTTCTTGAATTTAAAAAAATGTCCTCGTAAGTTTTCAAAATATCCTTCTTCTTTTTATAGAACTTCAAATTTACTAAAACTGGAGTAAATAAGAACAATTATTTTATCAAAAATCTCTTAAATTTCCTACTCTTCCAATTATTTAACCTTGAAGGAGTTACTAACTTACTACACTTAATGGTTTTATGCCTTAATCTATTGGAACTACTTTCTCTTATGAGAAACCATTTACGCTAAAACCTTCCATGAATCTTTTAAAGGAGGATTTCATGTTTATGTGAAATTATAAGGAATTTCTTTTATATTTTATCAAAATAGGCTATACAAAATATGGTGCTTTACATACCTTGTACATCTCTTTCACGTATTCCTTATAACTTGCACAAAACATCTTTATTTGTGATTCATAGAAAATTATATCATTATTCATTTCATTCCAATATATTAAGGTATGTTTACTCTGTATTTACTTGAATAAGATATTTCCTAATAAATTCATTAATTTATCGTACATTATTTTTCAAAAGAACTCATTTTTAAAACTTCTTTATAACTAGAAAATATTTTCATGTACTTATTTAAATAATAAGTGTACATAAAACCACTTTAGAGATTATCTCCAGAACTCATTTGGGTCAAAATAGATGTTGCGTAAAACATTGTTACTACAACCCAAAGATACTAATATATGGATTCAATTAAAATAAATATTAATAAATCACGTATGCTATGTAAAAACATTTACTTTGGGAGTCACTTACTCTAACAATAGTGTCATAATCTATGCTTCCTTTATTTTTACTAAAAACCTTTATTACAATAATAAATGCTGTAACCTACATTTTCGACACTTAACATACTCTAGGTTTTATATTAAAAATCTTTGTTTACCTATAAAGAAACTAGCGAGCTATGCATGCTTTATAGTTCTTCAAAATGAATTTCACTTTTAACAAAATTTACATCATATAAAAACCAATTTAAATTTCATATCACTTATTTTTTTTCAAAAACCCAATTTTTAATTCCTCAAATATATTAACAATTACAATTTTCAACTTTTCACTCAAAAGTTTCATTTTATTAGGTTAAACACAAAGTGGATTTTCTTTTTACTAAGACCTCTTGTTCCTTCCAAAATAAAAATACTTTTCCCGCTATCCCTAGGGGACTTCCCTACTGCCTATAACATATGGATACGAATTTCCTCTCAAAATATGGCTTATTTGTATGCTATAAATCGGTAATAACATAGGGCTCAACATCTACCTAGGAAACTAAGCACAAATATACCTCTAAAAACTTTCCATATGTTAAAATCTGTAATTGGGGACAATTTGAATTTTAGTACATAATATAATTATAATTTATTCAAAAATACAAATACGTTCACTCACCATCTACCTAGGAATCCTAAACATAGGCTCTGATACCAAATGCAACAACCCCAGATCCAGTGGGTCCGGATTTTTTGGAAAAAATGCTAAGATTCAAGCCCACTGAAACCCGTGTTGGGTATTTGGTATCCTGCAAATAGGCAAAGACGAATATATTAGAGCTCAGATAAATATTTCATAGCGGAAATGACAAAAATATAATAGTACGTAAATACTAACCAATAAAATAACACTTTCTAAACAAGTGTCTCAAAGAAGGGAAGTCTCTGTCATCTACCTAACCTATAGGATGTTATGAGGAGGGGGTCAGAACTAAAGTTCCGATGAACGAACAAATTATACACTTCTAATCTTAATTCTACATATGTCGTTTTATTTCCATTTACTTTTATATTAGGTTGATTGGGTTTATAATACTCTCGCCTCTATGCATGAATCCTGCACATCTACTCCCTAGTAGATTAAAACCTAATAACTGATATATATATAGCTATATGCTCAATGACCGCATTGGTCCTAGGTACCACCCATAGTACCTTCTTTATCCTCCACACAAAGGACTCCATCATCTTGCTTCCATGGTGTTCTGTGACTACATCTATAAAGGACTGCCTCACAAGGCCTACAATACAGATGTTCCGTCGTCTATTATGAAAATGTAAAACGGCGTCAGCACTAGTCTATACTAATGCTCGGACATCTCAATGTACCACCCTATGCGTACCTTGAGGACTATACATAATCGTTCTGTCTACTCCTTGAATCCCGCTTAACAAGGTCTACCTTGTACGGAATTCAGTCAGGGATTTTCGATTTCTGTAAAGGACTCCCCCGTTAGGCGTACAATACATATATTCTATTTGGTTTGTCTCTTTTCTTATCATGGCTATGGCCCCATACAGTCACCCCTCAACTAATCGAAAGACTTCTAAAGAGCTAAGTGGCTGTGCCCTACTGCAAATAATCTAAACATTCAATTGGCTGCGCCCCTCATCCAATATCTTGATAGTGAAAGTATCAATGACTGTTGGTTTAACTCTAGTCTTTCACAAACTCACTCTTGGTTTTGATGCTGGCCCGATATATGCATGCGACTATCGTTTTGGGTCCTGCCCACTAAATTTATTTGCAAGTACCGGGATATACAAATATCCTACTCCAAAGATCAACCCCTTTTGACTTCCTACAATGGTCCCGCCATGCAAAAAGCAGTCACGGAATACTCTTTTGATGGAACACCTACAAACCTGCTTCTGAAGGACTGCTTCACTACGCCTCCCCCAGAGGGCCATCCTAGAGTACCCTCACTTCCCGTTGAAGTCTCGTACTTCCTTCTAGCCCAAAATAACTAAGTTGGACATGTTTCTTCTGTGTTGAAATCTGTGATGAACTTCTTCGTTAGTCTCTTCATTCATTAGGCTGCTCCAAACGCATCTCACTCTTTCATTAGACCCTAAGTCTAATCTTTTAATTTGCGTTTAGTTTACTTTTCTTATTCTGTTGGCTACTTATTTTCCCTAATTAGCATAATCTTGTCCCACTTCACCTTACTGTTGTGAGACTATCAGTTCCTGACTGAAAGGGTATGCTGATGGTATGGACCACTTCTATTATCTTGCTTATTAACTTAATTTAAGTCTTAAGTTTATTAAATTATTAAAATAAGCCTCTTCTGTTCTTTCTACTTAAGTATAACCTATGTTATAATTTCACTTGTAATTGTCACATTTATTTTCTTTTATTAGCTATTCATTATAAATTTAATTACAAACGTCTCTTTTCTATTCTAGTCTGTCTTCTTTTATTATGATGCTGAATTTTCTTTAATTCTCTCATATTATATGACAGGCTTAGCTTTGGACTACGTCCGCTTGTCACAAATTTACTTATCATAATAACTACTTTACTTTTATTTTATTATCTGTGCAGTAAATGCAGATCTAGGTACATTTTTGTTTATAACTTGTAGTCTTATCTAATAATTAACTTGATTCCTTCTATTTTTTGCTTTATCTTCTTATATTACGGGAAGTTGTTCTATTCTATTTTAGGAAAACTGTGCTAAAAATTTATTTCCATATTTTAAAACTAAATAATGCTATAAACAATAATCCGTTACTACAAGATATTTCTTTTATTATCTCTTTACTTTTTGGGTAGTGCAAAATACAGTGGTTTCTCTATTTTACACCAATTACTTTTTTATTTCTTTTATTCTTGCAATTATGTTTATCATTATCTTTTTAAACATTAAACTATAGAAATGTATTCTATTTTCTAAACCAACCAATTAATCTACCACGTACATCCAAATCAAGTTATTAGATTTTTTCTTTAAGTTATTACTCCTGTTTTATCACAATTACTGTAAATTTCCATCATTTTCTTTCTATTCTAGTTTTTCTTATTTTACATCTAATTTCTGTAAATCTAGTATTCTTCTATTTTAGTCTGTTTTTGCGAATTCTTCTCTTTACTATTTTATTAGCGTAAAAAGGAATCAAAAGAAGCTGACATATACAGGCTAAATTTCTACTTTAAAACAGATGTAGTCGGCTGTAAACTTCTTACTTTTAGGCTTACATCTTTCTCTAATTATCAAGCCTAATATTAATTAAATATATGCTCTCTTATACAATTTACAGTCTTAGCATAGCCAATTGACTTAATTAATTACTGAAATAAATAATAAATAAATTATTTAATGGGAATCTAATGATAATATATCATAAATTTAAAAGATATATAATTAAGCCACTCACATGTCGTCCTTAGCTTCAATCTTTATCCCTTTTAATTTGCTATGCTTTTGTCTGTTTTTTTTCCTCTTTGATTCGCTCTGAATTCTCTGATTTATTTGCGCAATTCTCTGATTTGTTTGTATGTATTTCCTTGCTTAATTTTATTTTTGGTTTGGGAAGAGATTTGATTAAATGAAGAGAAATTAAAAGGGAAGAGAAGAGGAGATTGCTGTAAACGGTGGCAGCTGATTCAGAAAAAATAGTGTAGGCTAGGGTTAAGTTACGTTCAATTTATAGGTGGAATGAACAACTAGGAACCATTCGATTAACCCTAAAAACAATCCTCGCCATCAGAACTTGATTTGTTTACGTTAGCTTATAATGTATAAATCTCCAATGTTAGTCATTTGTTCCTCTGTTATATAACCCTATTAATTCACGTTTCCTTCTAAATAAGATTGTCCCATTAATTATCCAATTAATTAGATCATACGTACATACATACATACATACATACATACATATATATCCTATATTAATTGATTCTTATACATTATAATTTCTTACATATTTGAACACGTCAATTAATACCTCTATTAACTAAATGCATATAAAAGTTATACTTTTTAATTTATTCTTATTAATTAACCTACATCATAAACCTAATTACTTTGTTTGATTTTTGTACGCGTTCCAATTTTTTTTAACTAGGAAACAAAAAATCTTATAACTGACGTTTTCTTCTAGCTAATTAATTTACATTATTAGCTATTGTAAAAATGGCATATTCTTTGATTAATTGACACCCTTTTTAAAACGCTCAACTAATTGCCAATTAATCAATTGACACATTTTCTCATTTTAATTGGTATCCAAATTAATTCCTATGCGTCACTCAATCACACATTTATTAGTTGTACATATTCAAACAGCCAATTCATTACCCAATTAATTGACATATAAGTTTCCCTCTTTTATTAATTGACGGTTACTTAATGTCTTTAATTACTTTCTCAATTAATTGATTGCGTCAATTATAAATTAATATATGTATGTTATCATTTCATTTATTCCCTACATATATTTCCCTTTATTAGAAGATCCTCTAATTAATTAATGTTAAAAAAATGACATATTCTCTGACTAATTAACGCCTCCACGTCTCTTAATTGATTCTTCTTTTAATTGATTGATGTGTCAATTAATCACACACTCATTGGTTGCATATACCTATGTAACCTCTTAATATTTAAAGGTGTATATTTGACATTTATATTTTTCACTGTTTTGCAATTAGATTAATTCGTCCACTAATGGTTAGGAGGTGATCCCAATCTTATTTTTGACGGTTTATTTCCCAAAGAACCAGGATCGAGTTTACCGAAAATGATCGAACATTATTTCGAAAACACCAAGATCGGGTATGTTATACGAAAACCACTTCGATCCAATGAATTCGTTTCGAAGTGAAGACATCTTGAAGATGATGGAACCAGAGACGGAGCTCTTAAGTGTTTTATTCGGTCCTAGAACGAACTTCTATAGATGAATGCTGATACTGCATTATTGTTGGAAGGAAGTATTAGCATTCCAAGTGGGACGTGCTAAATAAAAAGATAAAACGTAGCCTCAGACCTCATCAATTGGGAAATAGCAAAAATCGGGCATGCGGCAGAGCCAAATGGATAGCTCCCAAGTAGGGTATGGTCATTCCAAATCTAGATCAGTTATTATCTCTCAATTGTATGCTTCTGTAACAGCCCGCAAATCCGTACCCCTTGAGTTAACACTATTCTACAACAATCAACTCAAGTTGTACAGAAATACGAACCATTTGGGTTTAAGAAGAAGAGGTAGAAGAAGAGGAAACAAAAATCAACATCAGAATCTAACCATCGCAGCGAAATAAAATATAATAGATAATATATAAACTTTACTCAACATCAAATATTTCTATTTACATCTATTACATCATCAGAGTACATCAGTCACAGCTCACATCAATAACATACAACGAATACATGTCAACTCAACACAGCGGAAATATGTATAAATAAACAAGTACGGGAGTACGTGTCGTCATCCAGCTCGTCTTCTGAGCTCCACAGCATCTCCTGTATCCTATAATACTCGGTCTGACCCGAGCATTGCAGTTAAATAACACCCGAGTCAGTCTGGAATACCAGCGTGAGAAAATCACACCCAATTGATTATTAAAGTTTCAAAAATCCTTTGAAAACAAAAGCATCTCGTAAGACCACGCCACAAATAAACATGTCGGGTTTTTACCTTACGATAGCTAAAACAATTTTTATAGAAATCCTCTGATATTATAATAGGGTCTATTTACAAATACTTATAAAATAGCCGAAATTGTTACATGATTAAATTCCAGCTACTAGCCACAAAAGTGGGTAATACAAACAAAACTCGTACAAGGCTCGTAGGGAGAATGGATTTCCAACAATGACTAGGCACTGGGGTACCACCTGTCACAGTACGGGGCCTAGATCACCGTACCGAGGACTACTCCCTTCATCCCCTGCAACACAAGGCCGGAACCATTCCTTACTGAACAGTCCCGAACAAGATAAACCCCGTGGTTGGCGCGACCAACCACCCACTAAGCCGAAATATATAAGGGACATCTAGACAGAGGAATTATCTTGTCCTGCTTGGGCATGACCCACCTAACCTTGCTGCATATCCCCTGATTTTCAGTCATTCCCATTTGATGAGGCTTGAGGCTAAGCGTTACCTTTTAGAACGTTTCACTTAGAATGCCCATCGTCCACCTGACGATGTTCGCAAGCATTCGTCCATACAAGTCCGTCCCGGGTTCGAACGGAACCGAAGGCACTAACCCTACTACATCCATTTTGGAAATATCCTCAGGATTAGTAGCGACTAGCCCTTGCACTTCATTGCTCCCTCTTCGACTCCGAACACGTTACACGAAACGTACAAACCGGATCGAAGTGGTTTTCGAGAAATTGGTCTCGATCCCGGTCTCTTTGAAACGATTAACGCATTGTCCAATATTGATAGTCGGTTATTTAACTATCAATTAATATTCACAACATCCATCACACAATAAATAATTTCCCAAATTATTTATTAATTTCAAAATATCTTCACAAGATATATTTCTATTTTCAATCCTTTGAAAACAGTTCCAAAACCCTCATTCTTTTTAGAATCAACTTTTCCAAGTATTTATATTTCCTCTGAAATCACCAAGCACAAAAATAGATTTTTAAAATAATTAAAAACACTTTTCTTTAAAATATATACTTTAAAACACTTAGGATAAAATTACTTAAATAATTTGTTAAAAATACATATTATAAAATAAGGTTACTTTATAAAATATAAAATCAGGTTTTCACTTTTAAAACAAAAACTAAGTCACTTTTAAATAATTAATGCTATAATATATTAAAAGGAAATACTTGCTTTAGAAATTAAATATTTGAACTAATAAATGTTTCAAACATACCTTTTAAAACTATTAACTTATATCTCAAAACTTACTTTGAAAACGTACTTGGTTATTCAGAAGAAATTTCCAATCTCAATCACTTGAATCAATTTTCCAAATTGATTTCTAATTTATTCCCTTTGAAATAAATTTTTAAATTTTTTTTTTTTTACTTACTCAATCCATTTCAACATTCATTTATTTTGGACTTTATTGTTATTATTAGTTTCTATTGATTTTTAAATCTTTTAACTGGAATATACAAATTTCAGCTTCTTCCAAACTTCTTCTTTATTCTTTCCAGCAAATTGAATCTTACATTTTAAATAAATGTTTATTCTTTAAAATAATAACACTAACATTTAAAATTCATTAATCTTCTGATTATTCAAACTTCTCTTATTAAACTTAAGATTTATTTATTAGAATTTTACAGGGGACTTTATTGTTTTCCAATTCATCCTTAAAGCTATTCAAATTTCTATGATTTTTTTTTTTTCACAAATTCACTTCTTTTAATATCTTACCAAAATTCAATTTATGTATTTTTTTGTAATTCATCATACCCAATGATATCCAATCTAACCATGGCATTCAATATTCCATTAAAATCATCATAGGATATAAAATAAATCACAACAGAAGGTTTAAATAAATAAAATAAACATTGAGGGATCCAGTTGGATCCCTCCAACCTGTTTTTCCTGCATCCACAGACGTTAGCACAATATAATACATCAATTTCCAAATATAACATACAATAGCACATCAACCATTCAAACAATTATTTAAATTTAATCATTTAAATTTAAATTTAAATTTAAACTGAGTGAGATTTACTCACCTTTCATTGTCATTCGCAAACCACTCCAATATTGCCTTGGATTTCCAGATGTTTGACCTTAAATAAATAATTTATATGGTTCATTAATATTCGAATGTTTAGAGCAATTCATTACTATTCATTTATCTAATTTAACTAGTAATTTGGGTTTAAACTAATTTCCCCTTTTTGATAAATTATTTATAGTAACTAAATAGCTAAATAAGCTTGTTAAATAAATCAATAATCCTATTATTATTATCTTTTTTTTATATATATATAACTAGTAAGTTTAAAAGATGCATATTTGTTATATTTTATTTTCTTCCAAATTTGAAACTACATATCTATAAGTATATATTTATAAAAATAAATTTGTAGATTTCGAAGTCTACTTTTATATAACTTTATTTCACTGTTAATTAATTTCTAAAACAGAAATTTGTTTACCTTCTGTAATTATTAATTTTGCTCTGCTTTACTGACTTAGATAAAAAAAATTTTTTTTTCCTCTCTAATAAATTTCTTTTTAGTAGATAAACAATCTAAAATAAGTTAAATAAACAATTTTTTTCTCAAACCCATTATCAAACAACCCTAGCAGAAAATTAAAATATGTATATTTAAAACTGCCTATATATATATATATATAAATTCATTTTAATTAAACAAAAATTAATATTATACCTTACTGCCTGAACCTTAGCTCCCTCCCAGCTACCCACGCACGCAAAACCCAATGCCGAAACCCTAACTCGATGACACCACGCCTGAGCTAAATCTCGAGCTCACGAAACCCTAGCCTAAAATCAAGCCGCGACCCTCACAAATCGATTGAACTGAAGCACCCTCCCTCGCCTTCGCCGCCGCACTTCGCCTCCGTCCTCCCACGCTGCCCCAAATCGTCGTGCTCTCGCATAACCTAGTGCCAGCCATCCCTAATCGAAACGCCCCAAAATCGCGTGCCCTGGGTCGAGTAACCACGATCGACGACATCACCAAATTGAGTTCGAACTCACACCCTCACTCGAATCAAACGATTCGATTTTCTGAAGCAAGAAAATGTTTCGGATGTGTTCACCATTTTCTCTCTTTTTTTTTTATACGAGATTGAAACGAAAAGAAGGGCTCGGCCACTTTTTTGCTTTCCTTCGTTTGAGAACGATTGAATTTGAATTTAATAAACGAGAACGAGGAAGGAGCTAACAGTTTTTAGAAGGGACGAGAAGTGTACGATGGAAGATAAGGGTAGCGTGCTTGATACGGCTTGTAAACAGTGCTTTGAAAAGCTCTGATGTGCTATGAATTTGACCAGTTACTTTATTAAATTCGTTTCAAATCTCAGCGTGTTAATAAATCGTACGCTCACACCACACCTCCAAAAATTACGAAAATTGAAATCCGATAACAATTCGAAATTACGGACCCAATGGGACTGGTTTCGTCAACTTCCGAGACTGCGTCTCTGAAAGCTATTTTTACATTCAATTTAAACGATAAATTTTAAAACTGAACAAACCACTGTTTATTTCAATCTTACAACTTCTATTATCCACAGTACTATTAATATAATTTTTTCAAGTCTTCAAATTATTTTTAATAGGCTTAAAATTCTAGATTCAATAATTTATCCAATTTCAAATTAGTTAATTCAATAATCTAATTATCAAATAATTGGTGATATTTAAATTCAAGTTAAAAACTAACTTTTAAATATTCAAAATCAATTGAATATTCCAATTTTAAATACTCAAAAATTCCGGGTCGTCACAGCTTCGGGGCACATTAACGGAGGGATAATCATATTTGGTACTGCTTAGTCAAGTGGTATGCCAGTCCTATATGGCAAGGTACAAGATGTTCTTATCAGACCCCGGTGCATTTATCTAGGGATGTACCTTCGGAAGGTAGCCTCTTATTATCGTAGTATGGAATCCATATTCCAATACAAGCCTTATGGTTATAGTTGTATGCCAAATATGTTGGAATGTGAGATGCACGCATTTTGGCTATATTCATATTTTACTTTGATCCTCGGATATTATAATAATATAAATGGATTTTTTTATAAAAAGGGTTTGGTTATCGTAAGGTGAAACCTAGTCGTGTTTATGTGCGGCATGGTCTTACGAGATACTTTTGATTGCAAGGATTTTTATATAACTTAAAATCTAGTTGGGTGTGTTTTCTCACGTTGGTTTTCCAGACTGACTAGGGTGTTATTTTATTATAATGTTCGAGTCAGACCGAGCATATTACAAAATTGTTCAGATGTATTTAAGCTTCAGAAAGTTGTGTTGAATATGCGCTTATATGATTTTTGTTTGATGATAATAAACATATATACATTCGTTTAAATGTATTTGATAATGTACTATTTTATTTTTCATAGATTAAATAAATATTTGCTGAATAAAATTAAATACACAGAATTTGAATTCAAATAGAAATTTTATTCAAACAAATATTTATTACAATTTTGAATAGTACAAATTCAAGCTCTCGCTATACATATACAATTTTGATTCTAATTACATCACAATTCAATTTATATAAATTCCTCACTACATATCACTCACACTCGTAGTTTATCTTCAACTTCATTCCAGTTAGAATCCAGCATCTGAGCAATCTGCAAAAATGTTCACTAACGCAGTAAAATTGAAAAAGAAATATTTTTGCAATATGAAATAAAATATGGATTTTTGAAAATATTATTTGCCTCGGTTATTTGGGATGTTCGTCATCATTTACATTTGAATTCATCATACACGAACAATGTAACATGCACAGTGTATCACTGTACATGCCACAAGGCCGTGCACACCGATATACACTTATATTCTTATCAGGGACAGGTAATCATGAGTGGCTGCAATACACATGTGTACATTTATATACGTGTGCACTGCCTCGCCAACTCGTGTGCGCAGCCAACTAAAGCAAGCATGCAAACAGAAAAACCAAAACAGTGCACTAAAGAAAATTAGCAAACTACAAGTGACAATGTGAATGCATCCAGATGACAGTGTGACAGTGCACCATCAAGAAACCACTGTAATGATGCAAACTGACTCGAAGAAATGCCACCAAGCAAACAAAATGTCAAAGACCAGACAAAAGTGAAGAAGAATTCCACTAACAAACTGACTCAAAGGACAGCAATGACCGGACAGTAGACATAACAGGTAAAGTGCAACAAGAATCAGACTCAAGTACATGGTAAACATGTACACAAATGCAAAGCTTATATATGCAGATGAGCAACAAAAGATCAGAGACAATGTATGTACACAAGTATACAACTACAGGTCTCAATATCAAAGAAACAACTCCAGACCAAATGCAAGACCAAACTACACAAACCTCAAAGACCAGTGATGCAAACAGTGAACCACAATATGAAATTATCCATATACAATGAAGATAGTAATTGAAGCCGAGAAACAACATGACCAAAAGATCAGAGACAAGCACAAACAGGATTTCACTTAACAAAAATATCTATATACTGTAAACAGTGCAGTAATGGGTATGCAAGCAAATGCAGCAACATGTACACAATATCAGATCTCAAACAACAGTTAATGATTCAACTGGCCAGAGGCAACTCTAGGCTTGCATATACGAATCGATGAAGTAGTGTCAGTGACCAAGTAATTTCGGTTTCAATCAACATAGTATGGACAAAGCATCAAATACATATGTACATGAGCAAACACACATGAAACAGTGAAAGCAACTATATCAGAAAGAGTAATGCGGCTACCATACAAAAATGGACAAATCAAGTAAAGTGCATCAAGTATGCTCAAGTTCAAATGCATCAGAATGACAACATCAAAATTCACGAATGCAATGCTCAAGTGGAGTTCGGGTTAAACCAACCAGAGAAGATGGCCAGAGACGAAGCTCACAGGGATGAACACAAAGATGACCGAAGCCATGGCAATCAAGATTTTAAACAAGTCGAAGAATAACAATGCAGACGCAAAATAATCAACGCGGTATAAAAACGGAAAAAATCAAAATTCAAGTGCGTATCTTTGAAATAGTCAAAGAAAATCAAAAAAGGAAAGTTTTTGCCGTATGACTCAAGAAAAAAATTGAACGCTTCAAAATCAAAGCCGTGCGCATCAAGTCGAAAAGATATCAGGAAAGCAAGAATTAGGAAAGTGACGAATTGATACGAAAATATTCAAGGGTCTCGGGATCCATATAAATATTCACCCAAAATCATCATAGGCAATGGGAAAATAGGAAAAATCGAAAATTCAAGCAATTAAATCCTGAAAAGCAAAAGGAACGAACAACGTACCAACGTTGATTCGCAATCACAAGGCAAGCAGCCGATCATCAGAGAAGCAGCGAGCAACACACTCGATCGAGCAAGGCAACACGCAAACCAGAGAATCGATCAACATAGGCGTGCTTCAAAAAAGCCCTAATTTGGATCGAAAAACTCAAGCCCTAATTTCAGAGCGCAAAGAGGAACGAAAGCAGGGCCGCAATTTTACAAAAGCAAGAAGAAAAAGGAACGGGCAGAAGAAACGAATTGGGCCGGCCTTGTTTTAATATAAAAAGGGCTTTAGTTTATTTCAATTAGGGTTTTAGTTTTAAAATTGTTTTTAAGTTTTTTTTAAATTTAAATTCTCTTTTAAGGTTGTATCTTTTGAATCAAACCTTGGTAAATCACCACCTAGGATTTAGGTTGTGTGAGATTGTCTAGCTAGGATTAGTTCAGTGAACAGGGTTTGCGAGTTTGCGAAACTCTATAGGCGGTAGCAGGGGTTGCGAGTCTATTAGTGTGTTTTGTAAGCGGGAGACTGTTTAATTCTAATAGAAATCTGGGAATGCAGCAGCAGGCAGGGGTTGCCGAAGCTGGGTGAATTTTGTGTGTGATTTACTTTTCAGCATATTTACTTCTTTGCAGTTTAATTCGAGAAAATTTGCTATAACCTTATTCACCCCGCCTCTAGGGTTAATCTACATCCTACAAGTGGTATCAGAGCACGGTATTTTTATTTAACTCTAGAGTTATGAAACCACCAAATAATGCTTTCTCTAAGGGGCAATCTATTGCTAGGCCACCCATGTTTAATGGGAATGATTATGCTTATTGGAAAGTTAGGATGGGTATTTATCTTAGTTCTGTTGATTATGATGTTTGGGACATTATTGAAACTGGCTATAAATCTCCCACTATAACTGTTGTTGATACTGAGATTCCTAAACCTAAGGATAGGTGGGATGCTAAAGATATGAAATTAAAAACTACAAATGCTAAAGCCATGAATGCTTTGATCTGTGCTCTTGATAAGACTGAATTTAATAGAATTTCTCATTGTAAAACTGCACAGGAAATTTGGCATACCTTGGAGGTGACACATAAAGGAACTTCTCAAGTCAAGGTGTCTCGTCTAGCCCTATTTGGCAATGAATACGAGAACTTTGTGATGGACAAAGGCGAGAGCATAAAGGACACGTTTGGACGCTTTTCAACTTTGGCGTATAATGCTAGAGCGCTTGGGAAGGTATTCACTGAGGTAGAGCTTGTGAGGAAGGTGCTACGAGTCTTACCAATGAGCTTTGAGGCAAAAGTAACGGCAATACAAGAATCGAAAGATCTGAGTAAACTAAGCATGGAGGAGTTGATCGGCAACTTGATGACATATGAGCTTGAGCTAAAAGCAAAGGAGGAACGCAACAACTCCGAATCAAAGAAGAAGACGATTGCCTTAAAGAACAAAGAAGAAAGCGATGAAGAAGAAGAAGATCCAATTGAAGAGCTTACAATGGCTGTCAATAATCTTAGAAAATGGTCAAGATTCAGGCCACGCAAGAAGAAAACAAGTGGTAATAGGTCAAAAGATTCTGACAATTCCGATAATGAATTGACGTGCTTTAACTGCAAGAAGCCTGACCACTTCAAACAACAATGCCCACTTCTCAAAAACAACAAAGGAAAGAAAAAGAAGAAGAAGGCCTTTGCAGCGACTTGGGATGATGAAGAAGGAGAGGAAGTTTCGAATAATAGGTCAGAGGAGACTAACTTGTGTCTTATGGCAAAATCAGATTCAGAAGCAAGCTCAGAGGAATCCAATGAGGGAGGTGACTATTCTTATAAAGAACTTGCTTTGATGTGTTGTGATCTTACTAAAATAGTTGATACTCTTGAATCTAAAATTGAAAAACTGAAATCTGATAGGAGAGAACTTGTCTATGAAAATTTTACGTTAGAAACTGAACTTGAAAATATTCAAAACCTAGACTGTAAAAAATATAGAATTTTAGATTCAGAATTATCAAGACTTAAGTATAGCTTTGAGAATCTTGAAAAAGAAAACTTGAGTCTTAAGGAAACCATTGACACTAGGAAAAAGGATTTTATAAATAGATGCACTTCACTTGTAACTGAAAACAAAACACTAAAAACCAAAGTCCAAAATCTTGAGAAATCTCTGAATAACTTTTCAAGAGGAGAAAAATCATTCAACATTTTATTGGAAAATCAAATTTTTGCTAACAACAGAAAAGGACTAGGCTTTGGGAAAACACAAGTTGATGATAATGCAAAAGGTAAGAGTGTCTTTGCTAGATGTGAAATAATTGGACATCGTGTTGAAAATTGTAGTCATAGGAAGAAGAACACAAAATTTATACAAGTTTGGGCTCCTAAGAATTCTATAAACAAATTTCATGTCTATTGGAACAAGAATAAAAGGACAAAACAAGTTTGGGTTCCAAAGGGATTGTTTATTTACAATACTTCTGCCACTAACAATCATGGACCAATAAAAACAAATAGGTCACAAAAATCTTTCATCGTGTAGGTATGGTGGCAGGCTAAGGAACAACAACAGTGTTCTCTGGATTTTGGCTGTTCCAGAAACACAACGGGCGACAAAGCAAAGTTCCTTAGCCTAGTACAAAGGTGGCAGAATCACAATAGGCAACCACAAAAAATTATCGTAAAGGTAAAACAGGTGAAGGTATATTTATTTGATCGATATATTAAATGTGATAATCTGCACCGTATTTTGAATTAAATCAGCCAACAATAATGTGATGATAAAGATGATTTTTTGATTCTGACTTGTTCAACATAGTTGGCCAATTATATTTATGCCAAAAACACTATTCTTTGAATTACTTCATGCATATACGTTTGGATTAAACATAGTGTTTTGTTGGATGATAATATTTTGGTTATAATACGGCTAACTCTATATTCACGGTTTTCTGATTATTTACACGACTTCAATCCAAATTCAAGAGAATGCCATTTAAAATGCTGTTTGAGTTTTTATGCACACTTCATGGTCTGGTCTATCAAATTTAATTAGTGATGTTTTGAAGTGAAAGAGAAATTCAGATGCAGATCATACTGGTAATCTAGTTGATAGAAAAATTACTAGTTGAACGTGATTTTGGAGACATTTAGTAACTGCATCGTTTTTCAAAGAAAATATCTGCATATTTTTCATTTTTCAAATAGCAGAAAATTTTCTCATATAACCCCTTCGAGAAAATCATTTTCAATCATATTTTCAGATTAGTCATTGTGAAAAATTGATTTCATAATTATTTTTGAATTTGATATGAATGACAATTTTAACTAGTCTAACTCCTTAATAATTATCGAAAAGATAAATAGTGATTGAAAAAAGTGATGAGTGTTGATATTTTTCATACATTACTCAAGACAGTATATTTTAGAAAAAATTTCTTTAGAAATTCAAACAAGAGTTATAAAACTTTTTATTGGGTAAAGATTCCATAACCATTTCCATGTCTATCATATTTCTATCAACCATCGCTCATCAAACATTCAATATAGTTTGTTGATATGTGGTACTTTAAACAGGAAACATTCGTTTTTCATTTTATAAAACAAAATAAAATCCAAAGTATTCACTCTCATTTAAAAGTCCTCACGGTTATGCGTGAGTGAATTACTTGGAATTTGTTATGTGCTTCCATGCTCATTTAAAAGTCCTTACGGTTATGCATGTATGGAACGCATATCAAAATTGATTTATTAAATAAACAAGTTGATTCTAATCCCATTTAAAAGTCCTCACGGTTATGCGTGATTAGAAGATACTTGAATTCATTTTTAAATTAAATTGGAATACTACTAATCTCATTTAAAAGTCCTAACGGTTATGCATGATTAGTAGATATTCAAATTCCTGATATAAGTGTACCACAAACAGATACAACTGTATGGTTTTATATGATGACATCATTTCCATTACTTCTAGAAGTGGAATATGCGCCTAACGAGGGTAATTATGATTTTTTTTGATTTTTTTTATTGAAATTTAATATTAATATTCAATTGAGTTTTAATGATTAATATCGATCACTTTATCTCTATTTTCTCTGACACTATTATTCTTTTGCTGATAACAAAAGGGGGAGAGAAAAGTTAAGATTTTGTCAAATAAAATCAAGCAAAGGTCAAATAATTTTCCATTTGCATCTAGGCTCATTTGTATATTTCAATTTGTATGCATATATGTAGGGGGAGCATCGTGTAGAGAGGAATCATTTAAATAGGGGGAGCGATTAGAGTATATCATTGACCAAATACATTTAACACAGTCAAAATCTTAAATATATGTTTGTTATCATCAAAAGGGGGAGATTGTTGAATATGCGCTTATATGATTTTTGTTTGATGATAATAAACATATATACATTCGTTTAAATGTATTTGATAATGTACTATTTTATTTTTCATAGATTAAATAAATATTTGCTGAATAAAATTAAATACACAGAATTTGAATTCAAACAGAAATTTTATTCAAACAAATATTTATTACAATTTTGAATAGTACAAATTCAAGCTCTCACTATACATATACAATTTTGATTCTAATTACATCACAATTCAATTTACATAAATTCCTCACTACATATCACTCACACTCGTAGTTTATCTTCAACTTCATTCCAGTTAGAATCCAGCATCTGAGCAATCTGCAAAAATGTTCACTAACGCAGTAAAATTGAAAAAGAAATATTTTTGCAATATAAAATAAAATATGGATTTTTGAAAATATTATTTGCCTCGGTTATTTGGGTTGTTCGTCATCATTTACATTTGAATTCATCATACACGAACAATGTGACATGCACAGTGTATCACTGTACATGCCACAAGGCCGTGCACACCGATATACACTTATATTCTTATCAGGGACAGGTAATCATGAGTGGCTGCAATACACACGTGTACATTTATACACGTGTGCACTGCCTCGCCAACTCGTGTGCGCAGCCAACAAAAGCAAGCATGCAAACAGAAAAACCAAAACAGTGCACCAAAGAAAATTAGCAAACTACAAGTGACAGTGTGAATGCATCCAGATGACAGTGTGACAGTGCACCATGAAGAAACCACTGTAATGATGCAAACTGACTCGAAGAAATGCCACGAAGCAAACAAAATGTCAAAGACCAGACAATAGTGAAGAAGTATTCCACTAACAAACTGACTCAAAGGACAGCAATGACCGGACAGTAGACATAACAGGTGAAGTGCAACAAGAATCAGACTCAAGTACATGGTAAACATGTACACAAATGCAAAGCTTATATATGCAGATGAGCAACAAAAGATCAGAGACAAAGTATGTACACAAGCATACAACTACAGGTCTCAATATCAAAGAAACAACTCCAGACCAAATGCAAGACCAAACTACAAAAACCTCAAAGACCAGTGATGCAAACAGTGAACCACAATATGAAATTATCCATATACAATGAAGACAGTAATTGAAGCCGAGAAATAACATGACCAAAAGATCAGAGACAAGCACAAACAGGATTTCACTTAACAATAATATCAATATACTGTGAACAGTGCAGTAATGGGTATGCGAGCAAATGCAGCAACATGTACACAATATCACATCTCAAACAACAGTTAATGATTCAACTGGCCAGAGGCAACTCCAGGCTTGCATATACGAATCGATGAAGTAGTGTCAGTGACCAAGTAATTTCGGTTTCAATCAACACAGTATGGACAAAGCATCACATACATATGTACATGAGCAAACACACATGAAACAGTGAAAGCAACTATATCAGAAAGAGTAATGCGGCTACCATACAAAAATGGACAGATCAAGTAAAGTGCATCAAGTATGCTCAAGTTCAAATGCATCAGAATGACAACATCAAAATTCACGAATGCAATGCTCAAGTGGAGTTCGGGTTAAACCAACCAGAGAAGATGGCCAGAGACGAAGCTCACAGGGATGAACACAAAGATGTCCGAAGTCGTGGCAATCAAGATGTTAAACAAGTCGAAGAATAACAATGCAGACGCAAAATAATCAACGCAGTATAAAAATGGAAAAAATCAAAATTCAGGTGCGTATCTTTGAAATAGTCAAAGAAAATCAAAAAAGGAAAGTTTTTGCCATATGACTCAAGAAAAAAATCGAACGCTTCAAAAGCAAAGCCGTGCGCATCAAGTCGAAAAGATATCAGGAAAGCAAGAATTAGGAAAGTGACGAATTGATACGAAAAAATTCAAGGGACTCATGATCCATATAAATATTCATCCAAAATCATCATAGGCAGTGGGCAAACAGGAACAATCGAAAATTCAAGCAATTAAATCCTGAAAAGCAAAAGGTACGAACAATGTACCAACGTTGATTCGCAATCACAAGGCAAGCAGCCGATCATCAGAGAAGCGGCGAGCAACACACTCGATCGAGCAAGGCAACACGCAAACCAGAGAATCGATCAACATAGGCGTGCTTCAGAAAAGTCCTAATTTGGATCGAAAAACTCAAGCCCTAATTTCAGAGCACAAAGAGGAACGAAAGCAAGGCCGCAATTTTACAAAAGCAAGAAGAAAAAGGAACGGGCAGAAGAAACGAATTGGGCCAGCCTTGTTTTAATATAAAAAGGGCTTTAGTTTATTTCAATTAGGGTTTTAGTTTTAAAATTGTTTTTAAGTTTGTTTTAAATTTAAATTCTCTTTTAAGGTTGTATCTTTTGAATCAAACCTTGGTAAATCACCACCTAGGATTTAGGTTGTTTCAGATTGTCTAGTTAGGATTTGTTCAGTGAGCGGGGTTTGCGAGTTTGCAAAACACTATAGGCGGTAGCAGGGGTTGCGAGTCTGTTAGAGTGTTTGTAAGCAGGAGACTGTTTAATTCTAATAGAAATCTGGGAATGCAGCAGTAGGCAGGGGTTGCCGAAGCTGGGTAAATTTTGTGTGTGATTTACTTTTCAACATATTTACTTCTTTGCAGTTAATTTGAGAAAATTTTCTATAACCCTATTCACCCCCCCTCTAGGGTTAATCTAGATCCTACAAGTTGGAGGTCTAGAGATGTATTCACGTAGATGGTTATTTTCTGATGATCCATTGTTGTTTTTATCCGCACTTGTGAGGACAGACTGTAATAACTTTCCAGGCTGAAATAGGTTAGTATTCTCTGATTGATATTGTGTATACACATATTACAGTTTTGCTTTATTGTAAAGATTTGTGGTATATTATAGATTATTCGCTCCACTATGAGATTCTATGTTGTTTAGTTTTCTTCTTATTTTCTTCCTTCTCCTTTTCCCCTAACAATTGTGTTTTCCGGCATTCGATTTCTTGGTTTGTAATATAGTGGACATATGAGTGTCGAATTTTTCGAGTGTCGAAAATCCCGATCATTATGCTGCCATTAAGTGCGTTCTGAGATAATTAATCATGACATAGAATGTATGTATGGACCAATTATTTGCATTTATCTTGTAAAGTGTAGTAGTGTATACTCTTGTGCTTATGGACTTGGAATCATTTTCATTCAAGGGTTTTGAAACTATAAACTTATAAACTTACATCTATCTATTTTTTGTACATATAAAAATATACATAATTTTTCATTTAAGTAATTTTACAAAAAAGAGTTTATTTAAGTTTACAAGTCTCAAATTTATTTCTAAGTTAATCTAATTCCTTTTATAAACGATTTCAACTAGTAAATATGGTTACGTATATATATGGACTTTTATAAACTGTGAAATATGGCTTTGGAAATATAAACTTAAGTGGTTTTAAGCAAATGTATAAGTATTAAGTTGAGTTTGGAGTAAGAGTAATTAAGATTTTGTAAAATATATGGTTACGTATATATATATGGCCTTTGGAACATAATTTCTGAACAATATAATTTTATGGAATTTTAAATATCAACATTGTTTTGTAATACGGAAAATCCTGGTTGTATAAAATAAGTATTTTGGTGTTAAATCAGAAGTTTATTTTATCCTATATAAATATTTTTATGGAACAATTTTGGATTAATTGAACATTTTAACAGTGATAAATCAAATAAATGTTTTGAGAACCTTAATTCCATCATTTAGGAAATACTAATAATCGAATTAGTGTTACCGCTCAGTTTAAATACTATCGAGTAACGCTTCTTCGAATATTGTACAACTCATTGAATAGAATGTTTGATTGGTATTTACTATCTCATTAGTGAATACTTGAATTTCACCGAGTAGTATGGAGTGCCTTGTTAAATTATAGTGATTACTAATAGGAAGTATTTAACACTTTAGTGTTGTATTTTCATTTGGGGTTCGATGGGACCGATGGATCCTTAAGAGAATATAGCTCAGGTTTTCCAGTGATAACGAGTGAGATTTGCTATCTTTTAGTAAATCTTGAATTTCACCAGGCGGTGAGGGGAGTTTTGTTTAAGTTTTTGTGACTACTAAAAGTGATAGTATTTGACACTTTAGAGTTTACAAACTTTTGGTATTCGGTGGGACCGATAGATCCTTTAGAGGTATACTCACAGGTTTCTTTACAATCGAAATTTATAAAGATGAATAATCTAGAGTCTTCGAGTTATGGTTGCTACGATCGTCTTGATCGGTATAAACTACCTTGAGATCAGTTGTGATTCCGTGTTCCCGATAGAGTACGATCTTTGGTATCAGATCAGTATGAGTGAAAACTTTGTTTGTTTGTTTCCCACAGTCTGACTACAATCATTATGGTTAGTAAGGATGATCATTACGATCGGTATGAATTAAGATCTCTTGGATGTTGGAAATTTAGATCATGTGACTATTCAATGTTCGTAATATATATATATATATATATATATATATATATATATATATATATATTCTTGTGTCTTGTGATGGATTCTGAGTTAAATTAATTATGTGACTTGTTATGTCTTGGAATTTTGGATTTACTTATATGCCATACATTCTTTTTTTTATATCTTGTTCTTGCCCGTTTGGATATTTAAAGATAGTCTAACCCGTTTATTTTATAATATTGGGCCGGACCGAGACTTTTCCGGTTATAGGACAAGTTGACCTTGGGATGGTTGTGATAGCAAGGAGATAAACATTTTTGACTTTTAGTTTATCCAATTTAGGATTTTTAATTTTGTATATGAAATGTAAATTTGAGATAGAGATTTGTATCAAATGTATATTATATGAGTCCAGTGTTATATTTGATAGACTCTCAGTTTGTATATATATATATGTATATGATGTTTAATATTCCGTTGTGATCTATGACTATTTTTTATATGATATACTGTTCTGATTCTGAGAAACCGATGGAACTGAGATTGTGCTGGTCAAAAATTATCCTTTAAGATTAAGAAAAATAGTAAGTATGAGGTGTCAGTGTTTGTTTAAAGATATGTTATCATTTTATCACCCTTAACAAGCATATTCTCTGTATTATTAGACGATATTATTATAATATTCTTTAATTATATTGGTATAATGGCGGGGTCATTACAATTACTCATGGCTGCTGGGGGCACCTAGGGGTTAGTACAGATAGTTATTGGATAACCATGAAATGACTCACTCGATAGTTTCCTATTTGTTCATATAACTAAGGTCGAACAGTATATATCGATGTAGCTGATTTACATAGTTCTCTTGATTTGAGAATACTGCGGATCTTAAATATGAAATCTCCGCTTTGGTTATAGTAAAATCATGACACATCATCTATCGAATGACTAGGTGGGTCAGTGGAAGTATTGGAAGCGAAGCACTATTCAAGAAAGGATCCGTCTCCACGGTTATATAAGTTTTAGTACCACGATTACCTCTAGTCAACTCTGGCCAGAGCATTTCCGTTAGTTATAATTTTTATTATTGAACCAAGAACTTTGTGTTTGAATAATGGAATTGAATATGGATGATATAGGAATTTTGACCATTACCAAATTCCATAAGTCAAAAGTGATATGGTTTTGACGAAGAGAATTACTGCAAATAATATTCACAACTAGGTAAGGCTTAACAAAGTGAACTTGGATTTCACCAAAACCAAGTAAGAGAAAAATTTGACCAAAATATCACATCACCTGCTAAGTGACGTGTGAACTTAAAATTCGAACAGTTCGATATTAATCGCTGACCAACTTTACACCTGACGAGTCACACGACCGAAACGATGAATTCTCTTTTGACCAAGCGATTGAGTTACTTTAAATTGCTATAATTTAATCAATATTTATGAAATATTAATTACAAAAACTTAGATTATGATTCGAGGAATATATATGATTAAATATATTTGTAATAGTTATAATTATATTAATCGATACACGATATCGATAAGCGATTAAATTGGATTTAGTTAAACAATATTTTCTTTGGCTTAAATGGTTTTTGGCCTCTTATGATGGATGAGATTTTCGATTGCAATATGAGTATGTGGGGTAGCTCAAAATGAGGGTAGAGGCATTAGATTCTGGATGCTTCAGATTGAGGGAGAATTAGTGCGAGATGAGATCCACTATTTTTTCTCTCTCTCTCATCCACTATATAAACATCCCTAACCCTAGTTGCATTGAACCTTTAGCTACCTATCTATCCTTCAATTGCTACCCAAAAATACAAAGTAGGTGGTCCATCAAATAAAGCTCAAATCTGCTGAAAGTCAATCACTATCTGATAGCTAAAGATCAATAGAACAAGGACTAACAATCTGCCGAATCGAAAAGGTTTCAAAGCGGAGAGTTCATTCTTTCAAGGTGTGCTCCAAGGCTTTGGTACTTAGGTATAATTTATATCAAGTTATGGCTTGCAAATTTTTGAATAATATTTCACTAGTGGAAAATAGGCATAAGGACAAACTTTGAAAAAAACGTGGACTGAAGGACAAACACTTTCATTTTTAGGCTGAAGGACAAGCTATGAAAAAATTAGCCTAAAGGACAATACTAAATATAACTAGCATTTTCTATAGTGTAAAACCGAATATAATGCTAGTTATAACTAGCATTTTTATAGTGTAAAAACTGAATATAATGCTAGTTATAACTAGCTTTGTCCTTCGGCCTAATTTTCTTTCAAAGTTTGTCCTTCAACCCAAAAATGAATAAAGGTTTCAAAGGTCAACGATATAAAGACTAGCAATCTACCGAATTGAAAAGGTTTCAAAGGGAAAGTTCATTTTTCAAGGTGTGCTTCAAGGCTTTGGTACTTGGGTATAATTTATATCAAGTTATAGCTTGCAATTTTTTGAATAATATTCCATTATATATACATATTATTAAATTATTGGCTAGGTGACGATTCTGATGTGCACTAATGTTGTCACAAGTTACTTTTGTTATATGTATGTATATAAACATAAATTAACAAAAAAACAACTTTTCTATACAAATTAGATCTGTACACCTAACCAATATGTATACACACATAGACACACACATATACATACATACATACATATATATATATATATATATATATTAAAGTATATATATTTATTTATTTAATTATACAAATGGTTTATATTTAATTACAATATTATACTATGGTTGAGATTGATCATAAAATTATATGCATATGTATATATATTCATAGCAATAGTAATTTTTGATAGAAAGAAATTAAGTTTACAATTATTTATTAATATTTAATATTCTTTAAATTGATATGTTACATAAATAAATCATAGAAAATCAAATATGTTATGAAAATTATTTTTAAAGTTTTACCAGATTATTTTATCATAAGATAAGTTCTCGGTAAGAAAAAAATCAATTTTTCTATTTTTAATATTATTATTGCAAGTAGAAGAAATTAATAAAAATAAATTTTGACTGAAAATAGATGGAATTTTTTTTCAAACTTCAAGATAATATATATGATTTATTGGAAATTTAAAATCTGAAAAATGTTTCGAAAATAATTTTTTATCATTATTTTGTATAATTTTGAATGAACATTCAATTAAAATATATTTTAAAATAATAAATATTTGGTGATATACATATGATTTGGAATTTAAAGAAAATTAGTTTATAAATATATAAATATGTATAATGACATAATATAAATATATTTACACACACACACACACACACACACACACACATATATATCAATTTGAATAAAAATATTATTTTAACATTATATATATAATGTTACTTATATTATTCATAGTTTTATAAAACTTAAAATTATATTATATATAAGTTTTACATTTAACTAACTTATTTAATTTAAATAGGTATACAATAATGATAAATATGTAAGTTTATGTACGCATAATAATATATTATTTATAAATCATATATATATATATAAATACATTTCATTTACGTATAATTATTTAAATGAAATATATATATATATGAGGGAATTAGGGAAAATGACAAACTTTTCAAAAAATTAGGCTGAAGGACATCAAGTTTCATTTTTAGGCTGAAGGACAAATGCTAGTTATAATTAGCATTATATTCAACTTTTACATTATACAAAATGCTAGTTTTATCTAGCATTATATTCAGTTTTACACTATACAAAATGCTAGTTATAACTAGCATTGTCCTTTAGTCTAAAAAAAACATGTTGTCCTTCAGCCTAATTTTTTCTAAGTTTGTCATTTTTCCTATTTTCACACATATATATATAACGCTTTTATATGAGTTTATATATATGTGGACAATATATACTACATATTCCATTGAAAAAAACATATATTACATATTAGATAGGCTAATGTGTCCATTGCGATGTTAATCCTAACATCATACATCGGCATATTATACCCGACATAAGCTGACATGTTACTCATGCACACACACGTATATGTATATGATACATATACATAGTAATATAAATTAAATAAAACTATATACATATAAATTTAAAAATAAAATAATAAATATTTAAACAATATTTAGAAATGTTCTAAATGAATTAGACTTCATAGGCCCAATATATATCCAAAAATCAAACTTTTTTTTGAAATTCACCCATAACTTCTATCGTAGGTTGGCCTGGTCCAACACGAATACGTCGAGGTTCAGAAGGAGGCGGTAAAGGATATGAATGTTGCAGGCTAGACAAATCCCCTAATTTCGATATTGGAGCAAATCGCCTCCCTTACCAGCTTCTCGAATACCTTACATTACGGGCCGTATATCGAGAAGCCAATGACCCCGCTATGAAGATTGCCACATCCTTGACGAGCGAATATTTATTTCTTTCTTTTATGTAATGACTTGTAATAATAAAATATTGCAAAGCGAGCATAGCCTTAATTTTATGTAATGAATGTACTTTTTGGATATGAATGTGATGATATCATTTCTTTAATTGTTATATTCCTTCCTCTTTACTTTTTTACATGAATTTTACATATACATATTCTCGTCTGTCGCATTATTCAACGTATTATGCATGTTTATACACACACACAATATGCACGCACACACACAATATATGTATAAATATGTTATAAGCACGTGCGTGCACATACACACACACACACTATATATATATATATATATATATATATATATATATAATGCAAATACTTTGTCAATACGGTGAAAGTGCATCCTTTTACATATTGCCAAAAATAACCCTGTAGCACTTTCATTTTTATGTTTAACATTAGTGGCAACTTTTTCATTTGAATCATGCCACAATTTGTAATTAGGAATCCACTATCTCTAGCATCATCCAGCCTGATTTTATATTTCCTCACGTTCCAACTTCTCTTTCATTTTCTTCTTACTTTATTCCTTAAAAATCAAGTGTTGAGCAAATCAAAAAAATTTGATGGTGATACAACTTTTATTCAGTTGAAGCCCCATCCATCTGACTACTATGGGTGAGCACTTCCAGGTTGAAGATAGAAGATGCAAAATTCAGTCTATAATTTGATAAATTCTCAACTTTTAACTCTCAAGTTCGATAATCAATTTTGTTTATTCATATTGTTTTTTCAAATTCACAGCCACTGCTATTCAACCACTAATTTTACCATTTTTGATTTTATAGAAATAACAAAATTAGGAGCTGTGGTTAGGATCTGACAATTGCTTTGGAAAGAAAAAGTTGGTACATTTCATCTACATTGAGCATTTATAATCTTCTTTTTCGCTTTTTGTTATTGTTATTTTCATGTATATTGTTTCTTTTAGTTGTTTTAACGGAGCAACCGGTCTCATTGTATAGGCTTTAGGATATATATTGCAAGGTTGCACTCCAATTGTTCGATGAAATTACACACACCTCAACCAACATGAAATAATTATTTATAAAACAAAATAATCATGATTTTCATAGTAAACAAAATTTCTAATTAATGCAAAATTATTGTATCGATAGTTAAATTGATAGTAAGCTATAGAATTGGTCTTATTCGGTTTACCGTGTCCAAATGGAGTTCACCAAATCCAAACTGTTTCAGTGTTTAATTTTAACTGTTAACCATGCATTATATTTGTCCTTATTATTGTGTGCTTTTAATTCCTCCATCATCATGCATTTGATATGAACTTTAAAGTAAATATACCTTTCTCTTATCATTTGGGTTAGAATTACAAATTTATATTTTTCTTTGCTACAATCTAACACGTTGTATCATTGTCACTGTGAAAGACTATCCAACGACATGGATGGATGAGCAGAGCGTCCCTACAACTGTAGGTAGTGGAATCAAAAATTAGTGATAGTAAAATAATGTGGGTAGTTGTTGATGGAGAAAAGACTAAAGTTACTATTGTTATGAGTAAGATATTTTTCCTTTAGTTTAATTTATATTGAAAATGTGTGTACTTTTTTTTGCTTACTGCCTTTGCATGTATGGTGATTTTGTTAAACAAAACTATTTTCGTGTCCAATCCTTATATCTCGAGCAAGTTTGTGAATAACTAAGATGTTTAACTCTTATTGCATATCATATTATATCTTTAAACATAATATTTTTATGTTGTACATGTATATTTTGGATCATTTATTATAAAAATGTACAAACAAGCCACTACAGATAGTTCCAGAGTGAAGTGATGACAGGTGGGTCCGTTTAGTTATTGCTAATAGAAAAACATATTTCAACTATAGGGAATCCACTGATCAAAATATCAACTTCAACATTCCTACTGGCAAGATGAATACTGACTAATATCAACCTTGGGAAAAATGGGTTGGAAGAGGTGCGACAAAGTGAGAGAAAATTTGGTAATCACATTAGGTTGGTTTTTTCTTCCTTTTTTTCTAATTCTATACAGGGTAAGATATGATAAGAAATTTCCTCACGTTACTTATTTATTAAAACCTTGATTTATTTTATTCTCTTTGAAAGTTTTGTTTTTATGCTCTGCAAATTTCTTTAAATTCAAGATTTAAGAAATACGCAGCAGAGAATAATGATATTGCATGTTTAATGAATTTTAATTTGAATATATATATATATATATATATGAAACCATAATATCTCTATATTGGGCTTTTGGCTAATAATACAGGGTTGAAATTTTATTTTTTTAATATGATAATGATATTGAATTGATAATGCTTTACAGATCTACCGTATGTTTATCTCATGAAATGGTGAGGTTAACAAATCAAAAGAGAGGGTAAATTAAGTAAAATAGTTTGTTACCGCTTTTAACTTTGCAATGTAAGAGTATCCTAGGTTGACTGATTTGTTTCTATTTTTCAATTCTACATGGATTCATTTTATTTTGCAACAAAGACAACTTAACATACATTTTCAATTGTGCATGGACGTGCCTTAAGTGTGCATATTTGTGTATATACATATTTATGTGTATGTCATGTGTTCATTTATGTTTAAGGGTCTACATATCCATATAATTATAACATGCAGCTGTACAAACGTTGGTTCCTACATTTATACAACAATATATTTTCTCAGATCTAAATTTTATTTATTTAACTGTTGTTTTGAGATTTTGTATGGGTAATTATTTGAGTTTAAACGTGAGTTCCTAGGTATATGGGTATGCGTTTGAGTGTAAATTGGAATATGTGTCTACATCTTGCTATATATTACTTTTGGTGAATATCGGGTATTAAGTTTTGTGTGTGCATGAATAAGCAAGTGGATCACATGTTATCAGACATGCATTAATATATTCAATGGTAAGGTATACTAGATGCTTTCATAGATATATATTGTAATATATAATGTAATTTTTATATGGTTTACATTTTGGATTACAATTTTGTGTGCTGACATTTAAGGCTTGCGTGCTGTTGAATTTTAAAACAACGTCCCAAGGCTTTAGGTGATATGTACATTTATTTGGGAGAACGCTTGGTGTCATCATGCTTTAAACGCAAGTTATGCAATGGACTAACGCACATTTATATATATTAAAAAAATATGAAATAATCTAATATATAAATACATATAAAAGTAATAATATTATATTATATATAAATAAATTTAATAAATACATTTAATAAATCTAAGAAACAAAAAAATTCCAAAAGGTCACAACGTAACTATACTCCAACTAACTTTTTCTTAAAATGAATGAGCACAATATATTGTTGGACTTCTTTCACTTGGTTGCTTAGAGCTTTTTTGAAATATTTTGCATCTTCTCATCAACATCTCATACTTTCAATAGGATTATAAATTACTTCAATAAAAATTAGTTTATTTTCATCTCAAGTAGTTATGTAATGGGCTCCAGGACTTGAGATTTTCAATGAAATGAAAATCTGTAATATGCCAGTTCAAGTTTAGATATTGCATAAGCCATGGCCTTTGTCATCATTTTGTATGAGCTTTATTCAAAAAACATGTTTGTTTTCATCTTGTCACTAGAAAATCCTACATTGTTAATGTAATGTTGAGGAAGATATAGCTTGATGCTTTGGAAGACAATGTCATAACATTGTCTAAATATGCAAATGCCTTGGTTTGAAAACTTTAAAGACCTTTGACAATCTACCTAAAGAGTTACAAGCAATATGAGAGGGTTTGCGTTGAAATATATTTTAAAGTATTATCAAATTTTTGAGGTTTTCCTTGAGTAACTTCTGAATTATATTACTATTTGATAGGAACTTACGTGTATGTTTAATTTATTATTGCACACATCATATATAATCTTAATAGATGTGCAGAGCCCGTTGGCAGTTGGTGATGAAGCTCTGGAAAAGAATAAAAGAAAAAATCTGTTATATTACTACTCGCATAAAATTGTGGTTACATAAAAACATCCATTATACAACGTTTCTAACTCCACCATCTAAATGTTAGATGCCGGTCTCAAGCTCAGGAAAAGAATAAAAGAAAACGATTGGTAAAACTGTAATTTAGTTGTTACGGGTTTTTTATAAGCTACTGTTGTTTGTAACTACCTTGAAGAAATCAGAGAGAAGAAAAATTACATCAATTTAGTTCTTTCTTTAACGGTACTTAGATATAGCATACCACAAATCAAATTTGTCAAAAAATATTCAAATCATGCTACGCAAGTTTCGAACTTGTGACCTTTCGCACCAAAGTCAAAGCACTTAACCACTGGGACAATGGTGCTTGTCTCAATTTAGATCTTACAAATTATTACAATGATATTAATCTAAAGGAAACGGTTAGTGTATTATAATGTTCTAAGATAACTTAGTCCCATTAATGTTTCGGCAAATAGTTGATTTGTGAATGTACATACATAAAAATATACCAAATTTTATATATTTCAAATTCATGCTGTAAAATAATAATAAACTTACAAATTATGGCATTTAATACCAATTACACATGCACACGTGCGGCGTATATATAGAAAATGGGTTCTTTATTAATGACGTGTAAGAACCAAACAGAGAGTTCGCCTTCTTAAATAAACCTTACCAGAGTAGTAAGAAAAATGATGAATATGCATTCAAATGTCAGTACACAATATAAACAAAACAATATGGCCTAAAGAACGTAAAAACATCCTCTACCATAAAATCAACCCGATGATAACACACCAAAATCGTAAGTTTTTAGCTCCCCAAATCATCCAGAATTGCTTAATTCTATACCCCAACATTTAAGAAATGAGATCTCGCTGTTCCATGGTAGCTCGTTTATGGTGTCGACTGCGCTGTAGACGGATGTCGACCTCTGCTAGCTTGATTCTCAGAGCCGTGGAGCATGCCTTCTTCTCAAATCGGCAATGATTCCTTTCCAACCAAAGGTGGTGTATCACGGTTGCAGTTGTGGTGAATGTCAAATCCTGGAGCATTGAAGTGCGAACACATTAATTTACCAGAAGTGTGATTCTTTGCTGTGGGGGATTGTTCATTTCCATGGGTAATTCGAGCATATCCATCATAGCTTTCCAAAGAAAAGTACAGTAAACTGTAACAACTCCACCTTAGTTAGCACGATATTAAGTTCTCAAAACTCGAACTGCAGCAAGTATGGTCAGAGTGCGGCCACCATTTCATCAGTGCAGGTCGCCAACCAAAGCAGCAGCTGGGGGTAGTCGATGACAGGAGATGAACAGGCTTGTGGAAGAAGGAATATTATGTTATTCACTCGTGCATGTGTGCACGTGCACAGAAGAACTGTAATGCTCGAATTGTATTTCATTTGGACCGAGTCTTTGATTTTTTTTGTGAGTTGTAATTAGATTAGCTGGGTATGAGTTGGCAAATTGTAGCCGTTATGTGAAGCATTATATATAAGCAAGCATGTAAAAATCAGAAAAAAAGATGAATAAAGATATATTTGATTTCTTTTACATTCTGTTACATCTTCTTCTACATTCCATTATTTTTACAGTATTCTCATCTTTGTTACACTCTTCACTCTAATCTTCTCTCTAATCTTCATTCCGATCTTCACTTTAATCTTCATCCTTCTACACTCTTTCTTCAATCTGTATCTTCTTTTCTAAACCTACCCATTGCTTCTCATTTCTCTGACATTTTCCCACCCCTGTCCATCTTCCTTATTCTTTTTTATTCAAGCTTTAATTCCCTACATCTTCCCACCATCTGATTTTTATCAACCTTCCTTCAAGTCTGATTCACCACAGCCTGGGCGTAACACATTGGTATCAGAGCCTATGGCTGGTCTAACCACTGGCAACCAGTCCACTTCCAACAACAATCATATTCTGAAAATTGACACGTTTATCCAAGAACAAGAAGAGGCATGGAAGAGACAAGAAGATATTAATAATCGAAATTCTCTTGCCTTAAGGAAATTAGAAGCTACATCGCAAATCTTGGAGACTGGCAACCGGAAACTGGATCAAACTTTGGATCAAGCAACAAGGGAAATTTGCATCAAATTTGAAGGTATGCATAATGTTCTTTCTGCTTTAGCGCAAGACATCCAACAGCTAAAGCTTCAATCTGCTACTCATCACCATCCAAATACCACTGCCAATATACATGGAGTTCTTGCATCTAATCCTCATCAACTTCCATCATCTCCACAAAATTCAAGAAATACTTCATCTTCCCCAGTGATAAACTCCAACAATCACCCGGTAATGACTAACCTTCCTGTAACCCATCCTCACCCACCAGGCAATCAAGAAATCCATTCTTGGAATAAAAACTCACCATTTCCAAATCTTAAGCTTGACTTCCCTATATACACAGGAGATGAGATGGTGTATGAATGGGTTAATCAGGTAGAGCATTTCTTCAGATTTCATCAAACAGAGGATTCATTTTGGGTAGAAATATCATCTTTTTATCTTAAAAAAGATGCTCTCAAGTGGTATAACTGGTATACTAGAAATATTCCAAACCATGAGAACTGGGCAACCTTCAGAGAAGAAATTTTGGTCAGATTCAACCCTGAAGAAATGGAGAGACCTTATGATACTTTGGCCAAATTAAAACAACAGACTACTGTCTCGGCCTACCTGTCAAGATTTGAAGGTTTACAAGCCACCTTGGAGACCTTGCCACCAAGATTCTTGCTAGATAGGTTCATTGGAGGACTCAAGGAGGATATTAAGTATGATGTGCTGACTTCCCGACTAGTAGATTTAGAGAAGCAGTTTCTTTAGCAAAAATGTTCGAGAGCGTACAGAATCAAGCCAGGAAAGGAAGCAAAATTAACAAGCAATATGTCCCTTCAAAGAATAACAACCAACTTGTTCCTGACTCCAAGAATTCAAATTATAATCCAAAACCGAAGGATTGGGGTACTACCAATTTAGAATGCTTAGCAAAAAGTAAAGGTCTAACCCCAAATCAATTGATTGAAATGAGAAGACAAAACATATGTTACGGCTGTAAGGAAAAATGGCATATCGACCACAAGTGTAAAAGTCCCCAAGTACATGTACTGGAAGGAGTCATGTCATTTAATGACCTGGATGAAATTGAAGAATGCAATAATGAGAGTGATAATGTTGACAGCTATGAGGAAAATGATAAAGAGACCCATGCTATAACTTTACAAGCCATGTGTGGTATTCCTGCTCTCTCAACTATCAAAGTACAGGGTACTGTAAAAGGGAAACCAGTCCAAATTCTCATTGACTCTGGTTCCACGCATAGTTTCATTGACAAAGATTTAGTTCACAAACTGAAACTTAAGGTGGATGAATCAAGAAATTATGAAGTTATGGTGGCTAATGGAGAAAAGCTTCAAGGGTCTGGTATATGTTACAATGTTCTGCTAAGTTGTTAAGGGTGTAAAATGCCAGTTTATCTTTTGATACTACCATTGGAAGGATGTCAAATTGTGTTGGGTGCTCAGTGGATGAAGAAGTTAGGGGAGATTACATTGAATCTTGACAAGCTAATGGTCAGATTTACTTATGGCAATAAGACATACACTTGGCAGAGAATTCAACAACAAGATGTTAAATTAGTTGATCAGAAAACTTTGGGAAAAGAGCATGCACATGGTCAGATTACCATGATGATATTCAATAGACACTAAGCAAACAAAAGAAACCCAAAATTTCCTGCAAGAGCTACCCGAAGAAATTCAAATTTTACTGCAGCAGAACCCCGAAGTAACTTCACCAATCATTCCTCTTCCTACTCAGAGGCAACATGATCATAAAATACCCCTAAAACCAGGAGCCAACCCAATCTGTTTGAAGCCATATAGGCATGCTCACCACATAAAGAACGAGTTAGAGAAAATCATCAAGGAATTACTGGAAAATGGCATCATAAGGCACAGCAATAGTTCATATTCTTCTCCTGTAGTAATGGTTCGAAAAAAAGATGGCACTTGGAGGCTGTGCATTGACTACCGGAGCCTGAACTCTCTCACAATCAAAGATAAGTTTCCCATTCCTTTAGTTGATGATTTATTTGATGAGTTGCATGGATCAAAATACTTCACTAAACTAGACCTTAAATCGGGTTATCATCAAATTAGAATGAATGAGGATGACATACATAAAACAGCTTTTAAAACTCATGATGGACACTATGAATATGTAGTAATGCCTTTTGGGTTAGTTAATGCACCATCAACTTTTCAGTCACTTATGAACGACTAGGCCTTACTTAAGAAAATTCATACTGGTTTTCGTTGATGATATACTAATATACAGCCAGACCATGTCTGAGCATATACAACATATTAGCTTGGCATTTCAGGTGCTGAAGAAGAATCATCTGGTAATTAAATTATCCAAATGTTGCTTTGCCAAAAAATCACTTGAGTATTTAGGCCACATTATTTCAGAACAAGGGGTAGCCATTGATCCTAACAAAGTCAATGCAGTGATGGATTGGCCACTACCAAAGAACATAAAGGCTTTAAGGGGATTTCTGGGTTTAACTGGATATTATAGAAAGTTTATTAAAGGGTATGGCCTCATTGCAAAACCACTGACAGATATGTTAAGGAAGAACTCCTTTATTTGGACTATTGGAGCCAAAGATGCTTTTGACCAATTCAAGCAGTGTTTATCTAATCCTCCTGTCCTTGCAATGCCAGATTTTTCATAGCCATTCATTCTAGAATGTGATGCCAGTGGATTAGGAGTGGGAGCAGTGCTACAGCAAAACAAAAAACCAATAGCTTATTTAAGTAAGGCATTGCATGGTCGAAATTTAGCCTTATCTACCTATGAAAAAGAGCTAATGGCTATCATTATTGCTACAAAAAAATGGTCCCAATACCTCATGGGAAGGCAATTTATTATAAAAACAGATCATCAGAGCCTTATATATTTATTGTCGCAAAGGCTTCACAATGGTGTACAAAACAAATGGCTCACAAAACTTCATGGATTTGATTATATAGTTGAATACAATAGTGGGAAAGAAAATATAGTGGCTGATGATTTATCCAGGAAGGAGGACATGCAAGTACAAGCGGTAACTGTGGTACATTATCAAACTCAGCATGGTACCAGCAGCAGATGACCAAAGTACAGAATGGGCAGCTACGAGAAAGCAAGTACAAGCTAGTGGATAACTTAATTTTATACAAAGGAAAATTTTTAATTGACCATCACCTGACAGCACTGCTACATACTCTCATTGCTGAACACCATTCTACTCCTCTAGGGGGCCATTCAGGAATCAAGGGTACTTTAAAAAGATTGAGAAAAGTATTTTATTGGAAAAATCTGAAAAGAACTGTTGAATACTTCGTAAAGTCTTGTGATGTTTGTCAGAGAAATAAAGGGGAGAATGTACACTTACCTGGTCTCCTACATCCCCTACCTATTCTTGAACAAGTATGGGAAGACATTTCTATGGATTTTATAACATGTCTTCCAGAAAGCCATAAGTACACTATGATTTTTGTAGTGGTAGATAGGTTAAGCAAATACGCTCATTTCTTTTCTCTCTGCCATCCATACACAGCAAAAGAAGTAGCTAAGGTATTTTTTAATGGGGTATTCAAATTACATGGCCTACCAAAATCAATAGTAAGTGACAGGGATGTTATGTTTACCAGCAACTTTTGGCAGGAGCTTTTTAATTTACAAGGCTGCAGGTTGAAAATGAGTTCTTCTTACACCCATAGAGTGATGGGCAAACGGACATTGTAAACAAAATTCTTGAGGGATATTAGCGATGTTTCGTTTGTCATAGGCTGCACAAGTGGAGTGAATGGCTGTCTCTGGCCGAGTTCTGGTATAACACAATCTGGAAATCATCCACCAATATGACCCCCTTCAAGGCAGTATATGGGATAAATCCTCCAAATTTACTCACTTATGTTCCTAATACGGCTAAAGTAGAGCAAGTAAAAGAATATTTATTTAGTAGAGACATCACCTTAGAGTTTTTAAAAGATAGTTTGAAGTTAGCACAAGACAGGATGAAGAGGTATACAGATTTAAAAAGAACCGACAGGGAGTTTCAAGTTAATGACTGGGATTTCTTAAAGCTACAACCTTATAGGCAAATCACTGCTAGGAATCAAAGAACACACAAATTGTCTCCTAAGTATTATGGGCCTTATCAAATAGAAGAAAGAATTGGAACGGTAGCCTACAAGTTGAAGCTGCCTGCTCATGTCAAAATTCACCCTGTATTTCATGTTTCTCAACTTAAGAAAAAGATTGGAAATGGATTAATAATTCAAGAGGATGCTCCTAGTTTCGAAGAAGAAATAGTAATACAGCCAGAAAGAATCCTAGACAGACGAATTGTGCCTCGAAACAATGAAGCAGTAGTACAAATTTTGATAAAGTGGAAGGGCAAGCCTGAAGAAGAAGCAACTTGGGAGGATTATTTGCCAACTATTAGACGTTTCCCCATTTTAGACCTTGAGACAAGGTCGATTTTTGAAGAGGAAGGGAGATGTAACAACTCCACCTTAGTTAGCATGATATTGAGTTCTCAAAACTCGAACTGCAGCAAGTATGGTCAGAATGCGGCCACCGTTTCATCAGAGCAGGTCGCCGACCAAAGCAGCAGCTGGGGGTAGTCGATGACAGGAGATGAACAGGCATGTGGAAGGAATATTATGTTATTCACTCGTGCATGTGTGCACGTGCACAGAAGAACTGCAGTGTTGGAATTGTATTTCATTTGGACCGAGTCTTTGTTTTTTTTTGTGTGAGTTGTAATTAGATTAGCTGGGTATGAGTTGGCAAATTGTAGCTATTATGTGAAGCATTATATATAAGCAAGCATGTAAAAATCAGAAAAAAAAAAGATGAATAAAGATATATTTCATTTCTTTTACATTCTGTTACATCTTCTTCTACATTCCATTATTTTTACAGTATTCTCATCTTTGTTACACTCTTCACTCTAATCTTCTCTCTAATCTTCATTCTGATCTTCACTTTAATCTTCATCCTTCTGCACTCTTTCTTCAATCTGTATCTTCTTTTCTAAACCTACCTGTTGCTTCTCATTTCTCTGACATTCTCCCACCCCTATCCATCTTCCTTATTCTTTTTTATTCAAGCTTTAATTCCCTGCATCTTCCCACCTTCTGCTTTTTATCAACCTGCCTTCATGCTGATTCACCATAGCCTGGGCGTAACATAAACACATGTAAAGAATCGATGATCCTGATTTTTAATATGCTGTTCGCATAAATCACAGTGTGTCTAAGTTTCTATACCCCAATTAGTTAATCGATCAGATGTAGGCAGTTTACCCAAATAAGTTGTGTAAGCTGTATACGCGAACTTACGAGTAGTATTTTTGTGCCTTATCAATTTGAAATCCTTGTTAATCTTTAAGTATTGTCTAATATTGTCCCAAACATTTGAGAATATGAAATTGTTACAATGTAGAATCCGCCAATAGTCTTGTAATTTGTTTATAGATAACTTAACTTGTTCAATAGTTGATGCCACTTCTCTGGTTTTCGCTAATAGATGAGGCTGCAACCTGTTGTCTCTAATTATATGATTGACAGTTAAATTTGCGCTTCTACACATATTCACTCTACTCCAACAAAGTAGGTCAACCAATGACTTGTGGTTGATCCAGGGATCAAACCACAGAGAGGTGTTTTCACCATTAACAATCACTTTATTCATAATTTTGCATGATATATCTCGCTGTTGTAGAATATATTTCATAATATCCAAGTGATTGTTATTGATAGGCATGACACATAAATTTTATCTAGTCGGATATTTGGCCTACATCCCCTTGCTCCACTAGCAATCTTTGGTTAAGAGATTCCACAGTAATTTGATTCTCGTTGTGGTATCTAAATCAGAAAATTTGTGTAGCCCTACATCGCCTTCTAATTTGGGTTTGCACAGAGTGTCGCATGATATTCTATGTTGTAATTTCCTACTCCAAAAGAAATCTGCACACATCTGATCAATTTTCTTAAGAACTGATAATGGTAAATGATAAATAAGCAACCAGTACATAACAATAGGAGCAATGGTACTATGAATTAATTCTACTCTTCCCACTGTAGTTAATAATTGACTATCCCATCCTTCTAACTTACTACTTATTTTGCTTAGCAAGGTTGAACAGTGAGCGGAATGAGGGACTCTGAGATATTTGACAGGTAACGAATGCTCATTATTATGTAATATATTCGAGATATCCAATATTTGAACTATTCCTGCATTGAAAAAAGTTGCGACTTCGTTTCATTGATTTTAAACCAGCCGGGTCCTCTACAGTAGCAAATATGTTTTCCATTTACGCAACATTGTCCATTGTCTGTTGTGGCTTATAGGAATACCATGACGTCGTCTGCATATAGTAAGTGAGTTATGCTAGGCTTAATAGAAGACATAGGTTGTAATTAACCGTCTAACTCTCGCTCCTCTATTAAATTGAAAAGAATTCCATTGCTACACAAAATAGATAGAGCGATAGAGGATCACCCTGGCGTAGGCCTCTAGTAGAGGTAATAAATCCTTCGAGTATTCCATTAACCGTGATTGAAAACGTAGGAGTCGAAATGTATTCATAAATTAGCTCGATGAGTGATGTAGCAAAACCCCGTTAGATAGAGCACGTGGTAGACAAATTCACAATTCACCATATCGTAGGCCTTTTGTAGATCAATTTTGATACACATCTTGCCTTTCCCTTTTTTTGCAAATACCTCACTAGTTCGTGTGCTAGAAAGAACAATTTCACCAATGTTCCTACCTGGGATAAAAGAAGATTGATTTTCTATAATAATAAAACGTAGAAAATCTTTAATTCTACGACATATAATCTTAGCAACGATTTTATAAAAAACAATAACACGTGCTATAGGTCTATAATCAGATGTTATTTGTGGCTTATCTTTCTTTGGGATTTCAACCCCTTTGGTAGCTTTCTTGTAGAAAATATTTTTGCTATAGCTTCCATGATGTCATGTTGCAGGAGTTCCCAATGAATTTTGTAGAATTTGGAGGAAAAACCGTCCGGTACCAGAGAATTCTTGATGGAAAAAAGGGAAGCTTTAACTTCTTCAACAAAAAATGGATGAAGCTAAGTATTCTTTGCCTCTGTTGTATATTTTCATTCTAGTGTATATTTAGGGGAAAAATGTCCACTTCACTATTGAATAAAGACCGAAAAAACGGGATGGCTTCCTTTGTAATAGCAGTACTGTCATAAACATGATTAACGTGGGCATCAAGTAAAGCTTGAATTTTATTTCTATGTCGCTGCATTGACATTTTAGCATAGAAGAATTTTAAGTTAGTATATCCTTGTTGCAACTATAGCACCTTACTATGTTGTTTTAAGAAGTGTTGTTGCCTTTGCAATTACTCAGTTAGTTCAAGACTTTTGATATACATGGTTTCGTACATGGCTTTATTTTTTTGGATTTTGATCACTTTGATAGAAGGCCTCATTAAACTCTTCCTGCAGTTTTTTGATAGGGTTCTCTTTAGCTCTTAACTGATTCCATGCCTTAAGTCTGTATCTTTAAAGCTTTCTGAATTTTTGTCATTACAATCTGAACTGATGCCCTCTTCATTGAACACTATCTGATTCTGAGCAATAGTTGGTTGTATTTCATCCACACAGATGTATTTGCGCTTGCTTTGGGAACATCTGGGTTAATAATCTCTAGGAAGTCTTGTGAACCAACAAATCTTTTCTGATCTGGTACAATAGGTTGAGTAGCAGTCTTGTGCTGATGTTGAAGTGGAGCTGTGCCTTTACTCTACAGATGGGAAGTAATAGAGGAGTCGGTATATGTCACGTGACTATTCGTATCCCCTTGTAAATCATTTCGTGCACCTTGAACATTATTTCGTATAGGAGATGTATGATTCATGCCCTATGTATTCAAATGTATCGAATGTCGATTACGAGTTGATCTGTGTATTTTTAGGTTCTACATTTTCTCCTCCATTGTAAAAAGAACAAATCGTATCATTATGCCCATGTACTTTACAAATTGAACGTGGTACTTTACAAACTGAACATGGTTTTATGCGTTGCTTCTATTCAATCTGTGTTGTATCAACTTCCCTAGTACAAAGCTCCATATCAATTTCAGTAGGGTATGAGAAATTAATGTCCACTTCTACTATAACTCGAGAGCAGTCAATCTAGTTTCGAGAGCAGCAGTGGAATCCGTAGGTATGGGAAGACATGCAATTCTAACTAATGCCCTCATTACTCCAATATTCAAGTTTCAAGTCTATAAATCTTACCCATATAGGTACTTTGGAGAATAACTCATTAGTTGTGCACATGCTCGGATTCCATTTCTTGATAACCGAAATTCCAGATCCAATTGTATAAGGGCCAGATTTAATGACTTTTGCAGAATCCGATGAGTTGTAAAACTTGATGAAGATAAAACTATTCTTTTTATAATACATATCGTACCTACCACTCAGCTTCCAAGTTTTGTCAATGAACCCTTTAAATTGTCATACATAGGTCACCCTTCCAAAATATAAACTACCAATGTGTTACTCCATTTAGTTTCAGCAGTATCGAACATAGATTTTGGGAATTGGCCTCTTAAGTGATTTCCGTTTTTGACTGGTGGATGATAAGATAAATCATTCTTGTCTTCTTCCTTTGCAATAAAGAACTCCTACACCATATATGTCCATGACTTGGACCATGAATTATCATGTTGTTCAACTGATCCTGACCCTCCCTTTGTGAAACTGTATGCTACTATCTTGCACCCGCCGCCTGAAGTGGTGGAAAAGAGGAGATGTCTAGTCGTTTGGTTGGTGGTTAGTGTTAGTCCGTGAGATGATGGTTTTGCTGACAACAACCTTAGAATCGATTATAAAATATAAATACTAACATTATAAGTTTATATATATATGTGTGTGTGTGTGTGTGTGTGTATGTATATGCAGGATTTAACCATGCAGGTACTAAGAATGAAGACTGTACAGTATAGAGATTCAAGATATCAAGATAGAAGACTCATGATTATCAAGATTATCAAGAGTTCAAGATTTCAAGGATAAGTATTTTATTAGGAATTTTTGTTAAAACTCGTATAAAAGCACTGGCATCTTAAAATCCAATTTATTCGTGGAATGGAATCCACTTCGAGCCCGTTAAAGGGATGGAACCCTAAGTAGGATGGAACCTACGAAAAATCTAGTGGAACATTGTTTTGTATCCACTAATTTTAATTCAAATGATTTTACAAAATTATCTTGTTTTCAAAATGATTTCAAAATGATTTCAAAACTTTCCTTTTAAAAAAATTCAAAACCCTCTATCCTGATTTTAAACAATTTTAGCCTCAAAATTATCTTTAATTTCAAAGTCAAATTACTCCTGATTTTAAGCTGTCTTTTAAAATAATATATTTAACTTTTAAATATTTATACTTAGATTTAAATATAAAATTATAGTTAAATTCTATATATATTATTCTCTATATTTACTTATGAATTTTAACTATAGTTTAGTATATTTATAAAGTTTAAAATAGTTTTAATATAAGATAAAGGTTATTTCCAAAGAAAATTAAATCATCAAAAATGGCTTTGGGATGTCGAAATGCCTATGGTGACCATGTCGATATGGTGTTAGTTGAGTTCAATATTTAAATTTCAAAAGAAGGGTCTATTCGCCATAACTCTTCATGAATGATCATGGATGTTGTTATTCTATAAATAAGGGTTAGTTTCAACGAATTATATATCAGTTTTTCTAGTTTTCCACTTCTCTTCTTCTTCCACATTTCTTAATACATACTCTTACCATTACTCTGCCGAAATCAACATTGAATCATACTCGATTACTTCTATTTTGATTCTCTATCACTATCTCTACAAGGTTCTCAGTGCTATTCAGAGTTATAGACTTCTTTGTAATCTATTAAGCGAGAAAAAGTGTGGTTGTAGCCTTGGAAATCAATCAAGAGAGAAAATGTGTGATTGTAGCCTTGGTAAATCAATTGGGTAAACTTGTGGCCCGAAAATCAAGTATCTCTACCCAGAGGATAGAAATTCTTGAGGGTGTACCTCGTAGCCTTGAAACCGAGGGTGTAATTGTACAATTGCTGTTGAAAGGAAATCCGTACTTGTGTTGCGGGACTGGATGTAGGGGAACTCCGAACCAGTATAAAATCCGGTGTGTTCTTTCCTTTATTGCTTTTATTTTATTTCTGCATCCGTGTTTGTTTCTGTGATCATATTTGTGTCTATATATTGCATACATCTGTGTCTAAATTAACATAAACTCAAAAAGATTTAGTAATTCTTTATTAACAATATTCACCGCCCTCTAATATTAATCCTAGCCTTAAGATCCGTAATCCGCATTTCTCACAATTGGTTTCAAAGCAAGGTTTTCAAAATTTCATAATATGATTTTTGAAAAAGTTTTTAAAATGCCTATTTTTGTTCATACTAGTTTAGGAGTTTTCAAATCATCATTGTTTCTTGAGTCTGCATATAATCAATATTCAAATTCAAGCTGTCTACCAAGATTGTTTGATGTGCGGGAATCATGCTTTTTGGGTGTTGAGGAATCAATCCACAACGGATTAATTGTGCAGATCGGAAAGAACAAATGGATACTTGATAGTGGATGTTCTAGACAAATGACTGGCAATCCAGATATACTGAGTGATATAATATACAAAGATGGAGGACTGGTTAACTTTGGAGACAATTCAAAAGGATATGTGTTTGGCATCGGCAAAGTCGGTAATTCTGAAACTTCTACTATTACTATTGTTTTGCTAGTTAAGAATCTGAAACATAATCTGCTAAGTATAAGTCAACTATGTGATAAAGGATATAAAATTAAATTTGAAAAAGATAAGTGTCATATAGAAGATAATAATTCAACCATTATATTTGAGGGAGTTAGGAAAAAGAATATTTATATTCTTAGTACGAAAGTTTCAAATGATAACCTCTGTCTGTTGGCAAATACAAGTGACCCTTGGATTTGGCATAAGAGATTTGGGCATTTGAATTTCAAACTCTTATCTAGACTGTCGAAATATGATCTAGTAAGAGGTCCCCCTAAAATGAATTTAAAGTAGATAGTTTATGTGATGCTTGTCAATTAGGAAAACTTAGAAAAAGTTCTTTTAAGTTAAAAGATATGATTTCAACTTCAATACCTTTTGAATTACTTCATCTTGATTTATTTGGTCCATCTCAAATTCTATCAATAAATCATAGTAAATATGTTTTTGTAATTGTAGATGATTATTCTAGATTTACATGGACAATATTTTTGAAACATAAAAGTGATACTTTTGAATGTTTTAGACCTTTTCAAAAAGAATTCAAAATCAATTTTCTCTAAAAATTATAACTATTTGAAGTGATCACGCTGGTGAATTTGAAAATGAAAAGTTTGATGAATTCTGCAATAAAAAGAGAATAACTCACAATTTTTCATTCCCGAGAACTCCACAACAAAACGGAGTAGTAGAACATAAAAATAGAACGATTCAAGAGTGTACGAGAACTATGCTTACAGGCAGTAATTTACCAAAGAATTTTTGGGCAGAAGCAGTTGCTACCGCCTGTTATATTTTAAATAGAATTTTAATTAGACCTTTAACTGATAAGACATCTTATGAACTTTTTTATTCAAAGAAACCTAAGGTATCTTATTTCAGAATTTTTGGAAGTAAATGCTTCATTTTAAATAAAAAAGATAATTTAGATAAATTTGATCCTAAATCAGACAAAGGTATTTTTATCGGATATTCTAATAGAAGTAAAGCGTACAGAGTGTTTAATTTAAAAACTAATACCATTGAAGAAACAATGCATGTTTCATTTGATGAAAATTTCAAAATTTTTGAAGATACAAACGATGAAGAAGAGTTAATTACTGAAATCAAGAATCAATTGAAACTAATAATGAATTTAATTATCCTAATAAAGAACTAAACTTTTAAAAGATCATCCTATAGAAAATATACTGGGAGATATGCAATCTGTTGTTAGAACTAGAAATCAACTATGTCAAATGAGTAATGTAGCTTTTATATCAACTATTGAACCCAAAAATCCAAAAGAAGCATCAACTGATGATTCATGGATTTTGGCTATGCAAGAAGAATTAAATCAATTTACTAGAAATGATGTTTGGGAACTTGTTCCTAGACCTGATAATAATACAATTATTGGAACTAAATTGGTTTATAAAATTAAAATGAATGAACAAGGAGAGGTAGTTAGAAATAAAGCTCGATTAGTCGCTCAAGGTTATTGTCAAGAAGAAGGAATAGATTTTGATGAAACCTTTACTCCCGTAGCAAGATTAGAAGCCATTAGGATTCTACTTGCTTTCGCAAATCATAATAATTTCAAATTATTTCAAAGGGATGTTAAAAGTGCCTTTTTAAATGGATTTGTAAAAGAAGAAGTATATGTTGAACAACCACCACTTTTTGAAAATGATAAATTACCAAATCATGTTTACAAACTTAAGAAAGCATTATATGGTCTAAAACAAGCTCCTAGAGCCTGGTATGATAGACTAAGATCTTATTTATTGCAATCTAATTTTGAAATTGGTAAAGTAGATAATACTCTTTTTATTAAAAGAAATAAAAATGATCTTCAACTAGTACAAGTTTACGTGGATGATATCATTTTTGGATCAACTAATTTTGAAATAAATAAAGAATTTTCTAAAATAATGACAAAAGAGTTTGAGATGAGTCATATAGGTGAATTAAATTTCTTTTTAGGATTACAAATAAAACAATTAGATAATTGCATCTTTATTAGTCAAGAAAAATATGCTAAAGACCTAATTAGTAAATTTGGTTTGACTACTGCGAGTGGAAAACCCACTCCCATGGCAACCAATGAGTACCTTAGTAAAGAAGATATCTCGAAAGATGTAGATCAAAAATTATATAGAGGAATGATTGGCTCACTACTCTATATTACTGCTAGTAGACCTGATTCATGCATAGTGTTTGTCTCTGTGCCAGATATCAATCCCAACCTAAAGAGACCCACTTAAAAGCTGAAAAACATATCATAAGATATGATAAACACACATCTGATTATGGCTTATTTTACCCTAAAAATGATTCTTTTGATTTAATATCTTACTGTGATGCTAATTATGCTGGATGTAAATCAGACCGAAGAAGTACAAGTGGAACTTGTCACTTTTTGGGGCATTATCTGGTTTCCTGGTTTAGCAAAAAGCATAACACGGTTTCTTTATCAACAATTGAAGCAGAGTATATTTCTGCTGCTTTGGCTTGTTCTCAAGTAATATATATGCAACAAACTTTAAAAGATTATGGTTTAAATATATCGAAATCACCAATTTATTATGATAATACTAGTGCAATAAATTTATCCAAAAATACTACTCAACATGCTCAAACTAAACATATTGATATCAGACATCGTTTTCTTAGAGATAATATAAGTAAGGAAGTAGTTACTATCGATTATATCAATTCTGAGAACCAAATTGCTGATATCTTAACAAAACCTTTAAATGAATCAATATTTACTAAATTAAGAAGAGAATTAGGTATTTGTTCTATAACTGAAAGATAAAATATAAATAACAAGTATAATTAATAATTAATATTAAAATAAATCAAATAGTAAAAATAAAAAGGACTATGTCGACAACCCTCATGTACCCATGTCGACATGCAACGTTTTTCTTTTTTAAATTTTTCCCACCAAAATTCAAAAAATTGGTTATATATTCTTCCTTGTTTCGAAATTTTGTTCATTCTCTCTGTTTTCTCTTCATTCTATCTTCTGAAATAAATAAAATAATGGCTTCATCTTCCAAATCAAACATAAAATCAACCTTTTCATTCCCATCTCCTACTTCTGGTCCATTTCAACGTACTACTCTCGCTCGTGTAACAAAAATGGAGGAATCTATGAAGGATGCACTTCAGATGTTGACTGAAATTCAAGTGACACAACTTCGTATGGCAAAGGAACAAGAGAGGCAAGGCAAGATTCTTAGGAATTTGCAAAAATTCCTAATAGATAACCAGGCCAACCCTATCTTGAGTGATGAAGACTCTTCACTCAATCAAGAACAAGAGGCCAGCGAAGAAGAAGAAGAAGAACCCATGGAAGAAGCGCAAGCGGAAGATGACGACAAAGTCATTTGTGTTGGAGAAGTGTGCTTTGATAAAGATGGGAATCTTGTTGAACAACGTGGGAATTTCTATTTCCACTATCCACATTGTTCGATTCATAGATCTCCTGTTTAGTTTCTTTTCTTTCTTATCCATTGTTGTTTGTGTTTCTTTATGTTCAATAAACGCTCATGTAAATACAACCTTATACGTAATAAATAATTTGTGTTTTTATATGTGTTTTACTTATAAGTACTATTGTGGATTCTTAGTTAGGATAGTTAATAGTTTAGGACTATGTTATAGTATTATATTTAAGTGATGATTACTTATGATAACAATATAATCACATGTCATAGATTTATATAGTTTGGTGTTATATAGTCTGGAGTTATCTAGTTTATAGTGAGTTTTTGTTGATGACAAAGGGGGAGAAATATAAAATAGGGTAATTAGGCATAAATTAAGGGGGAGTTATTAGTTTTAGGGGAGTTATTAGGATAGAAGTAATATTTTATAAACAAATGTTGTCATCATCAAAAAGGGGGAGATTGTTAGTCCGTGAGATGTGGTTTTGATGACAACAAACTTAGAATAGATTATAAAATATAAATACTAACATTATAAGTTTAGATATGTATGTATATGCAGGATTTAACCATGCAGGTACTAAGAATGAAGACTGTACAGTATAGAGATTCAAGATATCAAGATAGAAGACTCATGAGTATCAAGATTATCAAGAGTTCAAGATTTCAAGGATAAGTATTTTATTAGGAATTTTTGTTAAAACTCGTATAAAAGCACTGGCATCTTAAAATCCAATTTATTCATGGAATGGAATCCACTTCGAGCCCGTTAAAGGGATGGAACCCTAAGTAGGATGGAACCTACGAAAAATCTAGTGGAACATTGTTTTGTATCCACTAATTTTAATTCAAATGATTTTACGAAATTATCTTGTTTTCAAAATGATTTCAAAACTTTCCTTTTAAAAAAATTCAAAACCCTCTATCCTGATTTCAAACAATTTTAGCCTCAAAATTATCTTTAATTTCAAAGTCAAATTACTCCTGATTTTAAATTATCTTTTAAAATAATATATTTAACTTTTAAATATTTATACTTAGATTTAAATATAAAATTATAGTTAAATTCTATATATATTATTCTCTATATTTACTTATGAATTTTAACTATAGTCAAGTATATTTATAAAGTTTAAAATAGTTTTAATATAAGATAAAGGTTATTTTCAAAGAAAATTAAATCATCAAAAATGGCTTTGGGATGTCGACATGACTATGGTGACCATGTCGATATGGTGTCAGTTGAGTTCAATATTTAAATTTCAAAAGAAGTGTATATTCGACATAACTCTTCATGAATGATCATGGCTGTTGTTCTTCTATAAATAGGGGTTAGTTTCAACGAAGTGTGTGTGTGTATACATATATATATATATATCAGTTTTTCTGGTTTTCCACTTCTCTTCTTCTTCCACATTTCTTAATACATACTCTTACCATTACTCTGCCGAAACCAACATTGAACCATACTCGATTACTTCTAGTTTGATTCTCTATCACTATCTCTACAAGGTTCTCAGTGCTATTCAGAGTTATAGACTTCTTTGTAATCTATTAAGCGAGAAAAGGTGTAATTGTAGCCTTGGAAATCAATCAAGAGTAAAAAGGTGTGATTGTAGCCTTGGTAAATTAATTGGGTAAACTTGTGGTCCGGAAATCAAGTATCTCTACCCAGAGGATAGAAATTCTGGAGGGTGTACCTCGTAGCCTTGAAACCGAGGGTGTAATTGTACAATTGTTGTTGAAAGGAAATCCGTACTTGTGTTGCGGGACTGGATGTAGGGTAACTCCGAACCAGTATAAAATCCTGTGTGTTCTTTTCTTTACTGCTTTTATTTTATTTCTGCATCTGTGTTTGTTTTTGTGATCATATCTCTGTCTGTATATTGCATACATCTGTGACTAGATTAACATAATCTCAAAAAGATTTAGTAATTCTTTATTAACACTATTCACCCCCCTCTAGTATTAATCCTAGCCTTAAGATCCGTAATCCGCATTTCTCACAGTTAGTTCATAGTAACAATTCCTTCCTTAGAGCCCGTTTCTATCATTCCGGTTTTTACAAATATGTATGTGTGTGTGCGCGCGCACATCGAGTATCTCAAGTGGCCCCAGCCTTGTTGAGAAAGATATGGACTTATGAATACTTATGTAAAAACTACAAATATAAACCAAGTGGGAACAAAGGACATGAACTTAGATCTATCGTCGAGAATGCTTGTTCCTATCCACATTTCGGACATGAATTTGCAACGAGGCGTCCTTTGTTTGGCACTGGGCCCTTAAGTTGAAAGGCCACTTAGGCATATTTGTTGATATGCCTTTGTTGGCTGGGCTTATAAGACGATGCCCCTATGGTTAGAAAAAGTGGACAAAACTATAGATGGAAAATTCGGATTACTTCATGGTAATGACGCCCGTCATGGCGCAAGTGCCCAGCCCCTGCTGTTGGAGGATGGGCAACATCATGAGCGAATGAATCAGGATCACTACATGAATGGTTACACCAAAAGTTCATCGATGCATCTGACATAGACATATGCGTTGTTTGGCCCATGCATATTAAGGGAGAAATACACTGTGGATGCATGAATCTAGACAATTCATAGGTGGTCGTGCCATCGATGCATCGGTGTCCCAAGCACACAAGGGACCTGTAATAACCCATTTAAATTGTAATTAATAAAAGTTAATAATAGTAATTTAATTGATTAAAAAATTTCTAAATATTAAATGTGAATAATTTTGAATTTTATTTGATAAATAGGTTTAAAAAGTAAATATGTAGTAGTTAAATTATAGTAAGAGAAAATATGGTAATAATATCTTGTAAAGTTATACTTGGAATAAATAAAAAATGGTTTGCGTAAGAAATGATTATAATGTTGAAATTTAGGTTAATAAATGAATTTATATTATAAAAGCATAAATATGGCATTTTGAAATAAATAATTAGAATAAAAAGAATTGATAGGAAATGAATTCTACAGAATTATGTAATATTGTATAATTACTTGAGAAATATGAATAAAAAATTAATAGGAATTTTATTGTAATTGGATTAAAATAAAATTATTTTATAAGTGTAAAGCAATGGAAAAAATTGTATATATTAATTTAATTAAGCTCAAGCCCAATAACCTTAAGCCCAAACCCATCTTCTAGATTCCGCTAATTCGAGAGTTTTCTTCCTCTTCGGTATATATTTATGCTCATCTTCCCTATCACGTTTTCCTCTTTTTCGAAGAAAAAAAAGTAATCCTCTTCCTATTATAATTAAAATAAAATTCAATAAATTACCATAAATCACCAAACTTGGGCATATCTCTCTCGACATCGATAGACACCTATGATAATAAACAAATAAGGGGTTGGTTCATAGATTGGGATGCTAGAATGTGGGATAGTGTTGTTTAAGAAGGAATGGGCTACAAATGAGTGATTTCACTCACGAATCTATGTTATATCATTAAAAATATGCGTGTGTGTTGTATTTGTTGGATATTTTGATTTTAAACATTGCAAGTGTTGAATTGCTGATGAATGAGGTGCGAAAGTTGAAAGATGATTGAAGAGCAAAATTTAGCTCCAGGTATGCGACACCGGTAACTTAATCGGTCGATCAATGGGTCGGTCAGTGGCCTACCAATTATAAAAAAATTAGAAAATTATACAAACTGAATATACGAAATGTAATTATAAATTAATATATGAAAATAAATTATGAGAAATTTATTTGTGGTTCCATAAAGTAATATGTATTTTATTTCGAGACATTAATTATTTAAGGATTATTAGATATTTGATTATATAAATCATTTAAGAATTATACATACATACATACATACATACATACATACATATATATATTGAAAGTAAGAAAACTAATTTAATTTAACATTTTAAATATTTTAAAGTAAAGTAAACTTCATGAGTAATAAATTTTATATAGAGGAATAAGATATGTTATCCGAAAACCACTTCGATCCAACTCAAGTATTGCGAACTGAAGACATCGTGAAGAGCATGGAATCGAAGATAGAGATGTGAAGTGCAAGGGCTAGTCTCTACTAATCATGAGAATGGTTCCAAAATGGATGTAGTAGGAATAGTGCCATCAGGTTCGTTCAGATCCAGAACGAACTTGTAAGGATGAATGTTATCGGCACATTGCCATTGGAGATTCTAAGTGTAAATTTTCTTGAAAGGTAATCATAGCCTCAAGCCTCATCAAACAGGAATGACCAAAATAGAGGAGATTACATGTTCTCTCATAGAGTTGAAACTTACAATGCTTTTGTAATGATGTTGTTATTAGGAATTAATAAAGATGAATAAATTAATTACCAATCAATTAAGAGAATTGATTGGTACTGAAGAGAATTAGTACATAATCGATTATATATTTTAAATGTAATTTCAATAAAGAGAATTAATTGTTGTTAATTCCCTAATTAGTTTAAATTCATATTAAATATTATTGATCATAATTACCTAAATATTCAAGGACCTTTAGGTTGAGTGGTTATTGGTATGATGGTTTAGACAAATGTTCTAGAGGTCATAGGTTCGAATCTCTAAGAGACGGAATGAGTGTTTTGCTAAAAAAAAGTATCACTCCTGTCATAAATAATAAAGTTATTAATCACAATTGTTTAGTTGAAATATATATTAATTTCTTTTATATGTTGCGTGGGCAATATCATTTGATTGATCTTTGCTATTTGAATTTATTTTACTTATAAACTATAACAATATGTAGACACATCTGTTGGATGTAGATGAATAAACATGTGAACAAATTCATTTTATTGTATCACAAAATCTGCAACTAAATTTTACTTGCATATGGCATGGGAGGTCTTCACATATTAATATTCACTTTTGTAAGCAAAATTGATACTGTGCACTCTCTTCAAGCTCTGGAAAAGATCCCCCGTTTAATTTATGTGTAGAAACAGTGCCTAACTTGTTTTCAGAGTCTAGAAAGAATTACTTCTAAGTTGGCAGTTACCACGTCAATGTTATATACTTGGCAATTGGAATAACCAAGTGACAAAAGCAGAGGAAGAACACAACTGGACTGAATATAACAAGCAATTTCAAGAGTTAACGGCTGATATCATCTCCATTGCTAGTTTTGTCGAAGGGAAACAAGTCTATTTAGCTCAAAAAGAGCTCTAAAATATCATCTTAGCAATAGTGTTCAACGTGTAGATACTCGGATTCAAGTAAGCCTTACAAACTTGTAAGGATGATAGGTTTATAAACATTGATGTTTATTTTTACAATTAGATCGCAGATATATTCCTACAAAGAAGAATATAAAGAGACAAACACTTGATAGAAAAGTGAAGAACATAGTTATATACGTAGGAGTGTCAAATGAGTTGGGTATAAATGTGTTGGTTTAAAAATCAACCCAACCCATTTAAAAAAAACGGATCAACCCATTAGACCAATTTATTAAATGGGTAAACCCAACCCATTAATTTAATGGATCAGCCGAACCCAACCCATTTAACCCAATCTGAATAAAATTGCATAAAAACATTCAATACTAGTACAAAACCATTCAAGATTTAACTTGTACAAAGATCGGTTCAGTTTTCAAATACAAAAAACATAGTATAAAGTGGCATTTAAGATCTGCAGCAAGCAATGTATCCAGACTGCATCAATTTGTAGAATTTACAATATTAATCAACATATAATTCAAAACTACATAGCATAAAAATGCATGAAACATGAATTATTCAATGAAAGTGCTAAATCTATTTTTTTCCCTTCCTTTGCATCTATATTGTCCAACCTCCAACTGCATGTAGTTTCCAACCTGCAACACAGATGAATGTTGAAATAGTTTATAAACTCATGGTATATATTCATATACTTATTGTTGGCTTGTTGCAGCATGCAACATCAAATAAGAAAATATTGGATGTAGCGGCTTGTATTGTTCTCTAAAATATAGGAGTTGCTTATGCCATTTCATCGTGTTTACATCTAGCAACAGTGTGTTTTATTACTTTTTGTGTAATGTTAATCACAACTGAGGTGTACATGAGTTTGTTTCCTAAATCACAAAAGATAAGGTTTAAGTGAGAAAAGGAATAATACAATCCATCAAATCCATCAAATGTAGTATACAGGAAATGTGAGTAAACAACAATCATGCCTAAATCTTATTAGCTAGACAAAAAGATATATTAAGTACTTTATATGAAAACAGCATCACTTTCAGTTTAGCAATGTATACTTTAAGTACCAGAGTCATTACTAATAAACTATATATACGAAAAAAGCATAAACATTACATAAAACGAAAACGTTGACATGTGTACATATCCAATCATAAAGCCCGAGTTGTTAGAATTCAGAAAAATAACGTGCAATTCTAACTAAAGACATTGTATGAGTTTGTTATGGACATTTCAAAATCAATAATTTAAACATGTTATCAAAACATTATTAGAATAATATATTTAAAATCAATTACTGCTCCTGCTCACCTGGTATCCCAAGTTTGCTGTTAGCTATTTCAATTTACATCCATAAATTTACATTTATAAATCATAAACATGAAGAAAACTTATGGAGTAACATTAAGAAACAATGGATGGAGTAGAGGAAAGCCCAGCATTCCATCTAGATCTGGAACCAACTAGAGAAGAAATTCATAATAAGCCTGGATGCAAAAAATTCTCATACTTGGATGCGATTAAATATTCGTAAGGCAATATCGATAGATCTACTTATATATTAAGCCAAAAATTATTCAAAGTAAGAGAACAGGTATTTTCTCATCAAGGGCTATGGTTAAAGCTGAACAGGGTTGGAAACACAGTATTTTATTGTATATAGTTGGATCTAGGCCATATTATAAAAATGTAGAATCGTACACACAGAATTTTGAATACCAAGGAGGAATTTTCTCTCCAATCAAGGGGATTTTTCCTTGCTAGATTCAGTTAGAAAAAGACTATGAGACAATCTTAAAAAATGAACCATAGTTTTTAGATGATAACTGCGCTATGATAACTACGTCAACTGTGGGCATGTTAAATTATAGTGCCCAATGATCAAAACATGGAAACCAATGATGAAAGATGAGAAGGTAATGGATCCAAAAAGTCACCATGCCAATGAAAAAGGAGAGAACATGGAGGAACAAAATAAGGGAAACATCTCTGCAGATCATGAAGAAACAATGAACAATTTAGACAAAATGAGTAGGTGATCATGGAAATTGACTCGCCTGTAGAGCAGTTAAACATAGTGAGAACAATAATAACTAGTGAAAGTAAAAATATCAAACCAAGGGAAAGTAAGGTGATGGTTTTTTAAAATATGGCAGCAACAGAGAACTGGCAAAGAGAACTATGGAAGACACAAGAAGTAAAGTGGAAATACAAAATTGGAACGAAGAAAGCACTAATAGTAATGCCTAGAGCAAACCAAAGAGTATTCAAAAGATTAAAGCCCTGATCTTTGAACACAACAAGAGGCAAGATAAAGAATGTGTAAAACACAACATAAATAGGAACAACATACAACCTAAAAAGAAGAATGAGAACATATGTGCAGAGCAGAACAGAGTTACGATGTAAGGAATAAGAAAGAGAAAAACTAAATAAAGCAATAATAGAACAGAATTGTGCAGTAAGCGCAAAGTCCTTGGACCAATATATCACCGAAGCTAGTGTTGTTCTTGTTCTGACCTATAGCAAGTATTGATGTTTTGTTTTCAGTTAAGTAGGATTCATGCATGTAGAAAAATAGGGTAATTTCACAAGATATATTTAAGGTATGTGATAAATATAATACCAAACAAGCAAATACAATTTAAGTTTTTATACTGTACCAAAGCAAAGTAATTAGGTGTAGAACATTTATTTACATGATATATTAAGCTTAACAGGACTGGAATTAAAATAAATGTATTCTAATTGAACTCGAAATTCAGAGTTACAGTGTTAGCCAAATTCTAATATGTACCACTCCATTGATGAGTTAAAATTCTGCACAAACATGATATGTTTTGTAGGAACATAACTGCTCAAAGGACTGTGCTTAGGAATAAATTTTATTTGGTACTTATGCCATCTGCAGTTAAAAAAAAATGGTAATTTCACAAAACAAGTTTCTTATTCACGGGGAAACCAATGCACGGCTATAATCTGAGCATGATTATACTCACATGTTAAATCCCTTTACATTAATTAGTGGTAAATAAACAATGAACTCTAAGACTGTCATATCATATAGACATAGTTTTAATTGAAGCCAATTTCCATCTTAGACCAAGTTTATGTTTTCAGCTAAAAATTACATACCTCGATCAAATAAAAGTCTCCTGCAAGTCCTTTTCAAGTTAGGATGAATATTAGTTAGATTCAAGTCCTCTATAAGATTATATATCACGAAATAACGCAGCAACTTGATTAGATAAAAGGCATTGATTATAGCTCGATCGCAGCAACCTACTACGGGGAAGATTCGTGGATGAGAATAAATAGATGAACGAATTTGAGAAAGTGAAAAAACCTAGTTTTTTTAGGTGAGAATTTCAAAAAGGAGAACGTCAATTTCTTCGGGGTAAACGGTTATTAACGTATAAACGGGTCAAACCCACCTAACCCGATTAATTAACCGGGTTAAATGGTTCAACCCAACAAAACTAATTTATTTTAATGGGTTTGACCCAACCCACTTATTTTTTGGGTAAATAGGTTGGGTAAATGGGTTGCAACCCATTTTGATAGCCCTATACATATGTGATAAACTATGAACACAGTTACAAACACAATAAAATTTAGTAACGAAATCATGGACGAGAGCAACACTAAAATGAGTATAAAGTGAGAAAACTACACCAACTGACTGTGGCACGAAACAGCTTGGAAGTTACTCAAGAGCTCCGGAATTAAAAGGATTCAGCAATATTGATTGCTTGGCTGGAAACACGTCAGTAAAACATCATTCAGCAATAACAAATGGTGAATAGATAGGCTGATTACTGGTCTAAAGTATGGCAAACAATGGAAAGCAGATGGAATATCATTCGCAGCTACAATATACTGTTGAAATTTTAAGCATCATTGTCCGTATTAGCGCAGAAATGCATTTTCTTGCATGAACCTATCCATAATCTTATATATTATTATAGATTTTTTTCTTTCAATCTAGCTACTCCTCAATAAGTCTGTACTTTGTACCCAAGTCATAGTGATAGGCACACAATGTTTTCTGAGCACTCCACTAGCTATGTTACTTCACATGTAAAGAATAAATGCTCTTCAGATTCTGACACTCAATTACAGAAGAAACCATATTGTGAGGTGAGAAATTTCTTATTTAGCTTTCCACCATCTATTCAATTATTTGGTTTTACAACTTCAAAAGTTTGACGGAATGATGCATGGACTTGAAATAGTAAAACAGTTCCTAGTGTTTGGTTTACCAACTCCAAATTTTCAAAAACTATAATGAACCTAATAATGATATAGTGAGAAAACTACAAGTTAATTCAATTTTTATAAAGTTTCAAAGTTATACAACATGAATTACTGCGAGAACATACACCACTCAACAATAGAAATAAGTTTTTTGCAGTTACTTTTAAGCCCTAATTAGGAGAGCTATAAAAGTTCAGCACATAAAATGTTAACCTCTTTTCCATACAAAATTACCCAAAATATACAAACAATGTAGCTGCTTGCCATTAGATCAAGCAACAAGGGTCCAATATAATAGCCATATGCAAATGTGGTCACATTTTTCAAGTATCCCAGCAGTCCCGTTTAAAAATAGCCATATGCAAAATGTGGTCACATTTTCAAGTATCCCCAACAGTCAAGTTTAAAAAAATGCCATATGTAAACAACAATCCGATAACCCACAAAATAATCTTCAGTCTTTGATAACCCACAAAGTAAATAAGATTATTACAACCTGAAAGAGAACATACCTCAGTAGCAGTGATTCGGATTTCACCAGGTGATTAGCACTTTTCCTGTTTACACTGACATCAAACTTTCATGGTACTCATGTATGAATGATGGTTCAAAGAGCATCGGTACACGCACTGGTTCACAAGCAACGGTGCACAAGTCAATCCAGTAGAGTCCAATACAACCTCCATCTCCATCTCCATCTCTGCCCAGTATAAACAAGGCATTCCCGCTGTGTAAGAGTTTTACCTCCACAGCTCTACAACAGACATCACTCTTGCTTTCAAACCAATCGTCTCTTCCCCACGACTCAGCACTGTCAATTTCATCAATCCACCAAATCTCGGACTTAAATCCCGTTTCCTGCCGCCACCTAAGGAAACTGGCTTTCCACTTCAGATAAGCAGGAACTATGACCCAATTCTCGATGTTTTCAGGAAAGGGTACTACCCACACTTTTCCGTACCCCAATCAAAATACACCAAGCCACCTTTTCCCTCCGTTGCTCCACCATACCACAACACCTGTAACGTCCCGCCTTTTCGCACGATTTAAAACGACACACGTGCCGATTCAAACCATACGTAAGGGCGGATTGTTATGGGGTAAATAAGAAAAATAGAGAAGAAATAAAACGAAAATAGAATCTCACAGCGGAAGGATAAAATATAATAACAAATATACAGTTCATAAACAGTTTACAAAAACTTGATTCTTCTTTTACAATAAATATCAGAGTTACACATACCAATACAAGCAATGCAGCGGAATAGAAAGAGTGTGGTGCAATACTATATATAAAATAATACTGATTCTTCGTCTTCGTCCTCCAAAGCTAAATTCTGCTATCCTGAAACGCTCGGACTGACCCGAGCGAATTTGAAAAGACAAAAACACCCGAGTCAGACTAGAATATCTTATGTGAGTTAAATAAACAGAAATAAATATGAGTACAGTAACTCAAGAGATGTTCGGGATTTACATCTCCTAAGGATCCGTTAAACTATTTACTATGTAGTATATTGCGCTATTATAATAGTGTCTATTTATAAAATAAACTTACTTTTTAATAGCGTTAAGGGGTTACCCATATAGCCCTTAACACAAATAATGCCAATAGTCTATACAGTACCGTAATACCTCCTGATCGGGAGGCTACCAGAGGATACTCCATAGGTACGACACAAATAGAAACTCGTAGTAAAGGCTCGATATGGTAGGTGACACGGCACAACTAGGCAATGCCAGGGTAGATATACCAATTGCTATCCAGGCTGGTGGAAACGCGTAGCCACAGTTACCGCCCACCTCGGACTAACTCCCCAAAATCAAAATATAGAAGTGGCCATTGAATCAATCCAAGTCAAAGTATAATATCGAAGAGGAGCGTCCGATCAGAGGAATGACCTCATTGGCCTGAGAATCGCTCCTGTTTTAGCCACCTTATGCCAACTCACGGGAGTTGGGTCCACGTATTTACCTTACAGGAAACGTCGCCACCACCTACTTCATTCTGGAATCTCCACCGCGTACACGGTTAGTCAAAGTGGTTTTCGGTATCGACAGAGAGTATGTCCATATCCGATCCCGGTCTCTTTGCCAACCCATCGTTATTATAACACCACGGTCATTTAAAAATAGTTTATACTTTAAAACCAAAATATAATCCATTTCTAAACCATAATATTACGATATCATTTCTTCTTTAAAACCCAAAAAGATTCATTTTGATATTATTTTTATAAAACCCAAATCAATGATATCATTTCCCAAATATAAATCTTTTCCAAAAATTATGCCACTTTTAAAATTTATAATTCCTTGTAACCAAATATTTGAATATTAACTTTCAACATAATACTTCGAAATCCATAGTTTTTTAAAACCATTACTTTCAAAACTAAATGGTTTGGATATTCAACAATATATAAAATAAGTGATTTAACTTTATGGTTACTTTGTACGGAAAATAATTTACATGGCTTTGTGAATATTTCTTTACTCAATGTTAAAACCATAATCCAAAATATTATTTCAAGTCCCAACCATTTCAATTTTATATATATTTATATCCATCTTGAGTGTTAATATTTCAACTAAAGTTGGATTTTTATTCTTTCAACAAATCAAATGTTCTATTAATTAGTTTTGAACATTCACATAAAATCCATAAATAATAAGACTTCAATTTCTAGTAATAAATTATATATATTTTCCAATTCAAATTATACTAGAATATTCATTTCAATTTAATTTGGGAAAAATCCAATTGTAAATATATTATCTTAAAATTTCCAACTTAACATTTAAACATAGGATATAAATTATCAAACTCCATTTTCTAAATTTTCTTCCATTTTAATAAAGAGATTTATACACCTTTTTATTTCAAATTTTTCAACTTCATATGTATATAAATATGAAAGAAAACATTTATTCAGCATAAAATTTAAGATTTTTATAAACCGTATTCCATCCAAACGATAGAAATCACATTAAAAATAGTTATATGTAGACCGCGGTGCCTGTATATAGTTTTCTATCCTATGGTCAAGTGATACGGATATTTATCATTCCAATCCGCAATTTAAAAAAAAAAAAACTGCGGTTGTATATCATTTCAAACCGCAATCCCGAATGAAATGTAAATGCATACTAACTTGCAGTTTAATGATATCCAAATAAAACATTCATTCAGCAACACATCCATCATCCAATCACAACATCGATCAATATCAATCAATAACAATTATATATATGATCATATATAACAGGTGATAACTGGCAGTTTATTCAAATTAAATTTATCAACTATTAATCTAACAGTTTATTCAGTAATAATTTATACAACTGTTAACTAGCAATTCATATGCAACAAAAATTTCCAACAGTCAATTAATACGCAATAAATCAATTAAATTAACAGTTAAATTTAATAAAATGCAATTCAACAGATATGAATGAAATAAACATGCCAAATACTCATAAATAAATTTCTATTCATTTCTAAAATTTATTTAACAAACATAAAAGCTTCTAGTAATTGTGAGTGGGTCAAAACACTCACCTTTTGAATTTAAATCGAATTTAAATTCGATTTAAACCCAAAAATTCGCCCGTCTCGGAATTCGTCCAAACCAGCGTCATCAAGTCCGGAATTAAATTACGATCCTAATCAAAGAAATTTCGTGTGAATCCGACTTCGTATGATAAAGTTATGGTGAAAAAATGATGATTGAATTCAAATTGAAAATAAATAGAAACGACACAGAATTAACAACTTACAACGCCACGTCACCTTCTCTCCCAGGCTTCACGCGCAGGCACCAATTTGCACGCAACAGAGAGAAACGAACCCAACACGTCCCTTTTTGACGAAAATCCGACCTTCGATTCGACCAACGAACCATATAGATCTAACCCCTTCAGTCCCCTCTCCAATACCCAGAAACCGTTTCTCGATCCGATGAAGTTTTGTGCGATGATGATGAACGGTTTTGGGCTGTTTGAATTTATTCTGGATGAACGACAGCTCCAATTGAAAAACGAATTTCACCATGAGATTACGCGTATCGAAAACATCAACATATATTTTTTTGAGAATTTTTCTGAAGACTTTAAATTTTTAGCTTTTGATTTGGTTTGAAATTAGATCTGAAATTTGCATCCATTGAGGAAGAGAAAGAATTGAAGAAATGAACGTACAGCAAATGAGCATAGAATGGAGGCTAGGGTTTAATATTTGGGTTTATATAGATAGGTTAGAATTAGAGTAGATGGATCTGATAAACAAACGCGCTGAACGATAATTTAAATTAACGTAATAATTACAAATCACCATACTATGCAGACATTTACGTTATTTCCCATTTATTACTTTATTTAACACAACCCTTAATTTACATCTATTGCAATGTTTTCAAATTTGATTGAATGTACTAATTATATCACTCCTAATAATTGTTGTAAGACTCTAAATTCCACATTTGTAAGTATATATTATTTCCACTCAAATCTTATAGATATATACAGAGTATATGTTTCCATTAAATCATTATTTATTATGTATTCAAATTAACTAAATTCACTATTGAAGTCCGTTTATATTTATTACCAAATATCCATTTACCTTTTCCAATAAATTTGAATCCCATTCATTTAATATAACAAATCAAATTTCCATTCACACCTTATTATCAACCCCTAATATTGGTCAAATTTCATTACTTATATAATTCAATCAATTCCAAATGATTTAGCAAGCTTGGATGTGAATTAAAATCTATAAATATATCAATTTGCAGTGTTAATATCTGCACTTTCTTATTATTTGGACATACAATCTTTATTCTCAAAACTCAATTATTAAGTCTTATACTCATATACTCTCAACTTGAATCCAATTAGATAAATAGATTTGATTTCCATTTCAACTCATTTTTAATTGCAATTAACCTTTTTACCATAAATTAAATCCCAAATTATAAATAAACTTTTATTTCCATTTCCTTTTTCTCAACTGTTTATTAATTCCCATCCAAATGAATTCAACATTATGAATTTGATAAATTTATTAGATTTACTTCCTTTCTATATTTCTAAGTTATTGTTGTCAATATGAACATTAGTTTAAGATTTCACTCAAATGTTTACCAATTCCAATCTAAACTCAATAACGTCATAATTAACGTTAGAATCCGTTTTATTATGCATAAATTCTAAATTTTACTGACCCAAATTTTCTTCTTTTCATTCCATATTAATTGTCAATCCCATAGAAAAATTAACATTAGGTTCATACCTTTTTACAAATAACTCCAATTTCTTCCAAATAATAATTACATAAACTATTAAATATTAAATCCATTAAATTGCAATAAATTCAATTGATTGCAATTTATTTCCAAATAAATTTGGATTTTTGTTTGGTTATACACAAAATTTCGTTATCACTTGCCTAACAAGGTTATTATCACTTAAGATCTCACTGCATCCACATTTTCACATTTTCATTTCCTAGTTTCTTTACTTTATTCTACATAATTTATTACAAATGGGATTTTTCTTTGGTTTACATGTTATTTGTATTTAACATTTCTCAATCACCAATTCATTTCACTTTAACTGCGGTAAATTGGCGGATAAATTGAATTTGATTCCCAAAATCTAAATTAACAAGAAACAAGGGTAGGTAACATATAATAGTCGTTTACTCTAAATTCTAATCACCTAAATAGGCTTTTATTACTTGCAAATAAATGTTACTATTTACTTTCATAGTACAAATCTCAATAATTATCCCATTTTAATTTGCTTAGGCCATTTATTTCACTATACATATCTACATAAATGGACAATTTATTCAATTCATTAAGTATCAATTCTATTAAACCCTGTTTATATTTTATGCATTCTTCTATTACCTTACAAAAGGGAATAACTTTTAAACTCATACACGTAATACCAAAACCGTTATAAATCCAATAAATTCCCAAAAATCGAAGTTTGTACACATTATACACAACTATTATGATTTCTCACAGAACGTTGAATTTATTAAATGACCATTTATTATAATTTAATTCCCTTAATTGAATCAATGCTTATATTTACATTCTTACCATTCCTTCCCATTATAAATTCATTTACGTATTTACACATCTCTATCTTTCAAATATTAATAACCAAACTGATTACAAACACTGTCCTTATCACTCTTCATAAATTTGTTCAGATATATACTCTTTTCATATAATTAAAGTTTATGTTTTTTTTATTAGATTTTTCTCTTTCTACAGGCATTAAATTTTATTATCTACACTTATTGCATCTTTGTATAAATGAATACTATTAAAGTTAATATTTATATTAACTTTTACAAATTCAACATTTATTTGTTTCTTAAAAATTACTTTAAATCAAGTTGTGACAATTTACATTATCCACATCTATTGTCATAAAATTTTATAGTTACACTAAATTGCAACTACTATACCAAATTTTCTACGTTTACTCCTAACCAAATTAGAAATTATATTAATTCATTTTATTAAATATCATAAATTTAACGGGTCGTTACAATCTCCCCCACTCAAAACTTTTAGTCCCCGAAAAGGAAAAGGAAGGGAAAAGGAAGAATAAAACAGTATATCTAATTTCAAATATTTACTTATATTTTTCTGGATTAATTTCCTTTAATGAAATATACTTGTTTTATAATCAATCATATCCTTTAATACTTGAATTATTAAAGTTGGAAAAATATTTTAACAAAATTCTAAGTCCAAAATTTCCTGAAAATTTTGGCAAAGTCTCCTTTGTACGGAGGGACTCTGGAGAAAATATTATATCCAAATATACAAATATATTACACATATTATCCAAATAAAATATCCCAACACGGGAAAATATATAAAATAGCGCTTTATACGTAATCTGGAAACGTACCTATTTGTCGGGCAATACGCTTATTATTACGGAACCATAAGCAGTAGCAGTTGCTTCCATAACCTGTATTTTCTTATAAGCCTAAAAGGTTAAATATTTATTTTAAAATGAACTATTCTAGTGGATTCAATCATTCATATCCAATCAAATGCAACAACCATACATTTTAACAAACAGCACACACCGCAAACAAAAATCATTCAATCAAACAAACAATTAGTTGTTAGGTTCAAATTCCGAAATTGTACGAAATGTAAAATAACTATCAAGTGCATCCTTTACTCAATAGTCTTAGATGGAACAAAGATAGATTATTTCTCCATCCAACAACTTCAAAATTCCTTACCCAACAACCATACATCAACCAAACAATTCAAATCAACTCCAAAATAGCTTATTATACATTTATTTCATAATTCAGTGGTTTGATTTTCTTCCCTTCCTTTATGGAGGAATTTCTTTGTTTCTTACAAGTTTTATTTTCCAATTATCCCAAAATTCATTATATTTGTATTTCCTTTTATTACTTAAGTTTCATTTTATTACCTAAGTTTATAAAATAAATTCTCATTAATAACAACAAATATTTTGAATATCTTCATTTCCTTACTCTTCACTTGTAAGATTTCCCTTAAATTCTTAATCTGCTAACATTCATTCTTATAAGTGGAAGTTTTTATTTATCCATTAACTATGAATTGCAGTCATTTAATTTTTCCTACTTTCCATTATATTAGAATAGGGAAGATTAAAACATACTTAAGTCAATAATCATACAATCAATTCTTATTTTGAATTTCATTTTATATACTTAGGTTCATATCATCTATTAATAATTCTTAACCCTTTTTCAGTAAAATTTCAATTATAACCTAAGTTTATACCATTAAATTCTTATTATAACAGTAATTTATTGAATACTTCATTTTTCCTAAATTCCTACTTGTAAAATATTCAATTCCAGTTTCTCATTTAACACTTCAACTTTTATATTTGGGTAAGTTATTTATGTTAAGGAAATTGCAATTGAACTTATACAAGTTTAATCTCCATTCTTTTAATTAAATTTAATGTTTATCCATATTACTCTTTGTCTCATATGTATGCAAATTCCTCTTTATAGCTTTGCAATTATTCTCTTATTTCAATTAGAGGTTTCAATTCATTTATTACTTAACTTTTATTTCACTAACAAATTTTAAACAATTAATTAACGGAAAAATTTAGAATTAAATACCGGGTTAAATTTTAATTTATTTCAAAATAATAGATAAATAAGTTCTTACAACTCAATATCTCTAATTATAGTTAGAGCAATAAAAGAAAATTTTTAGAAAAGTTCAAAATAAATCTGCAGTAAAATTTACTACAGTGGCCTTTCCCCTTCGAAACTCGAAATGAAAGTCGATGATGCGGCCGTCATCACCGAATTTATTTTCCAGCGACAGAGAGGAAAGTACAGAATTTAATTTTTTTTTCCCAAAATCTTCTTTAAAGCAATACTTCCAAATTATACGAAATATTTATATAAGAAATTACTTATAAACCAAATCAATAAATTTCACAAATTCTTTGAAAGCAGATTTGGAAAAATCCCGGACTTAAGTTCTAAAATCTCCAATTTGATTTATCATAATTTCAACTTAGCTTCAGTTATTATAAATATTTTATTTCCTAACACCCAATCTATAGCAACCAAATATATATATATATATCTTTATAAAAATATTTTTATATATGGAAAATATAATAGGCAAAATTACTTCATTCACCTATATTAAAACAAATATTATGTCGGTCTGTCCTATTAAGTGCTTAGAAATCCCTATTAATGACATAGCGTCCCATGCATCAACCAGAATTTATAAATACAAAATGGAACAGATTAACACAATATTAAAATCTTTTTATTAATACTAACAAGTACGCTCTCTCATATATATACACTCAGCGACTCCCATAGGGTATTTCTACCCTATTAACAAAGAGTCAAACCCCACAAAGCCAAGGTTTATCGTTAAACCAAAGCTCTGATACCAACTGTAACGGGCCGCGCCAGTGGGGTAACGCCCACCGTAGCATACATTGGTACCTGTGTTCTGCCTTTACGGCCAGCCTCTCGACTGCACCACCAACCCCCGTGGGGACATGTAGGAGTAAGAGTCAACCGTTCGCTACCAAACCAGGAAGCGAGAACCCCCTATCATGCTGCACCCTCCAAGTGCAATGGCAGACACACATGTCGATTCAAACCATACGTAAGGGCGGATTGTTATGGGGTAAATAAGAAAAATAGAGAAGAAATAAAACGAAAATAGAATCTCACAGCGGAAGGATAAAATATAATAACAAATATACAGTTCATAAACAGTTTACAAAAACTTGATTCTTCTTTTACAATAAATATCAGAGTTACACATACCAATACAAGCAATGCAGCGGAATAGAAAGAGTGTGGTGCAATACTATATATAAAATAATACTGATTCTTCGTCTTCGTCCTCCAAAGCTAAATTCTGCTATCCTGAAACGCTCGGACTGACCCGAGCGAATTTGAAAAGACAAAAACACCCGAGTCAGACTAGAATATCTTATGTGAGTTAAATAAACAGAAATAAATATGAGTACAGTAACTCAAGAGATGTTCGGGATTTACATCTCCTAAGGATCCGTTAAACTATTTACTATGTAGTATATTGCGCTATTATAATAGTGTCTATTTATAAAATAAACTTACTTTTTAATAGCGTTAAGGGGTTACCCATATAGCCCTTAACACAAATAATGCCAATAGTCTATACAGTACCGTAATACCTCCTGATCGGGAGGCTACCAGAGGATACTCCATAGGTACGACACAAACAGAAACTCGTAGTAAAGGCTCGATATGGTAGGTGACACGGCACAACTAGGCAATGCCAGGGTAGATATACCAATTTCTATCCAGGCTGGTGGAAACGCGTAGCCGCAGTTACCGCCCACCTCGGACTAACTCCCCAAAATCAAAATATAGAAGTGGCCACTGAATCAATCCAAGTCAAAGTATAATATCGAAGAGGAGCGTCCGATCAGAGGAATGACCTCATTGGCCTGAGAATCGCTCCTGTTTTAGCCACCTTATGCCAACTCACGGGAGTTGGGTCCACGTATTTACCTTACAGGAAACGTCGCCACCACCTACTTCATTCTGGAATCTCCACCGCGTACACGGTTAGTCAAAGTGGTTTTCGGTATCGACAGAGAGTATGTCCATATCCGATCCCGGTCTCTTTGCCAACCCATCGTTATTATAACACCGCGGTCATTTAAAAATAGTTTATACTTTAAAACCAAAATATAATCCATTTCAAAACCATAATATTACGATATCATTTCTTCTTTAAAACCCAAAAAGATTCATTTTGATATTATTTTTATAAAACCCAAATCAATGATATCATTTCCCAAATATAAATCTTTTCCAAAAATTATGCCACTTTTAAAATTTATAATTCCTTGTAACCAAATATTTGAATATTAACTTTCAACATAATACTTCGAAATCCATAGTTTTTTAAAACCATTACTTTCAAAACTAAATGGTTTGGATATTCAACAATATATAAAATAAGTGATTTAACTTTATGGTTACTTTGTACGGAAAATAATTTACATGGCTTTGTGAATATTTCTTTACTCAATGTTAAAACCATAATCCAAAATATTATTTCAAGTCCCAACCATTTCAATTTTATATATATTTATATCCATCTTGAGTGTTAATATTTCAACTAAAGTTGGATTTTTATTCTTTCAACAAATCAAATGTTCTATTAATTAGTTTTGAACATTCACATAAAATCCATAAATAATAAGACTTCAATTTCTAGTAATAAATTATATATATTTTCCAATTCAAATTATACTAGAATATTCATTTCAATTTAATTTGGGAAAAATCCAATTGTAAATATACTATCTTAAAATTTCCAACTTAACATTTAAACATAGGATATAAATTATCAAACTCCATTTTCTAAATTTTCTTCCATTTTAATAAAGAGATTTATACACCTTTTTATTTCAAATTTTTCAACTTCATATGTATATAAATATGGAAGAAAACATTTATTCAGTATAAAATTTAAGATTTTTATAAACCGTATTCCATCCAAACCATAGAAATCACATTAAAAATAGTTATATATAGACCGCGGTGCCTGTATATAGTTTTCTATCCTATGGTCAAGTGATACGGATATTTATCATTTCAATCCGCAATTTAAAAAAAATAAAACTGCGGTTGTATATCATTTCAAACCGCAATCCCGAATGAAATGTAAATGCATACTAACTTGCAGTTTAATGATATCCAAATAAAATATTCATTCAACAACACATCCATCATCCAATCACAACATCGATCAATATCAATCAATAACAATTATATATATGATCATATATAACAGGTGATAACTGGCAGTTTATTCAAATTAAATTTATCGACTATTAATCTAACAGTTTATTCAGTAATAATTTATACAACTGTTAACTAGCAATTCATATGCAACAAAAATTTCCAACAGTCAACTAATACGCAATAAATCAATTAAATTAACAGTTAAATTTAATAAAATGCAATTCAACAGATATGAATGAAATAAACATGCCAAATACTCATAAATAAATTTCTATTCATTTCTAAAATTTATTTAACAAACATAAAAGCTTCTAGTAATTGTGAGTGGGTCAAAACACTCACCTTTTGAATTTAAATCGAATTTAAATTCGATTTAAACCCAAAAATTCGCCCGTCTCGGAATTCGTCCAAACCAGCGTCATCAAGTCCGGAATTAAATTACGATCCTAATCAAAGAAATTTCGTGTGAATCCGACTTCGTATGAGAAAGTTATGGTGAAAAAATGATGATTGAATTCAAATTGAAAATAAATAGAAACGACACAGAATGAACAACTTACAACGCCACGTCACCTTCTCTCCCAGGCTTCATGCGCAGGCACCAATTTGCACGCAACAGAGAGAAACGAACCCAACACGTCCCTTTTTGACGAAAATCCGACCTTCGATTCGACCAACGAACCATATAGATCTAACCCCTTCAGTCCCCTCTCCAATACCCAGAAACCGTTTCTCGATCCGATGAAGTTTTGTGCGATGATGATGAACGGTTTTGGGCTGTTTGAATTTATTCTGGATGAACGACAGCTCCAATTGAAAAAAGAATTTCACCATGAGATTACGCGTATCGAAAACATCAACATATATTTTTTTGAGAATTTTTCTGAAGACTTTAAATTTTTAGCTTTTGATTTGGTTTGAAATTAGATCTGAAATTTGCATCCATTGAGGAAGAGAAAGAATTGAAGAAATGAACGTACAGCAAATGAGCATAGAATGGAGGCTAGGGTTTAATATTTGGGTTTATATAGATAGGTTAGAATTAGAGTAGATGGATCTGATAAACAAACGCGCTGAACGATAATTTAAATTAACGTAATAATTACAAATCACCATACTATGCAGACATTTACGTTATTTCCCATTTATTACTTTATTTAACACAACCCTTAATTTACATTTATTGCAATGTTTTCAAATTTGATTGAATGTACTAATTATATCACTCCTAATAATTGTTGTAAGACTCTAAATTCCACATTTGTAAGTATATATTATTTCCACTCAAATCTTATAGATATATACAGAGTATATGTTTCCATTAAATCATTATTTATTATGTATTCAAATTAACTAAATTCACTATTGAAGTCCGTTATATTTATTACCAAATATCCATTTACCTTTTCCAATAAATTTGAATCCCATTCATTTAATATAACAAATCAAATTTCCATTCACACCTTATTATCAACCCCTAATATTGGTCAAATTTCATTACTTATATAATTCAATCAATTCCAAATGATTTAGCAAGCTTGGATGTGAATTAAAATCTATAAATATATCAATTTGCAGTGTTAATATCTGCACTTTCTTATTATTTGGACATACAATCTTTATTCTCAAAACTCAATTATTAAGTCTTATACTCATATACTCTCAACTTGAATCCAATTAGATAAATAGATTTGATTTCCATTTCAACTCATTTTTAATTGCAATTAACCTTTTTACCATAAATTAAATCCCAAATTATAAATAAACTTTTATTTCCATTTCCTTTTTCTCAACTGTTTATTAATTCCCATCCAAATGAATTCAACATTATGAATTTGATAAATTTATTAGATTTACTTCCTTTCTATATTTCTAAGTTATTGTTGTCAATATGAACATTAGTTTAAGATTTCACTCAAATGTTTACCAATTCCAATCTAAACTCAATAACGTCATAATTAACGTTAGAATCCGTTTTATTATGCATAAATTCTAAATTTTACTGACCCAAATTTTCTTCTTTTCATTCCATATTAATTGTCAATCCCATAGAAAAATTAACATTAGGTTCATACCTTTTTACAAATAACTCCAATTTCTTCCAAATAATAATTACATAAACTATTAAATATTAAATCCATTAAATTGCAATAAATTCAATTGATTGCAATTTATTTCCAAATAAATTTGGATTTTTGTTTGGTTATACACAAAATTTCGTTATCACTTGCCTAACAAGGTTATTATCACTTAAGATCTCACTGCATCCACATTTTCACATTTTCATTTCCTAGTTTCTTTACTTTATTCTACATAATTTATTACAAATGGGATTTTTCTTTGGTTTACATGTTATTTGTATTTAACATTTCTCAATCACCAATTCATTTCACTTTAACTGCGGTAAATTGGCGGATAAATTGAATTTGATTCCCAAAATCTAAATTAACAAGAAACAAGGGTAGGTAACATATAATAGTCGTTTACTCTAAATTCTAATCACCTAAATAGGCTTTTATTACTTGCAAATAAATGTTACTATTTACTTTCATAGTACAAATCTCAATAATTATCCCATTTTAATTTGCTTAGGCCATTTATTTCACTATACATATCTACATAAATGGACAATTTATTCAATTCATTAGTATCAATTCTATTAAGCCCTGTTTATATTTTATGCATTCTTCTATTACCTTACAAAAGGGAATAACTTTTAAACTCATACACGTAATACCAAAACCGTTATAAATCCAATAAATTCCCAAAAATCGAAGTTTGTACACATTATACACAACTATTATGATTTCTCACAGAACGTTGAATTTATTAAATGACCATTTATTATAATTTAATTCCCTTAATTGAATCAATGCTTATATTTACATTCTTACCATTCCTTCCCATTATAAATTCATTTACGTATTTACACATCTCTATCTTTCAAATATTAATAACCAAACTGATTACAAACACTGTCCTTATCACTCTTCATAAATTTGTTCAGATATATACTCTTTTCATATAATTAAAGTTTATGTTTTTTTTATTAGATTTTTCTCTTTCTACAGGCATTAAATTTTATTATCTACACTTATTGCATCTTTGTATAAATGAATACTATTAAAGTTAATATTTATATTAACTTTTACAAATTCAACATTTATTTGTTTCTTAAAAATTACTTTAAATCAAGTTGTGACAATTTACATTATCTACATCTATTGTCATAAAATTTTATAGTTACACTAAATTGCAACTACTATACCAAATTTTCTACGTTTACTCCTAACCAAATTAGAAATTATATTAATTCATTTTATTAAATATCATAAATTTAACGGGTCGTTTACAACACCTTTTCCTCGCTACATGCTGTTGCGTAGACCCCGTCGATAGCAAAATCACCTTCGTATACAGTCTTCCAGGACTCCTTTTTTGCGCTCCATACCTGAAGCACGCACTGTTTAACTTCCAATATTATGCTGACAACTCTAAACTCGTTTTCTCTTTTCTTGAAACCAAGAGCAAATGAGACGAATCCCTCTCTAAATCCATTTATATGGGTATTTTCTACTGCTATTTGTCTCACTTTATTTGTCGCAGGGTTCCACATCGAGAGAATTACACCATCATCATCAAACGATAATCGTTTGTATAATACCACACCGTTACATGTATTGTACATTTCAAACTCAAAAAACCGAAATTTGTTTTCTAAGTTTAGGTCCCGTCGCATCTCGTATTTTCTGCCCGATATAATACACATATCGGCTTCTACAGATGCGCAAATCAACATTTCTTCATGTTTGCTGTTGAGATGCTCATTGACGAATGTAAAACTTTCAATCAAGGATCTCCAACCTTTGCAAACTCTTTTAAATCGTAATAAAGCTATCACCGGCAAACAAATCAAGATATCCGTCAGCAATGGTATAGTCATGTCACGTCCCATGTCCATTGATGATTCTAAAATGGGGAGAAAAAAATCAAAATGTACGATTATATTAGTGACATGGGTTGGGTTTGTTTTACATGTAGTTCTACATCAAAATTTGAGCCAAGTGAATATAAGCTTGCTTATATGGACAGTCTAAACTCCAGCTAGCATTGGCACATCTATTAATTATTGTACAAAATACACCTTCTTGCTTGTAAATTAGAACGGGAAACATGATTCAATTATTCGGGTAAATTAAAATTTATTTTTTCATTTTGTTTTCACAGTGCAGGTAAACTATAAAAAGAAGACGAAGTAGTAATGTCTGACAAACTTGTATTGAAAGCACTATAGAGTAATATTCTGGTGATTTAACATCATTATTTGTGCGCATTAGTCATTGCTATTCTTTTGTCAAAATGTAGACATACCAGTAACCCAGATGAGGTTTCTGGCTTCGGCTAGCTCGCGCCCGCGGTCGTCGATTTGTGGCGCACAAGACAACGAAGCGGCGGCGGATGTTGATTCTGATTCTGTCACGTTGACTGTGGCGACGTCCGCGATCGGCCTTGTCGATTAGAGCCAAAGACGTGGTGTTGTAATTTGCGGGCGGGCAGGCGGCGGCTGGTTAATTTTTGATTGGGAAGGAGAAAAAGAAAAACCTTAATTTTGAACGAGTGACATTGTCAAATGTTAAAATACACCCCCCTTGAATTTCATAAAACAAAGGGCCCTTAACGAAACCCATTTTGAATAAAGAAACGACCCAATCCGAATTAGTTGAAATTTAACACAACTAACTTATTCAAAATTTGTCAATTAGGGAAAATCATGTAAATGATTGAATCTGACGTATAAACCCTATGGATTTTTGATAATCCTACATTTTATATCTTTTGAATTTAGACAGTTGTAGTGAAACTAATAAAATTAAAATTATTTTCCTTCGACCGCAAAAAGTAAATTAGACTCTTATAGCAAGCACCCAGGCTATGTATTTGGCGGATTCATACTTTTCTATAGTTAATGGGCGAAAATCTTGTTCTTCAGGTAATTCAAAAAATAAAGAGTAGAAAGTATCTCCTTATATCATATTATCTCTTGAATTTCTCACAATCGTGGAATGGACCGACCTACATTATCCAATCACCTTACACGGTTGTACCTGCATGCCTCTTGGCTCGTTGCTTGATCCATATTCATCCATAGCCCCAAATTTTGACTATGTATCGATACATTCGTTGAGACTAGAGTACGTAACGCTCTTCACATACCGAGCAGTGTTCATGGCTGTTGGGACGACTAATAGGTTACGCAGCGATAGTTATTGAATAATTATGGAATGACTCGCTCGATAGTTTTCTGTCGTTTTATATAACTAAGGTCAAGCAAAAGATATCTAAGTGATAATATGACGCATTTTTTCGACTTGAGAATGATGTTGAACTTCACTTTAGACACTCCACTTTGATTGTAGAAAAATCGTAACATCACATTAATCGAACGACCGTAATTGGGTCTAAATTAAAGCGTTGGAAGTGAATCACTATTTAATAGATAATTCTTCTCGTCGGTTACATATAGATAGTATAACATTCAGCTATAGTCAACTCAAAGTCAAAGTATTTTCCCATAGCATATCAGTTAATAATAATTGCTATTATCGAATAAAGAATTTTGTTTGGACTATAAAAATTAAAGGTGGACGATATTATAATTTTGACCGATACCGAATTCCATAAGTCCTAATGTGATGCGGTTTTGATGAAGAAAATAATGTAAGTAATCGTCACTAAAATGGTAAATTAGATTTTGTCGAAATCGTGTAAGGAATAAATTTGAATGAACTGTCACACCACTAGTAAAGGTAATGTGTGAACGTTATTAAGGCAATGTGTGTTTAAATTGTTCGATATTAATCGCTGACGAAATCTCCACCTAAGAATTACACAACCACGATGTTGAATACTCTGAATACTGCATGATTTAAATAAATCATAACTATTATAAATAAACTAATCAATTAATATTTGTGAAACACAAATTTTAATTTGATCTTTTTGAATAGTTATTGAGTATCGTGCGTAAAGTTTTATATGTATATATCTATATACGATATCGATGTACATTTGAATTAGATTTAAAATATGCAATTACTGATCGGGTTTCAAAATCCAAGTAGGCCCATAAGCCTACTGTTGCTCAATTTTTTCGCAAGTAATTAGTAGTTCAATTAAGGCGGTTTAGCCCAATCAAAGATAATCTAGCTATTCTAAGACCAGCCCACATGGCCCGGCCTGTAACGACCCAATTTTTTTGGATATTTGATTTTAAATGTTTAACAATTTTAAATATTTAAAATAATTGAATTTTGGAATTTATAATTTGTAACTAAAATATAGGGTACATTAAATATTTGAATTTTGGATTAAATGTTAATTAAATGGATTAAATAATTTTATTTAACTTCATTTAACAAATAAATAATATTGGTAAGTTCAATTTGTAAATTTATTTATAAATATAAATAAATCGGATTTAAATATTGAAAACTAAATATTTAAATCTTTGAAATTTAACTTCTAGAGCACAACCTTGGACTTCGACGAAACCAGTTTCATTGGATGTGTAATGGTGTATTATATTACTCTTGATTTAACTCACATAAGATCTTTTAGTTCTGACTTGAGTGTTTGGTATTTTCAATTCGTTTGGGTCAGCCCGAGCATTTTAGGATTTGAAGACCTTATTTCTGGAAGACGAAGATGAAGATTTGTACTATTAGTATTTACTGTATTTAGTTCACTGCATCATGTATTCCGCTGCATTATTTATTATTCTCTGGTATGTGTAACTCTGATCTGTGTTATATAAGTATAATCAAATTTTTTGTAAAACAGCTTCATGAATTATTATTTGATTATTATATATTGTCATTCCACTATGAGATTCTGTTTTGTTTTTTCTTTCTCTGTGTTTGCGCTAAAATTGGTCACAAACACCCAATGTCGTGAAAGCACCCGTTTATCAACACAGATCAGTAATAATCAACACAGAACTCAGATCTAAGCAATAACAATCACAATAATTCACAAATAACAATTGAAGACACAGGATTTATAGTGGTTCGGCGTTCGTGCCTACGTCCACTTTGAAGGTTTTCTCTTTATTGCTTCGCTTGATTTGATCGATTACAACGGATTACAATTGATAATAGCTTTGGAATCTGAATACAACAGCGATAATGATGGATAGAATTGAATTCGGCAGAGTCTTGGCGTTCAATGGCGGAAGCTCCCGGAAGATCCCCTTTTCTGAAGGCTTCAGGGTGCTATTTATAGGCGTTGGAGGCCCAGATCTCGCTGAAACTTCGGGAGACCTCTTCTGGCACGTGAGTGGGCCCACACGACCGACTCCACCAAGTTTCAACTCGATCTGACATCGATTCGAAGTGATTTCGAACCCATCAAGAAATGGTCCAATCGAGCTGAAACTTGGCAGGAACAATCCTTATCTTGTCTGGAAGCTACTGTGAAAATTTCGTTGCATTCGGATCAGTGGTTTAGGAGATACGATCGATTCGAAATGGTGTTTCTCGGTTGGTTGTTGACTTCGAACCGATCGCTTCGAACCCACGAGCTCGAATCCATGGATGCACGTGGTTTAGTGGTGACGTGGCGCACGTCCTTCGAGTCGATCCGGTCTCCTCTCCGGGTTGAACGCTTCTCCGTGAATTTTGCCGACTTCGTATCGATGGCCGTTGTATAGTTTGAATCAATCAACTATGTGAGTGTCGTGTTGACCGGCATCTGCCAGTTCGAATCGAGAAGAGAGTGCTTCTTTTGCATCGATGGTAAGTTCGCATCGATACATATGATGGATACGGACTGAAGCTCGTGATGGGTTCGAATGATCCTCGATTCGAACTAGGCACTGGTGTGATCGATACGAAGTTCATGGATACGAAGACGCAGCCCATTGATGGATATTAAACAGTGCTCTTTGTATGGATTCAAATGCAATTGACTCGAAGTATATGGAGCCTGATGGATTCGAACTTGTTGAGGGGACACCCATATGATGGGTTCGTACCGATCGATTCGAAGTGATCAGTATCATGCCTGATCGTTTCGAACTCGATCGATTCGAAGTTCATGATGGCCGATGGGTTCGAACATGGCAGGCAGTGATGGGTTCGAACCAATCGTTTCGAAGTAAGCATCTCCCCAACTTTTGGATGGGATCTAACTTCATTGTTTCGAAGCAAGGAACCGGATGGGTTCGAAGTTAATGGTTTCGAAGCAATGGGTTCGAACATAACCTCTGGCCATCGATTCGAACCATGGGTACCCTATGGGTTCGAACCGAACAAGGGGTTATCCTTCTCAAATTGAACCCATCATATCTTGAGCATATGAACTCGGATTGACTTGAAACTTGAAATGCTGGCTTCTACAGCTTTTCTGGTCATGTTCTACCAATTGTGACCTGATCCGGGCTTGGACAAAATTCATCGATATCCATAGCGAAGCGAAGTACAACCAATCTCTGAGGCGAACTGTCTTTTGTTTTTGACCGATCTTTTGGTATCACGGCTTTGCCAAACAGCGGGATAACACTTGCCCCCCAAAGCATGCCTTGTGGTAGGAAGGTGTGTTTTGCAATGCCTTGAGTTGGATGTTCATATCCTGTCATCAACCTGCAAAGAATTTGATAGGTTCATATGTCCTCAAAAGACGATCGTTCGTGATCAAGCTATTTGGGATGAAGCGCGGCAGTTCAAGGTCAAGCGCCTAACTTCAAATGACGATCGTTCGTGATCGAGTCATTTGAGGGGAAGTGCGACCGTGCGCGGTCAAGCGCGTAAATACATGCGTCGATCGCCTGGGATCGAGTCATCTGTGGTGGAATGTGACCGTCCAAGGTCAAGCGCCTAACTTCGAATGAGGATCGTTCGTGATCGAGTCATTCGAGGTAAGGTGCGACAGTGTGCGGTCAAGTGGCGGACCCCAAATGACGACTGTTCGTGATCGAGCCATTTGAGGTAAGGTGTAACAGTCAGCGATCAGGTGACGGACCTCAAATGACGACCGTTCGCGATCGAGCCATTTGAGGTAAAGTGAATTGTGCCGTTCGAGGCGAGTTGTGACCGTTCGCGGTCGGGTGCCGTTCGAGGCGAATTGTGATCGTTCGCGATCGTGTGCCGTTCGAGGCGAGTTTGTGACTGTTCGTAGTCGGGTGCCGTTCGTGGCGAGTTTGCGTGCCCGGGAGGGCTTGATGTTATGGGTGCCAGGATCATGTTCGGGTGAGTTCCTGGATTGTTGTGTGCCTGTTGAAGGCGAATCAGTGTGCCCGAGGGGGCTTGATACTGGTTATACCAGGTTCATGTTCGAGTGGGTCCCTGGATCATTTGTTAGGGTATATCACTATCTCAGAGCGTGCCTAAGGACCGTTCGCGACCCCGTACATGTGCAAGTAGTTTAGCCATTTCAGAGTTATCAGAATCAAATATCTATTCAACAGATGAGTTTTTTAAAAAAAAAAATAGAAATGTCCAAGCAAACCAAGTTCAAATGTTCAAGTTAACATGAAACAAAAGCAAAGCAAGGATGTCAAAGTGTAAGTTACCACTACGAAACAATCAATGATCACTCAGAGCACGCCCGGAGAACGTTCGTGATCTCGTACATGTGTAAATGATTTAACTGCGGTAGTGGAAGCTTGCGACTTGTTCATCGTTATTTTAACTAATTGATAACCAAACGATGTCCTGGTTCAGGGTTGCCCCTGGTTGATGTAGATGGTGGCCGCTCCGGCTCCACCGCTGAAGCTCGCCTCCTCACATACTGAAGGAGCATATCGTTCCTGATATGTCCTTCCACCTCGTCCTTTAGATGCCTACAATCATTAGTGTTATGACCGTTTAATTCATGAAATACACAAAACTTATCTGATTTTCTCTCGCTAGAGGTTGGATCCCTTCGCATTGGTTTACGATATGGGACCTGCTCCTTGGTATCCTGATAAATGCGTTCCAAACTCTCAGTCAGCTCGGTGTAAGTGGTGAATCGCGGCTCCCTCCGCTGCCGTTTTGACCTGTCATCATAATCCTCAGCCCTTCGTTTTCCTTTATCCTTGTTTGAGTCCTTTTCGAGAGGCTTTTTGTCTTTAAGCGTATATACTTCTATTCCCTCTCCTTCCTCTCTTTCTGCATTCGCATCCTCTAATCGTAAAAACTTTTCTGCCTCATTGTAGAATTCCTCTAGATCTACGGGTGGATCCTTAGTCAATGAATTTTTGAACTCTGTTCCATCAGCTACTCCAGACACAGCTGCCATCACTACCATAGATGGATCTGCTCGATGCACCGAAGCTGCTGCTGCATTGAATCGCGCTAGATAACTCCTCAAGGTCTCTTCGGCTTTCTGCTTTAGGGTTGCCAAAGTCATCACATTCTTGGGTCTTGTAATGTGAACCCTGAATTGCCTCATAAATCTCTCAACTAAACCATTCCATGTTCCGATGGATCCATTCTCCAATTGCCTAAACCACAACGCTGCAATATCTGTCAAGTACAATGGAAAGCACCGGGCCATAACCTCCTCTGATGCCCCCAGCACTTCCATATGTCTCATATACTTCGTTAGGTGAACCGTGGGGTCCGTTCTCCCGTCATACATGTCCAATGATGGCAACTTGAAATCCGGTGGCTTCCTAGCTTGTCTGATCGCTGGAGTGAAAGGACTCCTATTAACATCCTCTAGGTCTTTGTTCACCAAGTCGCCTCTCATAGCTCTTCTAACCATCTCCGCCAACTTGTCGTTGTCTCCAAGATGTAATCTTCGTTCGTTACTTTCAACCTGCCCCCCGAGTTCGTGAGGGAACTCTGGGATCTGCCCCCTTGACTGAGCGTTCACTCCTCTACTACTCCTAGGTTGCGCAGATCCTCCTCTCTCTCTTTCCAAGATTGGGTCAACATTCTCCATATGCGTGCCCCCTAGCTCAGGTGCTATGCCGGATGGTCCTGCTCCGTTCTGGACTCCATTGGTTTCTCTATTCTGTGTTCCAAGCTGTCCTATCTGTTGAAATAAACTCTGGATCAACTCCTCTTGCTTCTTCATCATTATTTCCATCTCATCCCTTGTGATGTAGATCGATGGTTGATTCGCTCCTGAGGAAGCCTCTTGACTTCCTTGTTGTTCACTTCTCTCTGGCCTTGGCCTTCGGCTTGATTGTCTCGTCATAATTTCTCAAACCTGAACTTTCAAACTCTCTCTGAATCAACTATCAAATGGTAGAACTCCTGAATCAGCCTTCTCAGTGAAAGCACCAAAATGTTTGCGCTAAAATTGGTCACAAACACCCAATTTCGTGAAAGCACCCGTTTATCAACACAGATCAGTAATAATCAACACAGAAATCAGATCTAAGCAATAACAATCACAATAATTCACAAATAACAATTGAAGACACAGGATTTATAGTGGTTCGGCGTTCGTGCCTACGTCCACTTTGAAGGTTTTCTCTTTATTGCTTCGCTTGATTTGATCGATTACAACGGATTACAATTGATAATAGCTTTGGAATCTGAATACAACAGCGATATTGATGGATAGAATTGAATTCGGCAGAGTCTTGGCGTTCAATGGCGGAAGCTCCCGGAAGATCCCCTTTTCTGAAGGCTTCAGGGTGCTATTTATAGGCGTTGGAGGCCCAGATCTCGCTAAAACTTCGGGAGACCTCTTCTGGCACGTGAGTGGGCCCACGCGACCGACTCCACGAAGTTTCGACTCGATCTGACATCGATTCGAAGTGATTTCGAACCCATCAAGAAATGGTCCAATAGAGCTGAAACTTTGCAGGAACAATCCTTATCTTGTATGGAAGCTACTGTGAAAATTTCGTTGCATTTGGATAAGTGGTTTAGGAGATACGATCGATTCGAAATGGTGTTTCTCGGTTGGCCGTTGACTTCGAACCGATCGCTTCGAACCCACGAGCTCGAATCCATGGATGCACGTGGTTTAGTGGTGACGTGGCGCACGTCCTTCGAGTCGATCCGGTCTCCTCTCCGGGTTGAACGCTTCGTCTCCGTGAATTTTGCCGACTTCGTATCGATGGCCGTTGTATAGTTTGAATCAATCAACTATGTGAGTGTCGTGTTGACCGGCATCTGCCAGTTCGAATCGAGGAGAGAGGGCTTCTTTTGCATCAATGGTAAGCTCGCATCGATACATATGATGGATACGGACTGAAGCTCGTGATGGGTTCGAATGATCCTCGATTCGAACTAGGCACTGGTGTGATCGATACGAAGTTCATGGATACGGAGACGCAGCCCATTGATGGATATTAAACAGTGCTCTTTGTATGGATTCAAATGCAATTGACTCGAAGTATATGGAGCCTGACGGATTCGAACTTGTTGAGGGGACACCCATATGATGGGTTCGAACCGATCGATTCGAAGTGATCAATATCATGCCTGATCGTTTCGAACTCGATCGATTCGAAGTTCATGGTGGCCGATGGGTTCGAACATGGCAGGCAGCGATGGGTTCGAACCAATCGTTTCGAAGTAAGCATCTCACCAACTTTTGGATGGGCTCGAACTTCATGGTTTCGAAGCAAGGAACCAGATGGGTTCGAAGTTAATGGTTTCGAAGCAATGGGTTCGAACATAACCTCTGGCCATCGATTCGAACCATGGGTACCCTATGGGTTCGAACCGAACAAGGGGTTATCCTTCTCAAATTGAACCCATCATATCTTGAGCATATGAACTCGGATTGACTTGAAACTTGAAACGCTGGCTTCTACAGCTTTTCTGGTCATGTTCTACCAATTGTGGCCTGATCCGGGCTCGGACAAAATTCATCGATATCCATAGCGAAGCGAAGTACAACCAATCTCTGAGGCGAACTGTCTTTTGTTTTTGACCGATCTTTTGGTATCACGGCTTTGCCAAAAAGTGGGATAACACTCTGCATTTTCTTCTTTACCACATAACAATCCGTCCTTCTGTATGGTTTGAGTTGGCACGTGTGTCTGCTTAAAAACGTATAAAAAGATGGGATGTTACACCCCACGTATCGGACGCTGAATTACAGAAACGAATATACTATGGTGATCAGCACGACGAGACGATCAAAACGGTATACAGATATCAGCGATATGAACATCCGATCAATAGTCGATATTCGGTACCGAAAATGCTGCTAATTTGCCGAAAATAAGATGGACGGAGCAATAACAATCCAAATTTGATGAAACGGAAGATGACGTCTCACTCAGAAGATGATTTACAAATTTATTATATAAAAATATTCAGGTTTGGAAAACATTTTATTACCATCGAATATTAACTGATTTAAATTGAAATAGAACTACACAAATAAAATAAACTTCCATATTATCTGATGAAAGTTTACCATTTGCTATGTTGAAGTAGACGTAATCCAAATATTAAATTTTCAATTCAAAATTTTATTATTTAAAATTTCCCAAAAATTCAATTAATTAAATAAATAAAACCATTAAAATTTACGGGTCGTTACAATCCCCCACACACATTTCCCGTTATTAGAAGATCCCTTAATTAATTAATGTGATAAAAGTGACATATTCTCTGACTAATTAACGCCTTTATATCTCTTATCTAATTCATCTTTTAATTGATTAATGCTTCAATTAATCACACACTCATTGGTTGCATATACCTATGTAACCTCTTAATTATTAAATGCGTATATTTGACATCTATATTTTTCATTGTTTTGCAATTTTGTTAATTCAATTGATTTTATTTGTCATTAAAGCACAGCGTGTAACATTCTCCCTCCCCCCTCCCCACTTAGGAAATTTCGTCCCCGACATTTGATAAGGGTTCAATCATGCAAACCTTCGTGCATCCATTCTACATTAGCAACCATTTAGTGTACAACCAATTTTGTAACAATCAGTGCATAGTGCAAAGTGTAATACATCATAAAATATATGCATGTACAAGAATTTCTAAGCGGTACCATCAATATGAATGCCTTTTCTTTTAGAATTTCTTTTAAAACATGATGCACACATCCTAAATATACGTGCAATTTCTATATGAATGAAATCTTTTGAAAACTCAAAACATTTTTCATCCAATTTTTCCCACACTCCTACTGAATAGGAGCATAGTTCAACAAATTTTACGTCTAAACCTACCACGCAACTTTTAATTTTCGAATTTTAGAAAATTCTAATTTTCCAAATTCGATTTCTTATATCAGAAAGAAGGTAGAAAATGAAAAAACTTCACGTTTCTCCGTTTTACTTTTGCGTATCTCTCTCTGTAATTGGAACTTATGTCGCTATCCTACAAAGTCTCTATTTTCTTTCCCAAGCATGGTTTACATAAGAAAGAATTTTCTTTTCAAACTTTTTCCTAAGCTTAATTTATGGGAAAGATGTATTTTTATTTTGCAGTTCTCATTTATTTCTATTAACGTTTCTATTATTTCCTTTAGATCTTACTGTTTTTCTTTTAGTTACATTTTATCTGCTTTTACTCTTCTTTTAATACAGCAACTAAACACAGCTATCATCTAGGGCAAGGAGGTCTAGGACCATGTCCACTCTGACACAGAAAGTTCTTACTTTAGGAATCCAAGTAACTCATATGCTCCTTCTGCCGTCTTTTAGTTGTTACCAACTTACACTGTATTACCTATGATGAATAAGATCTATTCATCTCTTCTATTCCATGCTCAAAAAGGAATAAGTCTCAATGAGAAATTGATTTGATAGATCAGAAATTTTTATTTTAAGTCCCATTTACTGCAATGGATAAGAATTTCAATCTATGCAGTCTTTATCTAAAAAGGCAACTAAGCTTGGGGAAATTATCTCTTTAGCTTTAATCTTTACCCAACTAAGGTCTATATCCCAAGCACATGTGTCTTATCATCTTACTATAGTCTACACATATGAAGCAACATTTCTAGGTTTTCACTAGTGTCCTATATAACTTACGGGAACTATCATTATTACTACTAGGAGTAGTTACTGCTATAGCCTTATACTTTCCCGTTACACCTAGAAAACTATTCATATCTACACCATATCTAAAAGTCTGGTTTGGTTTGATATTTATCGTTTTACTTCAAAAATTAAAGCTTCTAAATTTTATATTTTCAAAAACTTATTTAGTTTTACACCAAACAATTTTTTAAAAAACATGTATTGCTTGTTCATAAAATGTTTTTCTTTTTTCTTGACTTTAAAAAAATGTCCTCATAAGTTTTCAAAATATCCTTCTTCTTTTTATAGAATTTCAAATTTACTAAAACTGGAGTAAATAAGAACAATTATTTTATCAAAAATCTCTTAAATTTCCTACTCTTCCGATTACTTAACCTTAAAGGAGTTACTAACTTACTACACTTAATGGTTTTATGCCTTAATGTATTGGAACTACTTTCTCTTATGAGAAACCATTTACGCTAAAACCTTCTATAAATCTTTTAAATGAGGATTTCATGTTTATGTGAAATTATAAGGAATTTCTTTTATATTTTATCAAAATAGGCTATACAAAATATGGTGCTTTACATACCTTGTATATCTCTTTCACGTATTCCTTATAACTTGCACAAAACATCTTTATTTGTGATTCATAGAAAATTATATCATTATTCATTTCATTCCAATACATAAGGTATGTTTACTCTATATTTACTTGAATAAGATATTTCCTAATAAATTCATTAATTTATCGTACATTATTTTTCAAAAGAACTCATTTTTAAAACTTCTTTATAAGTAGAAAATGTTTTCATGTACTTATTTAAATAATAAGTGTACATACAAACCACTTTAGAGATTATCTCCAGAACTCATTTGGGTCAAAATAGATGTTGCGTAAAACACTGTTACTACAACCCAAAAATACTAATATATGGATTCAATTAAAATAAATATTAATAAATCACGTATGCTATGTAAAAACATTTACTTTGGGAGTCACTTAATCTAACTATAGTGTCATAATATATGCTTCCTTTATTTTTACTAAAAACCTTTATTACAATAATAAATGTTGTAACCTACATTTTCGATACTTAACACACTCTAGGTTTTATATTAAAAATCTTTGTTTACCTATAAAGAAACTAGCGAGCTATGCATGCTTTATAGTTCTTCAAAATGAATTTCACTTTTAACAAAATTTACATCATATAAAAACCAATTTAAATTTCATATCACTTATTTTTTTTCAAAAACCCAATTTTTAATTCCTCAAATATATTAACAATTACAATTTTCAACTTTTCATTCAAAAGTTTCATTTTATTAGGTTAAACAGAAAGTGGATTTTATTTTTACTAAGACCTCTTGTTCCTTCCAAAATAAAAATACTTTTCCCGCTATCCCTAGGGGACTTCCCTACTGCCTATAACATATGGATACGAATTTCCTCTCAAAATATGGCTTATTTGTATGCTATAAATCGGTAATAACATAGGGCTCAACATCTACCTAGGAAACTAAGCACAAATATACCTCTAAAAACTTTCCATATGTTAAAATCTGTAATTGGGGACAATTTGAATTTTAGTACATAATATAATTATAATTTATTCAAAAATACAAATACGTTCACTCACCATCTACCTAGGAATCCTAAACCTAGGCTCTGATACCAAATGCAACAACCCCAGATCCAGTGGGTTCGGAATTTTTGGAAAAAATGCTAAGATTCAAGCCCACTGAAACCCGAGTTGGGTATTTGGTATCCTGAAAATAGGCAAAGACGAATATATTAGAGCTCAGATAAATATTTCATAGCAGAAATGACTAAAATATAATAGTAAGTAAACACTAACCAATAAAATAACACTTTCTAAACAAGTGTCTCAAAGAAGGGAAGTCTCTGTCATCTACCTAACCTGTAGGATGTTATGAGGAGGGGGTCAGAACTAAAGTTCTGGTGAACGGACAAATTATACACTTCTAACCTTAATTCTACATATGTCGTTTTATTTCCGTTTACTTTTATATTAGGTTGATTGGGTTTATAATACTCTCGTCTCTATGCATGAATCCTGCACATCTACTCCCTAGTAGATTAAAACCTAATAACTGATATATATATATATAGCTATATGCTCAATGACCGCATTGGTCCTAGGCACTACCCATAGTACCTTCTGTATCCTCCACACAAAGGACTCCATCATCTTGCTTCCATAGCGTTCTGTGACTAATCTATAAAGGACCGCCTCACAAGGCCTACAATACAGATGTTCCGTCGTCTATTATGAAAATGTAAAACGGCGTCCGCACTAGTCATACTAATGCTCGGACATCCTCAATATACCACCCTATGCGTACCTTGAGGACTATACATAATCGTTCTGTCTACTCCTTGAATCCCGCTTAACAAGGTCTACCTTGTACGGAATTCAGTCGGGGATTTTCTATTTCTGTAAAGGACTCCCTCGTTAGGCCTACAATACAGATATTCTATTTGGTTTGTCTCTTTTCTTATCATGGCTATAGCCCCATACAGTCACCCCTCAACTAATCGAAAGACTTCTAAAGAGCTAAGTGGTTGTGCCCTACTGCAAATAATCTAAACATTCAATTGGCTGCGCCCCTCATCCAATATCTTGATAGTGAAAGTATCAATGGACTATTGGTTTAACTCTAGTCTTTCGCAAACTCGCTCTTGGTTTTGATGCTGGCCCAATATACGCATGCGACTATCGTTTTGTGTCCTGCCCACTAAACTTATTTGCAAGTACCGGGACATACAAATATCCTACTCCAAACATCAACCCCTTTTGACTTCCTACAATGGTCCCGCCATGCAAAAAGCAGTCACGGAATACTCTTTTGATGGAACACCTACAAACCTGCTTCTAAAGGACTGCTTCACTACGCCTCCCCCAGAGGGCCATCCTAGAGTACCCTCACGTCCCGTTGAAGTCTCGTACTTCCTTCTAACCCAAAATAACTAAGTTGGACATGTTTCTTCTGTGTTGAAATCCATGATGAACTTCTTCGTTAGTCTCTTCATTCATTAGGCTGCTCCAAACGCATCTCACTCTTTCATTAGACCCTAAGTCTAATCTTTTAATTTGCGTTTAGTTTACTTTTCTTATTCTGTTGGCTACTTATTTACCCTAATTAGCATAATCTTGTCCTAGTTCACCTTACTGTTGTGAGACTATCAGTTCCTGACTGAAAGGGTATGCTGATGGTATGGACCACTTCTATTATCTTGCTTATTAACTTAATTTAAGTCTTTAGTTTATTAAATTATTAAAATAAGCCTCTTCTGTTCTTTCTACTTAATTATAACCTATGTTATAATTTCACTTGTAATTGTCACATTTATATTCTTTTATTAGCTGTTCGTTATAAATTTAATTACAAACGTCTCTTTTCTATTCTAGTCTGTCTTCTTTTATTATGATGCTGAATTCTCTTTAATTCTCTCATATTATATGACAGGCTTAGCTTTGGACTACGTCCGCTTGTCACAAATTTACTTATCATAATAACTACTTTACTTTTATTTTATTATCTACGCAGTAAATGCAGATCTAGGTAAATTTTTGTTTATAACTTGTAGTCTTATCTAATAACTAACTTGATTCCTTCTATTTTTTGCTTTATCTTCTTATATTACGGGAAGTTGTTCTATTCTATTTTAGGAAAACTGCGCTAAAAATTTATTTCCATATTTTAAAACTAAATAATGCTATAAACAATAATCCGTTACTATAAGATATTTCTTTTATTATCTCTTTACTTTTTGGGTAGTGCAAAATACAATGGTTTCTCTATTTTACACTAATTACTTTTTTATTTCTTTTATTCTTGCAATTACGTTTATCATTATCTTTTTAAACATTAAACTATAGAAATGTATTCTATTTTCTAAACCAACCAATTAATCTACCACGTACATCCAAATCAAGTTATTAGATTTTTCTTTAAGTTATTACTCCTGTTTTATCACAATTACTGTAAATTTCCATCATTTTCTTTCTATTCTAGTTTTTCTTGTTTAACATTTAATTTCTGTAAATATAGTATTCTTCTATTTTAGTCTGTTTTTGCGAATTCTTCTCTTTACTATTTTATTAGCGTAAAAAGGAATAAAAAGAAGCTGACATATACAGGCTAAATTTCTACTTTAAAACAGATGTAGTCAGCTGTAAACTTCTTACTTTTAGGCTTACATCTTTCTCTAATTATCAAGCCTAATATTAATTAAATATATGCTCTCTTATACAATTTATAGTCTTAGCATAGCCAATTAACTTAATTAATTACCGAAATAAATAATAAATAAACTATTTAATGGGAATCTAATGATAATATATCATAAATGTAAAAGATATATAATTAATCCACTCACATGTCGTCCTTAGCTTCAATCTTTGCCCTTTTAATTTGCTATGCTTTTGTCTGTTTTTTTTTCCTATTTGATTCGCTCTGAATTCTCTGATTTATTTGCGCAATTCTCTGATTTGTTTGTATGTATTTCCTTGCTTAATTTTATTTTTGGTTTGGGAAGAGATTTGATTAAATGAAGAGAAAGTAAGAGGGAAGAGAAGAGGAGATTGCTGTAAACGATGGCAGCTGATTCAGAAAAAATAGTGTAGGCTAGGGTTAAGTTACGTTCAATTTATAGGTGGAATGAACAACTAAGAACCATTCGATTAACCCTAAAAACAATCCTCGCCATCAGAACTTGATTTGTTTACATTAGCTTATAATGTATAAATCTCCAATGTTAGTCATTTGTTCCTCTGTTATATAACCCTATTAATTCACGTTTCCTTCTAAATAAGATTGTCCCATTAATTATCCAATTAATTAGATCATACGTACGTACATACATACATACATACATACATACATACATACATACATACATACATACATACATACATACATATATATATCCTATATTAATTGATTCTTATACATTATAATTTCTTACATATTTGAACACGTCAATTAATACCTCTATTAACTAAATGCATATAAAAGTTATACTTTTTAATTTATTCTTATTAATTAACCTACATCATAAACCTAATTACTTTGTTTGATTTTTGTACGCGTTCCAATTTTTTTTAACTAGGAAACAAAAAATCTTATAACTGACGTTTTCTTCTAGCTAATTAATTTACATTATTAGCTATTGTAAAAATGGCATATTCTTTGATTAATTGACACCCTTTTTAAAACGCTCAACTAATTGCCAATTAATCAATTGACACGTTTTCTCATTTTAATTGGTATCCAAATTAATTCCTATGCGTCACTCAATCACACATTTATTAGTTGTACATATTCAAACAGCCAATTCATTACCCAATTAATTGACATATAAGTTTCCCTCTTTTATTAATTGACGGTTACTTAATGTCTTTAATTACTTTCCCAATTAATTGATTGCGTCAATTATAAATTAATATATGTATGTTATCATTTAATTTATTCCCTACATATATTTCCCTTTATTAGAAGATCCTCTAATTAATTAATGTTAAAAAAATGACATATTCTCTGACTAATTAACGCCTCCACGTCTCTTAATTGATTCTTCTTTTAATTGATTGATGTGTCAATTAATCACACACTCATTGGTTGCATATACCTATGTAACCTCTTAATATTTAAAGGTGTATATTTGACATTTATATTTTTCACTGTTTTGCAATTAGATTAATTCAATTGATTTTATTTTTCATTAAAACATGGGTGTTATAGGAAATATCTAGGAGAAACACATGAGCTATATGGCGTTGTCATTTCTGGTGATGTTGTACTATGCATATATATCTCGTTTTGTTCTTCTAGGAAGGAAATTCGTCCACTAATGGTTAGGAGGTGATCCCAATCTTATTTTTGACGGTTTATTTCCCAAAGAACCAGGATCGAGTTTACCGAAAATGATCGAACATTATTTCGAAAACACCAGGATCGGGTATGTTATACGAAAACCACTTCGATCCAATGAATGCGTTTCGAAGTGAAGACATCTTGAAGATGATGGAACTAGAGGCGGAGCTCTTAAGTGTTTTATTCGGTCCTAGAATGAACTTCTATAGATGAATGCTGATACTGCATTATTGTTGGAAGGAAGTATTAGCATTCCAAGTGGGACGTGCTAAATAAAAAGATAAAATGTAGCCTCGGACCTCATCAATTGGGAAATAGCAAAAATCGGGCATGCGACAGGGCCAAATGGATAGCTCCCAAGTAGGGTATGGTCATTCCAAATCTAGATCAGTTATTATCTCTCATTTGTATGCTTCGGGGCACATTAACGGAGGGATAATCCTATTCGATGCTGCTTAGTCAAGTGGTATGCCAGTCCTATATGGCAAGGTGCAAGATGTTCTTATCAGACCCCGGTGCATTTATCTAGGGATGTACCTTCGGAAGGTAGTCTCTTATTATCATAGTATGGAATCCATTTTCCAATACAAGCCTTATGGTTATAGTTGTATGCCAAATATGTTGGAATGTGAGATGCACGCATTTCGGCTATATTCATATTTTACTTTGATCCTCGGATATTATAATAATATAATGGATTTTTTTATAAAAAGGGTTTGGTTATCGTAAGGTGAAACCTAGTCGTGTTTATGTGCGGCGTGGTCTTACGAGATACTTTTGATTGCAAGGATTTTTATATAACTTAAAATCTAGTTGGGTGTGTTTTCTCACGTTGGTTTTCCAGACTGACTAGGGTGTTATTTTATTATAATGTTCGAGTCAGACCGAGCATATTACAAACTTGTTCAGATGTATTTAAGCTTAAGAAAGTTGTGTTGAATATGCGCTTATACGATTTTTGTTTGATGATAATAAACATATATACATTCGTTTAAATGTATTTGATAATGTACCATTTTATTTTTCATAGATTAAATAAATATTTGCTGAATAAAATTAAGTACACAGAATTTGAATTCAAACAGAAATTTTATTCAAACGAATATTTATTACAATTTTGAATAGTACAAATTCAAGCTCTCACTATACATACACAATTTTGATTCTAATTACATCACAATTCAATTTACATAAATTCCTCACTGCATATCACTCACACTCGTAGTTTATCTTCAACTTCATTCCAGTTAGAATATAGCATCTGAGCAATCTGCAAAAATGTTCACTAACGCGGTAAAATTGAAAAAGAAATACTTTTGCAATATAAAATAAAATATGGATTTTTGAAAATATTATTTGCCTCAGTTATTTGGGTTGTTCGTCATCATTTACATTTGAATTCATCATACACGAACAATGTGACATGCACAGTGTATCACTGTACATGCCACAATGCCGTGCACACCGATATACACTTATATTCTTATCAGGGACAGGTAATCATGAGTGGCTGCAATACACACGTGTACATTTATACACGTGTGCACCGCCTCACCAACTCGTGTGCGCAGCCAACAAAAGCAAGCATGCAAATAGAAAAACCAAAACAGTGCACCAAAGAAAATTAGCAAACTACAAATGACAATGTGAATGCATCCAGATGACATTGTGACAGTGCACCATCTACAAACCACTGTAATGATGCAAACTGACTCGAAGAAATGCCACCAAGCAAACAAAATGTCAAAGACCAGACAATAGTGAAGAAGTATTCCACTAACAAACTGACTCAAAGGACAGCAATGACCGGACAGTAGACATAACAGGTGAAGTGCACCAAGAATCAGACTCAAGTACATGGTAAACATGTACACAAATGCAAAGCTTATATATGCAGATGAGCAACAAAAGATCAGAGACAAAGTATGTACACAAGTATACAACTACAGGTCTCAATATCAAAGAAATAACTCCAGACCAAATGCAAGACCAAACTACACAAACCTCAAAGACCGGTGATGCAAACAGTGAACCACAATATGAAATTATCCATATACAACGAAGACAGTAATTGAAGCCGACAAACAACATGACCAAAAGATCAGAGACAAGCACACACAGGATTTTACTTAACAATAATATCAATATACTGTGAATAGTGCAGTAATGGGTATGCAAGCAAATGCAGCAACATGTACACAATATCACATCTCAAACAACAGTTAATGATTCAACTGGCCAGAGGCAACTCCAGGCTTGCATATACGAATCGATGAAGTAGTGTCAGTGACCAAGTAATTTCGGTTTCAATCAACACAGTATGGACAAAGCATCACATACATATGTACATGAGCAAACACACATGAAACAGTGAAAGCAACTATATCAGAAAGAGTAATGCGGCTACCATACAAAAATGGACAGATCAAGTAAGGTGCATCAAGTATGCTCAAGTTCAAATGCATCAGAATGACAACATCAAAATTCACGAATGCAATGCTCAAGTGGAGTTCAGGTTAAACCAACCAGAGAAGATGGCCAGAGACGAAGCTCACAGGGATGAACACAAAGATGGCCGAAGCCGTGGCAATCAAGATGTTAAACAAGTCGAAGAATAACAATGCAGACGCAAAATAATCAACGCAGTATAAAAATGGAAAAAATCAAAATTCAAGTGCGTATCTTTGAAATAGTCAAAGAAAATCAAAAAAGGAAAGTTTTTGCCGTATGACTCAAGAAAAAAATCGAACGCTTCAAAATCAAAGTCGTGCGCATCAAGTCGAAAAGATATCAGGAAAGCAAGAATTAGGAAAGTGACGAATTGATGCGAAAAAATTCAAGGGTCTCGGGATCCATATAAATATTCACCCAAAATCATCATAGGCAGTGGGAAAACAGGAACAATCGAAAATTCAAGCAATTAAATCCTGAAAAGCAAAAGGAACGAACAACGTACCAACGTTGATTCGCAATCACAAGGCAAGCAGCCGATCATCAGAGAAGCAACGAGCAACACACTTGGTCGAGCAAGGCAACACGCAAACCAGAGAATCGATCAACATAGGCGTGCTTCAGAAAAGCCCTAATTTGGATCGAAAAACTCAAGCCCTAATTTCAGAGCGCAAAGAGGAACGAAAGCAAGGCCGCAATTTTACAAAAGCAAGAAGAAAAAGGAACGGGCAAAAGAAACGAATTGGGCCGGCCTTGTTTTAATATAAAAAGGGCTTTAGTTTATTTCAATTAGGGTTTTAGTTTTAAAATTGTTTTTAAGTTTGTTTTAAATTTAAATTCTCTTTTAAGGTTGTATCTTTTGAATCAAACCTTGGTAAATCACCACCTAGGATTTAGGTTGTGTCAGATTGTCTTGTTAGGATTAGTTCAGTGAACAGGGTTTGCGAGTTTGCGAAACTCTATAGGCGGTAGCAGGGGTTGCGAGTCTGTTAGAGTGTTTGTAAGCGGGAGACTGTTTAATTCTAATAGAAATCTGGGAATGCAGCAGTAGGCAGGGGTTGCCGAAGCTGGATGAATTTTGTGTGTGATTTACTTTTCAGCATATTTACTTCTTTGCAGTTTAATTCGAGAAAATTTGCAATAACCCTATTCACCCCCCCTCTAGGGTTAATCTAGATCCTACAAGTGGTATCAGAGCATGGTATTTTTCTTTAACTCTAGAGTCATGAATCCACCAAATAATGCTTTCTCTGAGGGGCAGTCTATTGCTAGGCCACCCATGTTTAATGGGAATGATTATGCTTATTGGAAAGTTAGGATGGGTATTTATCTTAGTTCTGTTAATTATGATGTTTGGGACATTATTGAAACTGGCTATAAATCTCCCACTATAACTGTTGGTGATACTGAGATTCCTAAACCTAAGGATAGGTGAGATGCTAACGATAAGAAATTAAAAACTACAAATGCTAAAGCCATGAATGCTTTGATTTGTGACCTTGATAAGACTGAATTTAATAGAATTTCTCATTGTAAAACTGCACAGGAAATTTGGCATACCTTGGAGGTGACACATGAAGGAACTTCTCAAGTCAAGGAGTCTCGTCTAGCCCTATTCGGCAATGAATACGAGAACTTTGTGATGGACAAAGGCGAGAGCATAAAGGACATGTTTGGACGCTTTTCAACTTTGGTGTACAATGCTAGAGTGCTTGGGAAGGTATTCACTGAGGTAGAGCTTGTGAGGAAGGTGCTACGAGTCTTACCAATGAGCTTTGAGGAAAAAGTCACGGCAATACAAGAATCGAAAGATCTGAGTGAACTAAGCATGGAGGAGTTGATCGGCAACTTGATGACATATGAGCTTGAGCTAAAAGCAAAGGAGGAACGCAACAACTCCGAATCAAAGAAGAAGACGATTCCCTTAAAGAGTAAAGAAGAAAGCGATGAAGAAGAAGAAGATCCAATTGAAGAGCTTACAATGGTTGTCAATAATCTTAGAAAATGGTCAAGATTCAGGCCACGCAAGAAGAAAACAAGTGGTAATAGGTCAAAAGATTCTGACAATTCCGATAATGAATTGACGTGCTTTAACTGCAAGAAGCCTGGCCACTTCAAACAACAATGCCCACTTCTCAAAAACAACAAAGGAAAGAAAAAGAAGAAGAAGGCCTTTGCAGCGACTTGGGATGATGAAGAAGGAGAGGAAGTTTCGAATAATAGCTCAGAGGAGACTAACTTGTGTCTTATGGCAAAATCAGATTCAGAAGCAAGCTCAGAGGAATCCAGTGAGGGAGGTGACTATTCTTATAAAGAACTTGCTTTGATGTGTTGTGATCTTACTAAAATAGTTGATACTCTTGAATCTAAAATTGAAAAACTGAAATCTGATAGGAGAGAACTTGTCCATGAAAATTTTCGGTTAGAAACTGAACTTGAAAATATTCAAAACCTACACTGTAAAAAATGTAAAATTTTAGATTTAGAATTATCAAGACTTAAGAATAGCTTTGAGAATCTTGAAAAAGAAAACTTGAGTCTTAAGGAAATCATTGACACTAGGAAAAAGGATTTAATAAATAGATGCACCTCACTTGTACCTGAAAACACAACACTAAAAACCAAAGTCCAAAATCTTGAGAAATCTCTGAATAACTTTTCAAGAGGAGAAAAATCATTCAACGTGTTATTGGGAAATCAAATTTTTGCTAACAACAGAAAAGGACTAGGCTTTCGGAAAACACAAGTTGATGATAATGCAAAAGGTAAGAGTGTCTTTGCTAGATGTGAAATAATTGGACATCGTGTTGAAAATTGTAGTCACAGGAACAAGAACACAAAATTTATACAAGTTTGGGCTCCTAAGAATTCTACAAACAAATTTCATGTCTATTGGAACAAGAATAAAAGGACAAAACAAGTTTGGGTTCCAAAGGGATTGTTTATTCACAATACTTCTGCCACTAACAATCATGGACCTATAAAAACAAATAGGTCACAAAAATCTTTCATCGTGTAGGTATGGTGGCAGGCTGAGGAACAACAACAATGTTCTCTGGATTTTGGCTGTTCCAGAAACACAACGGGCGACAAAGCAAAGTTGCTTAGCCTAGTACAAAGGTGACAGAATCACAATGGGCAACTACGAAAAATTATCGTAAAGGTAAAACAGGTGAAGGTATATTTATTTGATCGATATATTAAATGTGATAATCTGCACCGTATTTTGAATTAAATCAGCCAACAATAATGTGATGATAAAGAGATGATGATTTTTTGATTCTGACTTGTTCAACATAGTTGGCCAATTATATTTATGCCAAAAACACTATTCTTTGAATTACTTCATACATATACGTTTGGATTAAACATAGTGTTTTGTTTGATGATAATATTTTTGGTTATAATACGGCTAACTCTATATTCACGGTTTTCTGATTATTTTCACGGCTTCAATCCAAATTCAAGAGAATGCCATTTAAAATGCTGTTTGAGTTTTTATGCACACTTCATGGTCTGGTCTATCAAATTTAATTAGTGATGTTTTGAAGTGAAAGAGAAATTCAGATGCAGATCATACTGGTAATCTAGTTGACAGAAAAATTACTAGTTGAACGTGATTTTGGAGACATTTAGTACTGCATCGTTTTTCAAAGAAAATATCTGCATATTTTTCATTTCAAATAATTTTCAAATAGCAGAAAATTTTCTCATATAACCCCCTCGAGAAAATCATTTTTAATCATATTTTCAGATTAGTCATTGTGAAAAATTGCTTTCATAATTATTTTTGAATTTGATTTAAATGACAATTTTAACTAGTCTAACTCCCTAATAATTATCGAAAAGATAAATAATGATTGAAAAAAGTGATGAGTGTTGATATTTTTCATACATTACTCAAGACGGTATATTTTAGAAAAAATTTCTTTAGAAATTCAAACAAGAGTTATAAAACTTTTTGTTGGGTAAAGATTCCATAACCATTTCTATGTCTATCATATTTCTATCAACCATCGCTCATCAAAAATTCAATATAGTTTGTCGATATGTGGTACTTTAAACAGGAATCATTCGTTTTTCATTTTATAAAACAAAATAAAATCCAAAGTATTCACTCTCATTTAAAAGTCCTCACGGTTATGCATGAGTGAATTACTTGGAATTTGTTATGTGCTTCCATGCTCATTTAAAAGTCCTTACGGTTATGCATGTATGGAACGCATATCAAAATTGATTTATTAAATAAACAAGTTGATTTTAATCCCATTTAAAAGTCCTCACGGTTATGCGTGATTAGAAGATACTTGAATTCATTTTTAAAATTAAATTGGAATACTACTAATCTCATTTAAAAGTCCTAACGGTTATGCATGATTAGTAGATATTCAAATTCCTGATATAAGTGTACCACAAACAGATACAACTGTATGGTTTTATATGATGACATCATTTCCATTACTTCTAAAAGTTGAATATGCGCCTAACGAGGGTAGTTATGATTTTTGTTTGATTTTTTTATTGAAATTTAATATTTATATTCAATTGAGTTTTAATGATTAATATCGATCACTTTATCTCTATTTTCTCTAACACTATTATTCTTTTGCTGATAACAAAAGGGGAAGAGAAAAGTTAAGATTTTGTCAAATAAAATCAAGCAAAGGTCAAATAATTTTCCATTTGCATCTAGGCTCATTTGTATATTTCTATTTGTACGCATATATGTAGGGGGAGCATCGTGTAGAGAGGAAGCATTTAAATAGGGGGAGCGATTAGAGTATATCATTGACCAAATACATTTAACACAGTCAAAATCTTAAATATATGTTTGTTATCATCAAAAGGGGGAGATTGTTGAATATGCGCTTATATGATTTTTGTTTGATGATAATAAACATATATACATTCATTTAAATGTATTTGATAATGTACTATTTTATTTTTCATAGATTAAATAAATATTTGCTGAATAAAATTAAATGCACAGAATTTGAATTCAAACAGAAATTTTATTCAAACAAATATTTATTACAATTTTGAATAGTACAAATTCAAGCTCTCACTATACATATACAATTTTGATTCTAATTACATCACAATTCAATTTACATAAATTCCTCACTACATATCACTCACACTTGTAGTTTATCTTCAACTTCATTCCAGTTAGAATCCCGCATCTGAGCAATCTGCAAAAATGTTCACTAACGCAGTAAAATTGAAAAAGAAATATTTTGGCAATATAAAATAAAATATGGATTTTTGAAAATATTATTTGCCTCAGTTATTTGGGTTGTTCATCATCATTTACATTTGAATTCATCATACACGAACAATGTGACATGCACAGTGTATCACTGTACATGCCACAAGGCCGTGCACACCGATATACACTTATATTCTTATCAGGGACAGGTAATCATAAGTGGCTACCATACACACGTGTACATTTATACACGTGTGCACTGCCTCACCAACTCGTGTGCGCAGCCAACAAAAGCAAGCATGCAAACAGAAAAACCAAAACAGTGCACCAAAGAAAATTAGCAAACTACAAGTGACAATGTGAATGCATCCAGATGACAGTGTGACAGTGCACCATCTACAAAACACTGTAATGATGCAAACTGACTCGAAGAAATGCCACCAAGCAAACAAAATGTCAAAGACCAGACAATAGTGAAGAAGTATTCCACTAACAAACTGACTCAAAGGACAGCAATGACCGGACAGTAGACATAACAGGTGAAGTGCACCAAGAATTAGACTCAAGTACATGGTAAACATGTACACAAATGCAAAGCTTATATATGCAGATGAGCAACAAAAGATCAGAGACAAAGTATGTACACAAGTATACAACTACAGGTCTCAATATCAAAGAAACAACTCCAGACCAAATGCAAGACCAAACTACACAAACCTCAAAGACCGGTGATGCAAACAGTGAACCACAATATGAAATTATCCATATACAATTAAGACAGTAATTGAAGCCGAGAAACAACATGACCAAAAGATCAGAGACAAGCACACACAGGATTTCACTTAACAATAATATCAATATACTGTGAACAGTGCAGTAATGGGTATGCAAGCAAATGCAGCAACATGTACACAATATCACATCTCAAACAACAGTTAATGATTCAACTGGCCAGAGGCAACTCCAGGCTTGCATATACGAATCGATGAAGTAATGTCGGTGACCAAGTAATTTCGATTTCAATCAACACAGTATGGACAAAGCATCACATACGTATGTACATGAGCAAACACACATGAAACAGTGAAAGCAACTATATCAGAAAGAGTAATGCGGCTACAATACAAAAATGGACAGATTAAGTAAAGTGCATCAAGTATGCTCAAGTTCAAATGCATCAGAATGACAACATCAAAATTCACGAATGCAATGCTCAAGTGGAGTTCAGGTTAAACCAACCAGAGAAGATGGCCAGAGACGAAGCTCACAGGGACGAACACAAAGATGTCCGAAGCCGTGGCAATCAAGATGTTAAACAAGTCGAAGAATAACAATGCAAATGCAAAATTATCAACGCAGTATAAAAATGGAAAAAATCAAAATTCAAGTGCGCATCTTTGAAATAGTCAAAGACAATCAAAAAAGGAAAGTTTTTGCTGTATGACTCAAGAAAAAAATCGAACGCTTCAAAATCAAAGCCGTGCGCATCAAGTCGAAAAGATATCAGGAAAGCAAGAATTAGGAAAGTGACGAATTGATACGAAAAAATTCGAGGGTCTCGGGATCCATATAAATATTCACCCAAAATCATCAAAGGCAGTGGGAAAACAGGAACAATCGAAAATTCAAGCAATTAAATCCTGAAAAGCAAAAGGAACGAACAACGTACCAATGTTGATTCGCAATCACAAGGCAAGCAGCTGATCATCAGAGAAGCAGCGAGCAACACACTCAATCGAGCAAGGCAACACACAAACCAGAGAATCGATCAACATAGGCGTGCTTCAGAAAAGCCCTAATTTGGATCGAAAAACTCAAGCCCTAATTTCAGAGCGCAAAGAGGAACGAAAGCAAGGCCGCAATTTTACAAAAGCAAGAAGAAAAATGAACAGGCATATGAAACGAATTGGGTCGGCCTTGTTTTAATATAAAAAGGGCTTCAGTTTATTTCAATTATGGTTTTAGTATTAAAATTGTTTTTAAGTTTGTTTTAAATTTAAATTCTCTTTTAAGGTTGTATCTTTTAAATCAAACCTTGGTAAATCACCACATATGATTTAGGTTGTGTCAGATTGTCTAGTTAGGATTAGTTCAGTGAGCAGGGTTTGCGAGTTTGCGAAACTCTATAGGCGGTAGCAGGGGTTGCGAGTCTGTTAGAGTGTTTGTAAGCGGGAGACTGTTTAATTCTAATAGAAATCTGGGAATGCAGCAGTAGGCAGGGGTTGCCGAAGCTGGGTAAATTTTGTGTGTGATTTACTTTTCAGCATATTTACTTCTTTGCAGTTTAATTCGAGAAAATTTGCTATAACCCTATTCACCCCCCTCTAGGGTTAATCTAAATCCTACAAGTTGGAGGTCTAGAGATGTATTCACGTAGATGGTTATTTTCTGATGATCCATTGTTGTGTTTATCAGCACTTGTGAGGACAGACTATAATAACTTTCCAGGCTGAAATAGGTTAGTATACTCTGTTTGATACTGTGTATACACATATTACAGTTTTGCTTTATTGTAAAGATTTGTGGTATATTATAGATTATTCGCTCCACTGTGAGATTCTATGTTGTTTAGTTTTCTTTTTATTTTCTTCCTTCTCCTTTTCCCCTAACAATCGTGTTTTCCGGCATTCGATTTCTTGGTTTATAATATAGTGGACATATGAGTGTCTAATTTTTCGAGTGTCGAAAACCCCGATCATTATGCTGCCATTAAGTGCGTTCTGAGATAATTAATCCTGAAATAGAATGTATGTATGGACCAATTATTTGCATTTATCTTGTAAAGTGTAGTAGTGTATACTCTTGTGCTTATGGACTTGGAATCATTTTGATTCAAGGGTTTTGAAACTATAAACTTATAAACTTACATCTATCTATTTTTTGTACATATAAAAATATACATAATTTTGCATTTAAGTAATTTTACAAAAAAGAGTTTATTTAAGTTTACAAGTCTCAAATTTTTTTCTAAGTTAATCTAATTCCTTTTATAAACGATTTCAACTAGTAAATATGGTTACGTATATATATGGCCTTTTATAAACTGTGAAATATGGCTTTGGAAATATAAACTTAAGTTGTTTTAAGCAAATGTATAAGTACTAAGTTGAGTTTGGAGTAAGAGTAATTAAGATTTTGTAAAATATATGGTTACGTATATATATATGGCCTTTGGAACATAATTTCTGAACAATATAATTTTATGGAATTTTAAATATCAACATTGTTTTGTAATACGGAAAATCCTGGTTGTATAAAATAAGTATTTTGGTGTTAAATCAGAAGTTTATTTTATCCTATATAAATATTTTTATGGAGCAATTATGGATTAATTGAACATTTTAACAGTGATAAATCAAATAAATGTTTTGAGAACCTTAATTCTATCATTTAGGAAATACTAATAATCGAATTAGTGTTACCGCTCAGTTTAAATACTATCGAGTAACGCTTCTTCGAATATTGTACAACTCATTGAATAGAATGTTTGATTGGTATTTACTATCTCATTAGTGAATACTTGAATTTCACCGAGTAGTATGGAGTGCCTTGTTAAATTATAGTGATTAAATAGGAAGTATTTAACACTTTAGTGTTGTATTTTCATTTGGGGTTCGATGGGACCGATGGATCCTTAAGAGAATATAGCTCAGGTTTTCCAGTGATAACGAGTGAGATTTGCTATCTTTTAGTAAATCTTGAATTTCACCAGGCGGCGAGGGGATTTTTGTTTAAGTTCTTGTGACTACTAAAAGTGATAGTATTTGACACTTTAGAGTTTACAAACTTTTGGTGTTCGGTGGGACCGGTAGATCCTTTAGAGGTATACTCACATATTTCTTTACAATCGAAATTTATAAAGATGAATAATCTAGAGTCTTCGAGTCATGGTTGCTACGATCGTCTTGATCGGTATAAACTACCTTGAGATCAGTTGTGATTCCGTGTTCCCGATAGAGTACGATCTTTGGTATCAGATCAGTATGAGTGAAAACTTTGTTTGTTTGTTTCCCACAGTCTGACTACAATCATTATGGTTAGTAAGGATGATCATTACGATCGATATGAATTAAGATCTCTTGAATGTTGGAAATGTAGATCATGTGACTATTCAATGTTCGTAATATATATATATATATATATATATATATATATATATATATATTCTTGTGTCTTGTGATGGATTCTGAGTTAAATTAATTATGTGACTTGTTATGTCTTGGAATTTTGGATTTACTTATATGCCATACATTCTTTTTTTATATCTTGTTCTCCCCCGTTTGGATATTTAAAGAGAGTCTGACCCGTTTATTTTATAATATTGGGTCGGACCGAGACTTTTCCGGTTATAGGACAAGTTGACCTTGGGATGGTTGTTATAGCAAGGAGATAAACATTTTTGACTTTTAGTTTATCCCATTTAGGATTTTTAATTTTGTATATGAAATGTAAAATTGAGATAGAGATTTGTATCAAATTTATATTATATGAATCTAGTGTTATATTTGATAGACTCTCAGTTTGTATATATATGTATATGATGTTTAATATTCCGTTGTGATCTATGACTATTTTTTATATGATATACTGTTCTGATTCTAAGAAACCGATGTGGTTATTACTTTGAACTGAGATTGTGCTGGTCAAAAATTATCCTTTAAGATTAAGAAAAATAGTAAGTATGCGCTGTCAGTGTTTGTTTAAAGATATGTTATCATTTTATCACCCTTAACAAGCATATTCTCTGTATTATTAGACGACATTATTATAATATTCTTTAATAATATGGGTATAATGGCGGGGTCGTTACAATTACTCATGGCTGCTGGGGGCACCTAGGGGTTACGTACTGATAGTTATTGGATAACCATGAAATGACTCACTCGATTGTTCATATAACTAAGGTCGAACAGTATATATCGATGTAGCTGATTTACATAGTTCTCTTGACTTGAGAATACCGTGGATCTTAAATATGAAATCTCCGCTTTGGTTATAGTAAAATCATGACACAACATCTATCGAATGACTAGGTGGGTCAGTGGAAGTATTGGAAGTGAAGCACTATTCAAGAAAGGATCCGTCTCCACGGTTATATAAGTTTTAGTACCATGATTACCTCTAGTCAACTCTGGCCAGAGCATTTCCATTAGCTATAATTTTTATTATTGAACCAAGAACTTTGTGTTTGAATAATGGAGTTGAATATGGATGATATAGGAATTTTGACCATTACCAAATTCCATAAGTCAAAAGTGATATGGTTTTGACGAAGAGAATTACTGCAAATAATATTCACAACTAGGTAATGCTTAACAAAGTGAACTTGGATTTCACCAAAACCAAGTAAGCGAAAAATTTGACCAAAATATCACATCACCTGCTAAGTGACGTGTGAACTTAAAATTCGAACAGTCCGATATTAATCGTTGACCAACTTTACACCTGACGAGTCACACGACCAAAACGATGAATTCTCTTTTGACCAAGCGATTGAGTTACTTTAAAATTGCTATAATTTAATCAATATTTATGAAATATTAATTATAAAAACTTAGATTATGATTCGAGGAATATATATTATTAAATATATTTGTAATAGTTATAATTATATTAATCGATACACGATATCGATAAGCGATTAAATTGGATTTAGTTAAATAATATTTTCTTTGGCTTAAATGGTTTTTGGCCTCTTACGATGGATGAGATTTTCGATTGCAATATGAGTATGTGGGTAGCTCAAAATGGGGGTAGAGGCATTAGATTCTGGATGCTTCAGATTGAGGGAGAATTAGTACGAGATGAGATCCACTATTTTCTCTCTCTCTCTCTCATCCACTATATAAACATCCCTAACCCTAGTTGCATTGAACCTTTAGCTACCTATCTATCCTTCAATTGCTACCCAAAAATACACAGTAGGTGGTCCATCATATAAAGCTCAAATCTGCTGAAAGTCAATCACTATCTGATAGCTAAAGATCAATAGAACAAGGACTAACAATCTGCCGAATCGAAAAGGTTTCAAAGCGGAGAGTTCATTCTTTCAAGGTGTGCACCAAGGCTTTGGTACTTAGGTATAATTTATATCAAGTTATGGCTTGTAAATTTTTGAATAATATTTCACTAGTGGAAAATAGGCATAAGGACAAACTTTGAAAAAAATGTAGATTGAAGGACAAACACTTTCATTTTTAGGCTGAAGGACAAGCTATGAAAAAATTAGCCTAAAGGACAATACTAAATATAACTAGCATTTTCTATAGTGTAAAACCGAATATAATGCTAGTTATAACTAGCATTTTTATAGTGTAAAAACTGAATATAATGCTAGTTATAACTAGCTTTGTCCTTCGGCCTAATTTTCTTTCAAAGTTTGTCCTTCAACCCCAAAATGAATAAAGGTTTCAAAGGTCAACGATATAAGGATTAGCAATCTACCGAATTGAAAAGGTTTCAAAGGGAAGTTCATTTTTCAAGGTGTGCTTCAAGGCTTTGGTACTTGGGTATAATTTATATCAAGTTATAGCTTGCAAATTTTTGAATAATATTCCATTATATATACATATTATTAAATTATTGGCTTGGTGACGATTCTGATGTGCACTAATGTTGTCACGAGTTACTTTTGTTATATGTATGTATATAAACATAAATTAACAAAAAAACAACTTTTCTATACAAATTAGATCTGTACACCTAACCAATATGTATACACACATACACACACACATATACATACATACATACATATATACATATATTATACACTAAAGTATGTATATATATATATATATATTTAATTATACGTATGGTTTATATTTAATTACAATATTATACTATGGTTGAGATTGGTCATAAAATTATATGCATATGTATATATATTCATAGCAATAGTAATTTTTGATAGAAAGAAATTAAGTTTACAATTATTTATTAATATTTAATATTCTTTAAATTGATATGTTACAAAAATAAATCATAGAAAATCAAATATGTTATGAAAATTATTTTTAAAGTTTTACCAGATTATTTTATCATAAGATAAGTTCTCGGTCAGAAAAAAATCAATTTTTCTATTTTTAATATTATTATTGCAAGTAGAAGAAATTAATAAATTAATAAAATAAATTTTGACTGAAAATAGATGGATTTTTTTTTCAAACTTCAAGATACTATATATGATTTATTTGAAATTTAAAATCTGAAAAATGTTTCGAAAATAATTTTTTATCATTATTTTGTATAATTTTGAATGAATATTCAATTAAAATATATTTTAAAATAATAAATATTTGGTGATATACATATGATTTGGAATTTAAAGAAAATTATTTTATAAATATATAAATATGTATAATGACATAATATAAATATATTTATACACACACATACACACACACACACATATATATATATATCAATTTGAATAAAAATATTATTTTAACATTATATATATAATGTTACTTATATTATTCATAGTTTTATAAAACTTAAAATTATATTATATATAATTTTTACATTTAACTAACTTATTTAATTTAAATAGGTATACAATAATGATAAATATGTATGTTTATATACGCATAATAATATATTATTTATAAATCATATATATATAAATACATTTCATTTACGTATAATTATTTAAATGAAATTTATATATATATATATATGAGGGAATTAGGGAAAATAACAAACTTTTCAAAAAATTAGGCTGAAGGACATCAAGTTTCATTTTTAGGCTGAAGGACAAATGCTAGTTATAATTAGCATTATATTCAACTTTTACATTATACAAAATGCTAGTTTTATCTAGCATTATATTCAGTTTTACACTATACAAAATGCTAGTTATAACTAGCATTGTCCTTTAGTCTAAAAGAAACATGTTGTCCTTCAGCCTAATTTTTTTTCTAAGTTTGTCATTTTGCCTATTTTCCTATATATATATATAACGCTTTTATATGAGTTTATATATATGTGGACAATATATACTACATATTCCATTGAAAAAACATATATTACATATTATATGGGCTAATGTGTCCATTGCGATGTTAATCCTAGCATCATACATGGGCATGTTATACCCGACATAAGCTGACATGCTACTCATGCACACACATGTATATGTATATGATACATATACATAGTAATATAAATTACATAAAACTATATACATATAAATTTAAAAATAAAATAATAAATATTATTTAAACAATATTTAGAAATGTTCTAAATGAATTAGACTTCATAGGCCCAATACAGATCCAAAAATCAAACTTTTTTTGAAATTCAACCATAACTTCTATCGTAGGTTGGCCTGGTCCAACACGAATACGTCGAGGTTCAGAAGGAGGCGGTAAAGGATATGAGTGTTGCAGGCTAGACAAATCCCCTAATTTCGATATTGGAGCAAATCGCCTCCCTTACCAGCTTCTCGAATACCTTACATTACGGGCCGTATATCGAGAAGCCAATGACCCCGCTATGAAGATTGCTACATCCTTGACGAGCGAATATTTATTTCTTTCTTTTATGTAATGACTTGTAATAATAAAATATTGTAAAGCGAGCATAGCCTTAATTTTATGTAATGAATGTCCTTTTTGGATATGAATGTGATGATATCATTTATTTAATAGTTATATTCCTTCTTCTTTACTTTTTTACATGAATTTTACATACACATATTCTCGTCTGTCGCATTATTCAACGAATTATGCATGTTTTTATATACACACACACAATATGCACGCACACACACAATATATGTATAAATATGTTATATGCACGCGCGTGCGCGCACACACACACTATATATATATATATATAATGCAAATACTTGGTCAATACGGTGAAAGTGAATCCTTTTACATATTGCCAAAAATAACCCTGTAGCACTTTCATTTTTATGTTTAACATTAGTGGCAACTTTTTCATTTAAATCATGCCACGATTTGTAATTATGAACCCATTATCTCTAGCATCATCCAGCCTGATTTTATATTTCCTCACGTTCCAACTTCTCTTTCATTTTCTTCTTTTTCTTCTTACTTTATTCCTTAAAAATCAAGTGTTGAGCAAATCAAACAAATTTGATGGTGATACAACTTTTATTCAGTTGAAGCCCTATCCATCTGACTACTATGGGTGAGCACTTCCAGGTTGAAGATAGAAGATGCAAAATTCAGTCTATAATTTGATAAATTCTTAACTTTTAACTCTCAAGTTCGATAATCAATTTTGTTTATTCATATTGTTTTTTAAAATTCACAGCCACTGCTTATTCAACCACTAATTTTACCATTTTTGATTTTACAGAAATAACAAAAATATGAGCTGTGGTTAGGATCTGACAATTGCTTTGGAAAGAAAAAGTTGGTACATTTCATCTACATTGAGCATTTATAATCTTCTTTTTCGCTTTTTGTTATTGTTATTTTTATGTATATTGTTTCTTTTAGTTGTTTTAACGGAGCAACCGGCCTCATTGTATAGGCTTTAGGATATATATTGCAAGGTTGCACTCCAATTGTTCGATGAAATTACACACAACTCAACCAACATGAAATAATTATTTATAAAACAAAATAATCATGATTTTCATCGTAAACAAAATTTCTAATTAATGCAAAATTATTGTATCGATAGTTAAATTGATAGTAAGCTATAGAACTGGTCTTATTCGGTTTACCGTGTCCAAATGGAGTTCACCAAATCCAAACTGTTTCAGTGTTTAATTTTAACCGTTAACCATGCATTATATTTGTCCTTATTATTGTGTGCTTTTAATTCCTCCATCATCATGCATTTGTTATAAACTTTAAAGTAAATATACCTTTCTCTTATCATTTGGGTTAGAATTACAAATTTACATTTTTCTTTGCTACAATCTAACACGTTGTATCATTGTCACTGTGAAAGACTATCCAACGACATGGATGGATGAGCAGAGCGTTCCTACAACTGTAGGTAGTGGAATCAAAAATTAGTGATAGTAAAATAATGTGGGTAGTTGTTGATGGAGAAAAGACTAAAGTTACTATCGTGATGAGTAAGATATTTTTCCTTTAGTTTAATTTATTTTGAAAATGTGTGTACTTTTTTTTGCTTACTGCCTTAGCGTGTATGGTGATTTTGTCAAACAAAACTATTTTCATGTCCAATCCTTATATCTCGAGCAAGTTTGTGAATAACTAAGAAGTTTAACTCTTATTGCATATCATATTATATCTTTAAACATAATATTTTTATGTTGTACATGTATATTTTGGATCATTTATTATAAAAATGTACAAATAAGCCACTACAGATAGTTCTAGAGTGAAGTGATGACAGGTGGGTCCGTTAAGTTATTGCTAATAGAAAAACATATTTCAACTATAGGGAATCCACTGATCAAAATATCAACTTCAACATTCCTACTGGCAAGATGAATACTGACTAATATCAACCTTGGGAAAAATGGGTTGGAAGAGGTGCGACAAAGTGAGAGAACAATGATATTGCATGTTTAATGAATTTTAATTTGAATATATATATATATATATATATATATATATATATATGAAACCATGATATCTCTATATTGGGCTTTTGGTTAATAATACAGGGTTGAAATTTTAATTTTTTAATATAATAATGATATTGAATTGAAAATGCTTTACAGATCTACCGTATGTTTATCTCATGAAATGGTGAGGTTGACAAATCAAAAGAGAGGGTAAATTAAGTAAAATAGTTTGTTTCCACTTCTAACTTTGCAATGTAAGAGTATCCTAGGTTGACTGATTTGTTTCTATTTTTCAATTCTACATGGATTCATTTTATTTTGCAACAAAGACAACTTAACATACATTTTCAATTGTGCATGTCCATCGGACGTGCCTTAAGTGTGCATATTTGTGTATATACATATTTATGTGCATGTCATGTGTGCATTTATGTTTAAGGGTCTACATATCCATATAATTATAACATGCGGCTGTATAAATGTTGGTTCCTAAATTTATATAACAATATATTTTCTCAGATCTAAATTTTATTTATTTAACTGCTGTTTTGAGATTTTGTATGGGTTATTATTTGAGTTTAAACGTGAGTTCCTGGGTATATGGGTATGCGCTTGAGTGTAAATTGGAATATGTGTCTACATCTTGCTATTTATTACTTTTGGTGAATATCGGGTATTAAGTTTTGTGTGTGCATGAATAAGCAAGTGGATCACATGTTATCAGACATGCATTAATATATTCAATGGTAAGGTATACTAGATGCTTTCATAGCTATATATTGTAATATATAATGTAATTTTTATATGGTTTACATTTTGGATTACAATTTTGTGTGCTGACATTTAAGGCTTGCGTGCTGTTGAATTTTAAAACAACGTCCCAAGGCTTTAGGTGATATGTACATTTATTTGGGAGAACGCTTGGTGTCATCATGCTTTAAACGCAAGTTATGCAATGGACTAACGCACATTTATATATATTAAAAAAATATGAAATAATCTAAAATATAAATACACATAAAAGTAATAATATTATATTATATATAAATAAATTTAATAAATACATTTAATAAATCTAAGAAACAAAAAAAATTCCAAAAAGTCACAACGTAAGTATACTCCAACTAACTTTTTTCTTAAAATGAATGAGCACAATATATTGTTGGACTTCTTTCACTTTGGTTGCTTAGAGCTTTTTTGAATTATTTTGCATCTTCTCATCAACATCTCATACTTTCAATAGGATTATAAATTACTTCAATAAAAATTAGTTTATTTTCATCTCAAGTAGTTATGTAATGGGATCCAGGTATAATATGCCAGTTCAAGTTTAGATATTGCATAAGCCATGGCCTCTGTCATCATTTTGTATGAGCTTTATTCTAAAAACATGTTTGTTTTCATCTTGTCACTAGAAAATCCTGCATTGTTAATGTAATGTTGAGGAAGATATAGCTTGATGCTTCGGAAGACAATGTCATAACATTGTCTAAATTTGCAAATGCCTAGGTTTGAAAACTTTAAAGACCTTTGACAATCTACCTAAAGAGTTACAAGCAATATGAGAGGGTTTGCGTTGAAATATATTTTAAAGTATTATCAAATTTTGGAGGTTTTCCTTGAGTAACTTCTGAATTATATTACTATTTGAAAGGAACTTACGTGTATGTTTAATTTATTATTGCAGACATCATATACAATCCTAATAGATGTGCAGAGCCCATTGGCAGTTGGTGATGAAGCTCAGGAAAAGAATAAAAGAAAAAAATCCGTTATATTACTAATCGCATAAATTTATGGTTACATAAAAACATCCTTTATACAACGTTTCTAACTCCTCCATCTAAATGTTAGATGCTGGTCTCAAGCTCAGGAAAAGAATAAAAGAAAACGATTGGTACAACTGTAATTTAGTTGTTACGGGTTTTTTTATAAGCTACCGCTGTTTGTAACTACCTTGAATAAATCAAAGAGAAGAAAAATTACATCAACTTAGTTCTTTTTTTTAACGGTACTTAGATATAGCATACCACAAATCAAATATGTCAAAAATATTCGAATCATGCTACGCAAGTTTCAAACTTGTGACCTCTCGCACCAAAGTCAAAGCACTTAACCACTGGGACAATGGTGCTTGTCTCAATTTAGATCTTACAAATTATTACAATGATATTAATCTAAAGGAAACGGTTAGTGTATTATAATGTTCTAAGATAACTTAGTCCCATTAATGTTTCGGCAAATAGTGATTTGTGAATGTACATACATAAAAATATACCAAATTTTATATATTTCAAATTCATGCTGTAAAATAATAATAAACTTACAAATTATGGCTTTTAATACCAATTACACATGCACACGTGCGACGTATATATAGAAAATGGGTTCTTTATTAATGACGTGTAAGAACCAAACAGAGAGTTCGCCTCCTTAAATAAACCTTACCAGAGTAGGAAGAAAAATGATGAATATGAATTCAAATGTCAGTACACAATATAAACAAAACAATATGGCCTAAAGAATGTAAAAACCTTCTCTACCATAAAATCAACCCGATTGACCCGACCACACACCAAAATCCTAAGTTTTCAGCTCCCCAAATCATCCAGGATTGCTTAACTCTATACCCCAACATTTAAGAAATGAGATCTCGCTCTTCCATGGCATCTCGTTTATGGTGTCGACTGCGCTGTAGACGGATGTCGACCTCTGCTAGCTTGATTCTCAGAGCCGTGGAGCATGCCTTCTTCTCAAATCGGCAATGGTTCCTTTCCAGCCAAAGGTGGTGTATCACGGTAGCAGTTGTGGTGAAGGTCAAATCTTGGAGCATTGAAGTGCGAACACATTAATTTACCAGAAGTGTGATTCTTTGCTGTAGGGGATTGTTCATTTCCATGGGTAATTCGAGCTTATCCATCATAGCTTTCCAAAGAAAACTACAGTAAACTGTAACAACTCCACCTTAGTTAGGATGATATTGAGTTCTCAAAACTTGAACTGCAGCAAGTATGGTCAGAGTGCGGCCACCATTTCATCAGAGCAGGTCGCCAACCAAAGCAGCAGCTGGGGGTAGTCGATGACAGGAGATGAACAGGCTTGTGGAAGAAGGAATATTATGTTATTCACTCGTGAATGTGTGCACGTGCACAGAAGAACTGCAGTGCTCGAATTGTATTTCATTTGGACCGAGTCTTTGATTTTTTTGTGTGAGTTGTAATTAGATTAGCTGGGTATGAGTTGGCAAATTATAGCCGTTATGTGAAGCATTATATATAAGCAAGCATGTAAAAATCAGAAAAAAAGATGAATAAAGATATATTTCATTTCTTTTACATTCTGTTACATCTTCTTCTACATTCCATTATTTTTACAGTATTCTCATCTTTGTTACACTCTTCACTCTAATCTTCTCTCTAATCTTCATTCTGATCTTCACTTTAATCTTCATCCTTCTGCACTCTTTCTTCAATCTGTATCTTCTTTTCTAAACCTACCCATTGCTTCTCATTTCTCTGACATTTTCCTACCCCTGTCCATCTTCCTTATTCTTTTTTATTCAAGCTTTAATTCCCTGCATCTTCCCACCTTTTGATTTTTATCAACCTGCCTTCATGTCTGATTCACCACAGCCTGGGCGTAACACATTGGTATCAGAGCCTATGGCTGGGCTAACCACTGACAACCAGTCCACTTCCAACAACAATCATATTCTGAAAATTGACACGTTTATCCAAGAACAAGAAGAGGCATGGAAGAGACAAGAAGATATTAATAATCGAAATTCTCTTGCCTTAAGGAAATTAGAAGCTACAGCGCAAATCTTGGAGACTGGCAACCGGAAACTGGATCAAACTTTGGATCAAGCAACAAGGGAAATTTCCATCGAATTTGAAGGTATGCAGAATGTTCTTTCTGCTTTAGCGCAAGACATCCAACAGCTAAAGCTTCAATCTGCTACTCATCACCATCCAAATACCACTGCCAATATACATGGAGTTCTTGCATCTAATCCTCATCAACTTCCATCATCTCCACAAAATTCAAGAAATACTTCATCTTCCCCAGTGATAAACTCCAGTAATCACCCAATAATGACTAACCTTCCTGTAACCCATCCTCAACCACCAGGCAATCAAGAAATCCATTCTTGGAATAAAAACTCGCCATTTCCAAATCTTAAGCTTGATTTCCCTATATACACAGGAGACGAGATGGTGTATGAATGGGTTAATCAGGTAGAGCAGTTCTTCAGATTTCATCAAATAGAGGATTCATTTTGGGTAGAAATATCATCTTTTTATCTTTAAAAAGATGCTCTCAAGTGGTATAACTGGTATACTAGAAATATTCCAAACCATGAGAACTGGGCAACCTTCAGAGAAGAAATTTTGGTCAGATTCAACCCTGAAGAAATGGAGAGACCTTATGATACTTTGGCCAAATTAAAACAACAGACTACCGTCTCGGCCTACCTGTTAAGATTTGAAGGTTTACAAGCCACCTTGGAGACCTTGCCACCAAGATTCTTGCTAGATAGGTTCATTGGAGGACTCAAGGAGGATATTAAATATGATGTGCTGACTTCCCGACTAGTAGATTTAGAGAAGCAGTTTCTTTGGCAAAAATGTTCGAGAGCGTACAGAATCAAGCCAGGAAAGGAAGCAAATTAACAAGCAATATCTCCCTTCAAAGAATAACAACCAACTTGTTCCTGACTCCAATAATTCAAATTCTAATCCAAAACCGAAGGATTGGGGCACTACCAATTTAGAACGCTTAGCAAAAAGTAAAGGTCTAACCCCAAATCAATTGATTGAAATGAGAAGACAAAACATATGTTACGGCTGTAAGGAAAAATGGCATAAAGACCACAAGTGTAAAAGTCCCTAAGTACATGTACTGGAAGGAGTCATGTCATTTGATGACCTGGATGAAATTGCAGAATGCAATAATGAGAGTGATAATGTTGACAGCTATGAGGAAAATGATAAAGAGACCCATGCTATAACTTTACAAGCCATGTGTGGTATTCCTGCTCTCCCAACTATCAAAGTGCAGGGTACTGTAAAAGGGAAACCAGTCCAAATTCTCATTGACTCTGGTTCCACGCATAGTTTCGTTGACAAAGATTTAGTTCACAAACTGAAACTTAAGGTGCATGAATCAAGAAATTATAAAGTTATGGTGGCTAATGGAGAAAAGCTTCAAGGGTCTGGTATATGTTACAATGTTCTACTAAGTTGTCAAGGGTGTAAAATGCCAGTTGATCTTTTGATACTACCATTGGAAGGATGTCAAATTGTGTTGGGTGCTCAGTGGGTGAAGAAGTTAGGGGAGATTACATTGAATCTTAACAAGTTAATAGTCAGATTTACTTATGGCAATAAGACATACACTTGGCAGGGAAATCAACAGCAAGATGTTAAATTAGTTGATCAGAAAACTTTAGGAAAAGAGCATGCACATGGTCAGATTACTATGATGATATATTCAATAGACACTAAGCAAACAAAAGAAACCCAAAATTTCCTGCAAGAGCTACCCGAAGAAATTCAAATTTTACCGCAGCAGAACCCCAAAGTAACTTCACCAATCATTCCTCTTCCTACTCAGAGGCAACATGATCATAAAATACCCCTAAAACCCGGAGCCAACCCAGTCTGTTTGAAGCCATATAGGCATGCTCACCACATAAAGAACGAGTTAGAGAAAATCATCAAGGAATTACTAGAAAATGGCATCATAAGGCACAGCAACGGTTCATATTCTTATCCTGTAGTAATGGTTCGAAAAAAAGATGGCACTTGGAGGCTGTGCATTGACTACCGAAGCCAGAACTCTCTCATAATTAAAGATAAGTTTCCCATTCCTTTAGTTGATGATTTATTTGATGAGTTGCATGGATCAAAATACTTCACTAAACTAGACCTTAAATCAGGTTATCATCAAATTAGAATGAATGAGGATGACATACATAAAACAGCTTTTAAAACTCATGATGGACACTATGAATATGTAGTAATGCCTTATGGGTTAGTTAATGCACCATCAACTTTTCAATCACTTATGAACGACGTTTTTAGGCCTTACTTAAGAAAATTCATACTGGTTTTCTTTGATGATATACTAATATACAGCCAGACCATATCTGAGCATATACAACATATTAGCTTGGCATTTCAGGTGCTGAAGAAGAATCATCTGGTAATTAAATTATCCAAATGCAGCTTTGCCAAAAAATCACTTGAGTATTTAGGCCATATTATTTCAGAACAAGGGGTAGCCGTTGATCCTAACAAAGTCAACGCAGTGATGGATTGGCCACTACCAAAGAACATAAAGGCTTTAAGGGGATTTCTGGGTTTAACTGGATATTATAGAAAGTTTATTAAAGGGTATGGCCTCATTGCAAAACCACTGACAGATATGTTAAGGAAGAACTCCTTTATTTGGACTATTGAAGCCAAAGATGCTTTTGACCAACTCAAGCAGTGTTTATCTAATCCTCCTGTCCTTGCAATGCCAGATTTTTCACAGCCATTCATTCTAGAATGTGATGCCAGTGGATTAGGAGTGGGAGCAGTGCCACAGCAAAACAAAAAACCAATAGCTTATTTAAGTAAGGCATTGCATGGTCGAAATTTAGCCTTATCTACCTATGAAAAAGAGCTAATGGCTATCATTATTGCTACAAAAAAATGGTCCCCATACCTCATGGGAAGGCAATTTATTATAAAAACATATCACTAGAGCCTTAAATATTTATTGTCGCAAAGGCTTAACAATGGTGTACAAAACAAATGGCTCACAAAACTTCATGGATTTGATTATATAGTTGAATACAAAAGTGGGAAAGAAAATATAGTGGCTGATGCTTTATCCAGAAAGGAGGACATGCAAGTACAAGCGGTAACTGTGGTACAAACACCGTGGTTAGATGAATTAAAAGGCACATTATCAAACTCGGCATGGTACCAGCAGCAGATGACCAAAGTACAGAATGGGCAGCTACAGGAAAGCAAGTACAAGCTAGTGGATAACTTAATTTTCTACAAAGGAAATTTTTTAATTGACCATCACCTGACAGCACCGCTATAGACTCTCATTGCTGAACACCATTCTACTCCTCTAGGGGGCAACTCAGGAATCAAGGGTACTTTAAAAAGATTGAGACAAGTATTTTATTGGAAAAATCTGAAAAGAACTGTTGAATACTTCGTAAAGTCTTGTGATGTTTGTCAGAGAAATAAAGGGGAGAATGTACACTTACCTGGTCTCCTACATCCCCTACCTATTCCTGAACAAGTATAGGAAGACATTTCTATGGATTTTATAACATGTCTTCCAAAAAGCCATAAGTACACTGTGATTTTTGTAGTGGTAGATAGGTTAAGCAAATACGCTCATTTCTTTTCTCTCTGCCATCCATACACAGCAAAAGAAGTAGCTAAGGTACTTTTTAATGGGGTATTCAAATTACATGGCCTACCAAAATCAATAGTAAGTGACATGGATGCTATGTTTACCAGCAACTTCTGGCAGGAGCTTTTTAATTTGCAAGGCCACAGGTTGAAAATGAGTTCTTCTTACCACCCACAGAGTGATGGGAAAACGGAGATTGTAAACAAAATTCTTGAGGGATATTTGTGATGTTTCGTTTGTCATAGGCCGCACGAGTGGAGTGAATGGCTGTCTCTGGCCGAGTTCTGGTATAACACAACCTGGAAATCATCCACCAATATGACCCCCTTCAAGGCAGTATATGGGATAAATCCTCCAAATTTGCTCACTTATGTTCCTAATACGGCTAAAGTAGAGCAAGTAGAAGAATTTTTATTTAGTAGAGACATCACCTTAGAGTTTTTAAAAGATAGTTTGAAGTTAGCACAAGACAGGATGAATAGGTATATAGATTTAAAAAGAACTGACAGGGAGTTTCAAGTTAATGACTGGGTTTTCTTAAAGCTACAACCTTATAGGCAAATCACTACTAGGAATCAAAGAACACACAAATTGTCTCCTAATTATTATGGGCCTTATCAAATAGAAGAAAGAATTGGAACAGTAGCCTACAATTTGAAGCTGCCTGCTCATGTCAAAATTCACCCTGCATTTCATGTTTCTCAACTTAAGAAAAAGATTGGAAATGGATTAACAATTCAAGAGGATGCTCCTAGTTTCGAAGAAGAAATAGTAATACAACCAGAAAGAATCCTAGACAGACGAATTGTGCCTCGAAACAATGAAGCAGTAGTACAAATTTTGATAAAGTGGAAGGGCAAGCCTGAAGAAGAAGCAACTTAGGAGGATTATTGGCTAACTATTTGACGTTTCCCCACTTTAGACCTTGAGACAAGGTCGATTTTTGAAGAGGAACGGAGATGTAACAACTCCACCTTAGTTAGCATGATATTGAGTTCTCAAAACTCGAACTGCAGCAATTATGGTCAGAGTGCGGCCACCGTTTCATCAGAGCTGGTCGCCAACCAAAGCAGCAGCTGGGGGTAGTCGATGACAGGAGATGAACAGGCTTGTGGAAGGAATATTACGTCATTCACTCGTGCATGTGTGCACGTGCACAGAAGAACTGCAGTGCTGGAATTGTATTTCATTTGGAGCGAGTCTTTGATTTTTTGTGTGAGTTGTAATTAGATTAGCTGTGTATGAGTTGGCAAATTGTAGCCGTTATGTGAAGCATTATATATAAGCAAGCATGTAAAAATCAGAAGAAAAAAAAGATGAACAAAGATATATTTCATTTCTTTTATATTCTGTTACATCTTCTTCTACATTCCATTATTTTTACAGTATTCTCATCTTTGTTACACTCTTCACTCTAATCTTCTCTCTAATCTTCATTCTGATCTTCACTTTAATCTTCATCCTTCTGCACTCTTTCTTCAATCTGTATCTTCTTTTCTAAACCTACCCATTGCTTCTCATTTATCTGACATTTTCCCACCCCTGTCCATCTTCCATATTCTTTTTCATTCAAGCTTTAATTCCCTGCATCTTCCGACCTTCTGCTTTTTATCAACCTGCCTTCATGTCTGATTCACCACAGCCTGGGCGTAACATAAACACATGTAAAGAATCGATGATCCTGATTTTTATTACGCTGTTCGCATAAATCACAGTGTGTCTAAGTTTCTATACCCCAATTAGTTAATCGATCAAATGTAGGCAGTTTACCCAAACAAGTTGTGTAAGCTGTATACACGAACTTACGAGTAGTATTTTTGTGCCATATCAATTTGAAATCCTTGTTAATCTTTAAGTATTGTTTAATATTGTCCCAGACATTTGAGAATATGAAATTGTTACAATGTAGAATCCGCCAATAGTCTTGTAATTTGTTCATAGATAACTTAACTTGTTCAATAGTTGATGCCACTTCTCTGGTTTTTGCTAATAGATGAGGCTGCAACCTGTTGTCTCTAGTTATATGATTGACAGTTAAATTTGCGCTTCTATACATATTCACTCTACTCCAACAAAGTAGGTCAACCAATGACATGTGGTTGATCCAGGGATCAAACCACAGAGAGGTGTTTTCACCATTAACAATCACTTTATTCATAATTTTGCATGATATATCTCGCTGTTGTAGAATATATTTCATAATACCCAAGTGATTGTTATTGATAGGCATGACACATAAATTTTATCTAGTCGGATATTTGGCCTGCATCCACTTGCTCCACTAGCAATCTTTGGTTAAGAGATTCCACAGTAATTTGATTCTCGTTGTGGTATCTAAATCCGAAAATTTGTGTAGCCCTACATCGCCTTCTAATTTGGGTTTGCACAGAGTGTCCCATGATATTCTATGTTGTTATTTCCTACTCCAAAAGAAATCTGCACACGTCTGATCAATTTTCTTAAGAACTGATAATGGTAAATGATAAATAAGCAACCAATACATAATAGTAGGAGCAATAGTACTATGAATTAACTCTACTCTTCCCGCTGTAGTTAATAATTGACTATCCCATCCTTCTAACTTAGCACTTATTTTGCTTAGCAAGGTTGAACAGTGAGCTGAATGAGGGACTCTGAGATATTTGACAGGTAACGAATGCTCATTATTATGTAATATATTCGAGATATCCAATATTTGAACTGTTCCTACATTGAAAAAAGTTGCAACTTCGTTTCATTGATTTTAAACCAGCCGTGTCCTCTACGGTAGCAAATATGTTTTCCATTTACGCAACATTGTCTACTATCTATTGTGGCTGATAGGAATACCATGACGTCGTCTGCATATAGTAAGTGAGTTATGCTAGGCTTAATAGAAGACATAGGTTGTAATTGACCGTCTAACTCTCGCTCCTCAATTAAATTGAAAAGAATTCCATTGCTACACAAAATAGAAAGAGCGATAGAGGATCACCCTGGCACAGGCCTCTAGTAGAGGTAATAAAGCCTTCGAGTATTCCATCAACCGTGATTGAAAACGTAGGAGTCGAAATGCATTCATAAATTAGCTCGATGAGTGATGTAGCAAAACCCCATTAGACAGAGCACGTGGTAGACAAATTCACAATTCACCATATCGTAGGCCTTTTGTAGATCAATTTTGATACACATCTTGCCTTTCCCTTTTTTTGGCAAATACCTCACTAGTTCGTGTGCTAGAAGAACAATTTCACCAATGTTCCTACCTGGGATAAAAGAAGATTGATTTTCTATAATAATAAAATGTAGAAAATCTTTAATTCTACGACATATAATCTTAGCAACGATTTTATAAAAAACATTAACACGTGCTATAGGTCTATAATTAGATGTTATTTGTGGCTTATCTTTCTTTGGGATTTCAACCCCTTTGGTAGCTTTCTTGTAGAAAATATTTTTTCTATAGCTTCCATGATGTCATGTTGCAGGAGTTCCCAATGAATTTTGTAGAATTTGGAGGAAAAATCGTCCGGTTCCAGAGAATCCTTGATGGAAAAAGGGAAGCTTTAACTTCTTCAACAAAAAACGGATGAAGCTAAGTATTCTTTGCCTCTTTTGTATATTTTCATTCTAGTGTATATTTAAGGGAAAAATGTCCACTTCACTATTGAATAAAGATCGACAAAACGGGATGGCTTCCTTTGTAATAGCAGTACTGTCATAAACATGATTAACGTGAGCATCAAGTAAAGCTTGAATTTTATTTCTATGTCGCTGCATTGACATTTTAGCATAGAAGAATTTTAAGTTAGTATATCCTTGTTGCAATTATAGCACCTTACTATGTTGTTTTAAGAAGTGTTGTTGCCTTTGCAATTACTCAGTTAGTTCCAGACTTTTGATATACATGGTTTCGTACATGGCTTTATTTTTTTGGATTTTGATCACTTTGATAGAAGGCCTCATTAAACTCTTCCTGTAGTTTTTTGAAACGGTTCTCTTTAGCTCTTAACTGATTCCATGCCTTAAGTCTGTATCTTTAAAGCTTTCTGAATTTTTGTCATTACAATATGAACTGATGCCCTCTTCATTGAACACTATCTGATTCTGAGCAATAGTTGGTTGCATTTCATCCACACAGATGTATTTGCGCTTGCTTTGGGAACATCTGGCTTAATAATCTCTAGGAAGTTTTGTGAAGCAACAAATCTTTTCTAATCTGGTACAATAGGTTGAGTAGCAGTCTTGTGCTGATGTTGAAATGGAGCTGTGCCTTTACTCTATAGATGGGAAGTAATAGAGGAGTCGGTATATGTCACGTGAATATTCGTATTCCCTTGTAAATCATTTCGTGCACCTTGAACATTATTTCGTATAGGAGATGTATGATTCATGCCCTATGTATTCAAATGTATCGAATGTTGATTGCGAGTTGATTTGTGTATTTTTAGGTTCTACATTTTCTCCTCCATTGTAAAAAGAACAAACTGTATCATTATGCCCATGTACTTTACAAATTGAATGTGGTACTTTACAAACTGAACATGGTTATATGCGTTGCTTCTATTCAATCTGTGTTGTATCAACTTCCCCAATATATAGCTCCATATCAATTTTAGTAGGGTATGAGAAATTAATGTCCACTTCTACTATAACTCGAGAGTAGTCAATCTAGTTTCAAGAGCAGTAGTGGAATCCATAGGTATGGGAACACATGCAATTCTAACTAATGCCCTTATTACTCCAATATTCAAGTTTCAAGTCTATAAATCTTACCCATATAGGTACTTTGGAGAATAACTCATTAGTTGTGCACATGCTCGAATTCCATTTCTTGACAACCGAAATTCCGGATCCAATTGTATAAGGGCCAGATTTAATGACTTTTGCAGAATCCGATGAGTTGTAAAACTTGATGAAGATAAAACTATTCTTTTTATAATACATATCGTACCTACCACTCAGCTTCCAAGTTTTGTCAATGAACCCTTTAAATTGTCATACATAGGTCCCCCTTCCAAAATATAAACTACCAATGTGTTACTCCATTTATTTTCAGCAGTATCGAACATGGATTTTGGGAATTGGCCTCTTAAGTGATTTTCGTTTTTGACTGGTGGATGATAAGATAAATCATTCATGTCTTCTTCCTTTGCAATAAAGAACTCCTGCACCATATATGTCCATGACTTGGACCATGATTTATCATGTTGTTCAACTGATCCTGACCCTCCCTTTGTGAAACTGTATGCTACTATCTTGCACCCACCGCCTGAAGTGGTGGAAAAGAGGAGATGTCTAGTCGTTTGGTTGGTGGTTAGTGTTAGTCCGTGAGATGAGGTTTTGATGACAACAACCTTAGAATAGATTATAAAATATAAATATATACATTATAAGTTTATATATATATATATATGTATATGTATGTATATGCCGGATTTAACCATGCAGGTACTAAGAATGAAGACTGTACAGTATAGAGATTCAAGATATCAAGATAGAAGACTCATGAGTACCAAGATTATCAAGAGTTCAAGATTTCAAGGATAAGTATTTTATTAGGAATTTTTGTTGAAACTCGTATAAAAGCACTGACATCTTAAAATCCAATTTATTCGTGGAATGGAATCCACTTCGAGCCCGTTAAAGGGATGGAACCCTAAGTAGGATGGAACCTACGAAAAATCTAGTGGAACATTGTTTCGTATCCACTAATTTTAATTCAAATGATTTTACAAAATTATCTTTTTTTCAAAATGATTTCAAAACTTTCCTTTTAAAAAAATTCAAAACCTTCTATCCTGATTTTAAACAATTTTAGCCTCAAAATTATCTTTAATTCAAAATCAAATTACTCCTGATTTTAAACTATCCTTTAAAATAATATATTTAACTTTTAAATATTTATACTTAGATTTAAATATAAAATTATAGTTAAATTCTATATATATTATTCTCTATATTTACTTATGAATTTTAACTATAGTCAAGTATATTTATAAAGTTTAAAATCGTTTTAATATACGATAAAGGTTATTTTCAAAGAAAATTAAATCATCAAAAATGGCTTTGGGATGTCGACATGCCTATGGTGACCATGTCGACATGGTGTCAGTTGAGTTCAATATTTAAATTTCAAAAGAAGTGTATATTCGCCATAACTCTTCATGAATGATCATGGATGTTGTTCTTCTATAAATAGGGGTTAGTTTCAATGAATTATATATCAGTTTTTCTGGTTTTCCACTTCTCTTCTTCTTCTTCCACATTTCTTAATACATACTCTTACCATTACTCTGCCGAAATCAACATTGAATCATACTCAATTACTTCTATTTTGATTCTCTATCACTATCTCTACAAGGTTCTCAGTGCTATTCAGAGTTATAAACTTCTTTGTAATCTATTAAGCGAGAAAAGGTGTGATTGTATCCTTGGAAATCAATCAAGAGAGAAAAGGTGTGATTGTAGCCTTGGTAAATCAATTGGGTAAACTTGTGGCCCAAAAATCAAGTATCTCTACCCAGAGGATAGAAATTCTTGAGGGTGTACCTCGTAGCCTTGAAACCGAGGGTGTAATTGTACAATTGCTGTTGAAAGGAAATCCGTACTTGTGTTGTGGGACTGGATGTAGGGTAACTTCGAACCAGTATAAAATCCGGTGTGTTCTTTCCTTTATTGCTTTTATTTTATTTCTGCATCTGTGTTTTTTTCTATGATCATATTTGTGTCTGTATATTGCACACATCTGTGTCAAAATTAACATAAACTCAAAAAGATTTAGTAATTCTTTATTAACACTATTCACCCCCCCTCTAGTATTAATCCAAGCCTTAAGATCCGTAATCCGCATTTCTCACAATTGGTTTCAAAGCAAGGTTTTCAAAATTTCATAATCTAATTTTTGAAAAAGTTTTTAAAATGCCTATTTTTGTTCATACTAGTTTAGGAGTATTCAAATCATCATTGTTTCTTGAGTCTGCATGTAATCAATATTCAAATTCAAGTTGTCTACCAAGATTGTTTGATGTGCAAGAATCATGCTTTATGGGTGTTGAGGAATCAATCCACAACGGATAAATTGTGCAGATCAGAAAGAACAAATGGATACTTGATAGTGGATGTTCTAGACACATGACTGGCAATCCAGATATACTGAGAGATATAATATACAAAGACGGAGGACTGGCTAACTTTGGAGACAATTCAAAAGGATATGTGATAGGCATCGACAAAGTCGGTAATTCTGAAACTTCTACTATTACTAATGTTTTGCTAGTGAAGAATCTGAAACATAATCTGCTAAGTATAAGTCAACTATGTGATAAAGGATATAAAATTAAATTTGAAAAAGATAAGTGTCATATAGAAGATAATAATTCAACCATTATATTTGAGGGAGTCAGGAAAAAGAATATTTATATTCTTAGTACGAAAGTTTCAAATGATAACCTGTGTCTGTTGGCAAATACAAGTGACCCTTGGATTTGGCATAAGAGATTTGGGCATTTGAATTTCAAACTCTTATCTAGACTGTCAAAACATGATCTAGTAAGAGGTCTCCCTAAAATGAATTTTAAAGTAGATAGTTTATGTGATGCTTGTCAATTAGGAAAACTTAGAAAAAGTTCCTTTAAGTTAGAAGATATGATTTCAACTTCAAAACCTTTTGAATTACTTCATCTTGATTTATTTGGTCCATCTCAAATTCTATCAATAAATCATAATAAATATGTTTTTGTAATTGTAGATGATTATTCTAGATTTACATGGACAATATTTTTGAAACATAAAAGTGATACTTTTGAATGTTTTAACACCTTTTCAAAAAGAATTCAAAATCAATTTTCTCTAAAAATTATAACTATTTGAAGTGATCACAGTGGTGAATTCAAGTTTGACGAATTCTGCAATAAAAAAGGAATAACTCACAATTTTTCATTTCCGAGAACTCCACAACAAAACGGAGTAGTAGAACGTAAAAATAGGACGATTCAAGAGTGTACGAGAACTATGCTTATAGATAGTAATTTACCAAAGAATTTTTGGGCAGAAGCAGTTGCTACCGCCTGTTATATTTTAAATAGAATTTTAGTTAGACCTTTAACTGATAAGACAACTTATGAACTTTTTTATTCAAAGAAACCTAAGGTATCTTTTTTTCAGAATTTTTGGAAGTAAATGCTTCATTTTAAATACAAAAGATAATTTAGATAAATTTGATCCTAAATCCGACAAAGGTATTTTTATCGGATATTCTAATAGAAGTAAAGCGTACACAGTGTTCAATTTAAAAACTAATACCATTGAAGAAATAATGCATGTTTCATTTGACGAAAATTTCAAATTTTTTGAAGATACAAACGATGAAGAAGAGTTAATTACTGTAATCAAGAATCAATTGGAACTAATAATGAATTTAATTATCCTAATAAAAGAACTAAACTTTTAAAAGATCATCCTATAGAAAATATACTGAGAGATATGCAATCTGTTGTTAAAACTAGAAATCAACTAAGTCAAATGAGTAATGTAGCTTTTATATCAACTATTGAACCCAAAAATCCAAAAGAAGCATCAACTGATGATTCATGGATTTTGGCTATGCAAGAAGAATTAAATTAATTTACAAGAAATGATGTTTGGGAACTTGTTCCTAGACCTGATAATAATACAATAATTGGAACTAAATGAGTTTATAAAAATAAAATGAATGAACAAGGAGAGGTTGTTAGAAATAAAGCTTGATTAGTCGCTCAAGGTTATTGTCAAGAAGAAGGAATAGAGTTTGATCAAACCTTTGCTCCCGTAGCAAGATTAGAAGCCATTAGGATTCTACTTGCTTTCGCAAATCATAATAATTTCAAATTATTTCAAATGGATGTTAAAAGTGCCTTTTTAAATGGATTTGTAAAAAAAGAAGTATATGTTGAACAACCACCACTTTTTGAAAATGATAAATTACCAAATCATGTTTACAAACTTAAGAAAGCATTATATGGTCTAAAACAAGCTCCTAGAGCCTGGTATGATAGACTAAGATCTTATTTATTGCAATCTATTTTTGAAATTGGTAAAGTAGATAATACTCTTTTTATTAAAAGAAATAAAAATGATATTCAACTAGTACAAGTTTACGTAGATGATATCATTTTAGGATCAACTAATTTTGAAATGAATAAAGAATTTTCTGAAATAATGACAAAAGAGTTTGAGACGAGTCATATGGGTGAATTAAATTTCTTTTTAGGATTACAATTAAAACAACTAGATAATGGTATCTTTATTAGTCAAGAAAAATATGCTAAAGACCTAATTAGTAAATTTGGTTTGACTACTGCGAGTGGAAAACCCACTCCCATGGCAACCAATGAGTACCTTAGTAAAGAAGATCTCTCGAAAGATGTAGATCAAAAATTATATAGAGGGATGATTGGCTCACTACTCTATATTACTGCTAGTAGACCTGATATCATGCATAGTGTCTGTCTCTGTGCCAGATATCAATCCCAACCTAAAGAGACCCACTTAAAAGCTGTAAAACATATCATAAGATATGTTAAACACACATCTAATTATGGCTTATTTTACCCTAAAAATGATTCTTTTGATTTAATATATTACTGTGATGCTGAGTATGCTGGATGTAAATCAGACCGAAAAAGTGCAAGTGGAACTTGTCACTTTCTGGGGCATTCTCTGGTTTCCTGGTTTAGCAAAAAGCATAACACAGTTTCTTTATCAACAACTGAAGTAGAGTATATTTCTCCTGCTTTGGCTTGTTATCAAGTAATGTATATGCAACAAACTTTAAAAGATTATGGTTTAAATATCTCGAAATCACCAATTTATTATGATAATACTAGTGCAATAAATTTATCCAAAAATACTACTCAACATGCTCGAACTAAACATATTGATATCAGACATCATTTTCTCAGAGATAATATAAGTAAGGAAGTAGTTACCATCGATTATATCAATTCTGAGAACCAAATTGCTGATATCTTAACAAAACCTTTAAATGAATCAATATTTACTAAATTAAGAAGAGAATTAGGTATTTGTTCTATAACTGAAATATAAAATATAAATAACAAGTATAATTAATATTTAATGTTAAAATAAATAAAATAGTAAAAATAAAAAGGACTATATCGACAACCCTCATGTACCCATGTCGACATGCAACGTTTTTCTTTCTTAAATTTTTTCCCACCAAAATTCAAAAAATTGGTTATATATTCTTCCTTGTTTCGAATTTTTGTTCATTCTCTCTGTTTTCTCTTCATTCTATCTTCTGAAATAAATAAAATAATGGCTTCATCTTCCATATCAAACATAAAATCAACCTTTTCATTCCCATCTCCTACTTCTGGTCCATTTCAACGTATTCTCGCTCGTGTAACAAAAATGGAGGAATCTATGAAGGATGCACTTCAGATGTTGACTGAAATTCAAGTGACTCAACTTCGTATGGCAAAGGAACAAGAGAGGCAAGGCAAGATTCTTAGGAATTTGCAAAAATTCCTAATGGATAACCAGGTCAACCCTATCTTGAAAGGAAATCCATACTTGTGTTGTGGGACTGGATGTAGGGTAACTCCGAACCAGTTTAAAATTCGGTGTGTTCTTTCCTTTACTGCTTTTATTTTATTTCTGCATTTGTGTTTGTTTTTGTGATCATATCTGTGTCTGTATATTGCATACATCTGTGTCTAAATTAACATAAACTCAAAAAGATTTAGTAATTCTTTATTAACACTATTCACCCCCTCTAGTATTAATTCTAGCCTTAAGATCCGTAATCCGCATTTCTCACAGTTAGTTCATGGTAACCATTCCCTCCTTAGAGCCCGTTTCTATCATTCCGGTTTTTACAAATACGTATGTGAGTGTGCGCACGCACATCGAGTATCTCAAGTGGCCCCAGCCTTGTTGAGAAAGATATGGACTTAGGAATACTTATGTAAAAACTACAAATATAAACCAAGTGGGAACAGAGGACATGAACTTAGATCTATCGTCGAGAATGCTTGTTCCTACCCACATTTCGGACATGAATTTGCAACGAGGCGTCCTTTGTTTGGCACCGGGCCCTTAAGTTGAAAGGCCACTTAGGCATGTTTGTTGATATGCCTTTGTTGGTTGGGCTTATAAGACGATGCCCCTATGGTTGGTAAAAGTGGACAAAACTATAGATGGAAAATTCAGATTACTTCATGGTAATGACACCCAATTTGGCGCAAGTGCCCAGCCCCTGCTGTTGAAGGATGGGCAACATCATGAGCGAATGAATCAGGATCACTACATGAATGGTTACACCAAAAGTTCATCGATGCATCCGACATAGACATATGCGTTGTTTGGCCCATGCATATTAAGGGAGAAATACACCGTGGATGCATGAATCTAGACAATTCGTAGGTGGTCGTGCCATCGATGCATCAGTGTCCCAGGCACACAAGGGACCTGTAATAACCCATTTAAATTGTAATTAATAAAAGTTAATAATAGCAATTTAATTGATTAAAAAATTTATAAATATTAAATGGGAATAATTTTGAATTTTATTTGATAAATAGGTTTAAAAAGTAAATATGTAGTAGTCAAATTATAGTAAGAGAAAATATGGTAATAATATCTTGTAAAGTTATACTTGGAATAAATAAAAATTGGTTTGAGTAAGAAATGATTATAATGTTGAAATTTAAATTAATTTGGGTTAATAAATGAATTTTTATTATAAAAGCATAAATATGGCATTTTGAAATAAATAATTAGAATAAAAAGAATTTATAGGAAATGAATTCTACAGAATTATATAATATAGTATAATTACTTGAGAAATTTGAATAAAAAATTAATAGGAATTTTATTATAATTGGATTAAAATAAAATTATTTTATAAGTGTAAAGAAATGGAAAAAATTGTATATATTAATTTAATTAAGCTCAAGCCCAAAAACCTTAAGCCCAAACCCATCTTCTAGATTTCGCTAATTCGAGAGTTTTCTTCCTCTTCGATGTATATTCATGCTCATCTTCCCTATCACGTTTTCCTTTTTTCGAAGAAAAAAAAGTAATCCTCTTCCTATTATAATTAAAATAAAATTCAATAAATTACCATAAATCACCAAACTTGGGCATATCTCTCTCGACATCGATAGACACCTATGATAACAAACAAATAAGGGGTTGGTTCATAGATTGGGATGCTAGAATGTGGGATAGTGTTGTTTAAGAAGGAATGGGCTACAAATGAGTGATTTCACTCACGAATCTATGTTATATCATTAAAAATATGCGTGTGTGTTGTATTTGTTGGATATTTTGATTTTAAACATTGCAAGTGTTGAATTGCTGATGAATGAGGTGCGAAAGTTGAAAGATGATTGAAGAGCAAAATTTAGCTCCAGGTATGCGACACCGGTAACTTAATCGGTCGATCAATGGGTCGGTCAGTGGCCTACCAATTATAAAAAAATTAAAAAATTATACAAACTGAATATACGAAATGTAATTATAAATTAATATATGAAAATAAATTATGAGAAATTTATTTGTGGTTCCATAAAGTAATATGTATTTTATTTCAAGACATTAATTATTTAAGGATAATTAGATATTTGATTATATAAATCATTTAAGAATTATATATACATACATATACATACATATATATATATATATATATATTGAAAGTAAGAAAACTAATTTAATTTAACATTTTATATATTTTAAAGTAAAGTAAACTTCATGAGTAATAAATTTTATATAGAAGAATAAGATATGTTATCCGAAAACCACTTCGATCCAACACAAGTATTGCGAATTGAAGACATCGTGAAGAGCATGGAATCGAAGATAGAGATGTGAAGTGCAAGGGCTAGTCACTACTAATCCTGAGGATGATTCCAAAATGGATGTAGTAGGAATAGTGCCATCGGGTTCGTTCAGATCCAGAACGAACTTGTAAGGATGAATGTTATCGGCACATTGCCATTGGAGATTCTAAGTGTAAATTTTCTTGAAAGGTAATCGTAGCCTCAAGCCTCATCAAACAGGAATGACCAAAATAGAGGAGATTACATGTTCTCTCATAGAGTTGGAACTTATAATGCTTTTGTAATGTTGTTGTTAATAGGAATTAATAAAGATGACTTAATTGATTACCAATCAATTAAGAGAATTGATTGGTACTGAAGAGAATTAGTACATAATCGATTTTATATTTTAAATGTAATTTCAATAAAGAGAATTAATTGTTGTTAATTCCCTGATTAGTTTAAATTCATATTAAATATTATTGATCACAATTACCTAAATATTTAAGGACCTTTAGTGTGATGTCCTGGAAATTTAGGCAATAATTATTTAATAATTTTCATTAATAATTATTTTAAAAATGTGAAGTATTGATTCAATAATTTAATTAAAACAGGAATTATCCTTTGAAGATTAATAATTGCTTAATTTGTCAAATGATATTCTTTTCAAAATAATAATAATTTAATTTAATTTGAGAATCTTATTGTTTTCAAATATTAAAAATATTAAAATGATAAATTTATCTTTCTAAGCTGATTTAAAAATATTTTATTTATAATGTATAAATGTTTATACATTGTAAATAGAGGATTTGATTTTAATTTTAATTTAAATTTAATAAGAATATTTTCAAATCTATTATACATATAAATGTGTAAATTGTAAATTGATTTAAATTAGTATTGAAAACTTTTCAAAAGTTTGTTTTAAAAATCTATATTATATTTTCTTGGAAAGGTAAGTAAGTATTTATTTTGTTTATAAAATAAATATAGTTTAAATTTTGTTTTATAATAAAAGTTTATTTTGTTTATTTTAAAGAAAATAGTTTTTCTTTGAAATAAGATTTAATTCATTCATGTTAAATTATAACATTTGGTTTGAAAACTCTTGGATAAAATTGATTCAACATTTCTTTTCTTTTTAAAATCTTCTCTTTTGAAAATTAGTTTTAAAAGAATATTATTTTGAAAACATTCAAATAAACATTTTAAATTGTGTGTAATCTTATAAAAGAAGTAAACATGTAATCATTTTAAAGGCTAATGTTAACAAACATTTGAAGCATGCTAAAACAAATTAGAAATGGTTTTAGAATAAATTTACATACAATTATAAATTAAGAATTTTCTTTTCAAATTAAAATGCATATGTGTTAAGATCTTAACACTAGAGAAGACACTTGTAAACATTTATTATTGATAAGTCAACAAGTGTCATTGTTTTAAAAATTTTATTTAAATTATATTAATAAGAAATATAACAAATGCATTTTTGTTCAACCCTTATTCTCATTTGAATCTGAAAAATCAGATTTTAATAAAATCAAAACCCAAGATTCAATCAAATTTTTGCAAAACCTATTTACTCAAAATTCAATCAAAAAAATCAAAATCTGCAAAATCAAAATTCTACGAAACCAAAACCCAAACATAATGCATGTTAAAAATCTGCAATTTCAAAACCCAATACTACAATCTGGAAGCAATCTTCAACTTCAACTCTTTCTCAAGCATATGAAAGTGGATCTGCATATTTCAGTAATCAAACTGGAAGTTCAACTTCAATTCAAAATTTAGGAATGTCTGCATGCAAGTTCAAACAATCTTCATCAACAACAAAAAGCAAATTCAACTAGAAAATGCAGGTGCAAGTTTAATATGCAGTTCCTGGGAAAAAAATGAAATCTGCATCTAATTTGTTCTCTGCATCTTCATATCTGGTGAGTAAGCTTCTTTATTTAAAAACAGTTTTTCTTTTTAAAATCAAAGCTAGATTAAATTTCCAGAACTTAAGTACTAGTTCACATGGTTTAAAAACTGTTAGATGAAAATTGTTCTGTTTCTTTCTTTTTGTGATTAACCTCAAAATACTGAAGCTTATGCTTTATGTGCATGTGAATTGATATTATTGAGCAAGCTTGAATTATTGTATTGTGAGGATGAACTGTGTATATATGTATAAAAATATATATGGACTGTTATGGTCAGGAATCTGCCTTCCTGTATATGTTTAAACTAAGTTTAATAAGAAAGCTTTATTCTCTTGTTTGATTTCAGTTAGAAAGTTATGTGTAAACAAAATATGTTGTTTAGTATAAATGTAGGTTTTATAAAATTATGATTTAGTTAAAATAAGTTAGAATTGAAGTCTGTTACCCTCTGAAACAACTCTGCAGTAAACATTTTGAAATAAAACAAAAATATCAACATCATTAACTATTTAAAATAAGATTATAACATGAATTTATGTTAGAAATCAGAAATTTTAAAACAAATTTCACCTTTTTAAATGGATTGTGGTATTAGCATTTTTATTTTGAACAGAAATAGGAATTTTGGAAGTATCTGATAGGCTAGTGAATTTTGGGGGTTAGGATGCTTCCTGTAGTGGAGTGTTGATGTAAGAATGGAGGAAAATTGAGCAATAAGTGATTAGAGGAAGGAGGAGATGGAAATTTTGATTTCCAGGTTTCAAACCCTAGTCTTTGAGTGTTGCAGTTTTTAATTTCTCATCATGCTCTATGTTGCATCGAGTGGGGTAGGGATTTGAGAGGTTGTAGAGGGAGTGTAGAGGTAGCTATGGCCAAGATCGCGTCAACGATGATGGTCGGAGGTGGGATCCCTCGGCGTTGACAGGTTTGGGTATATGTTGCTGTGGTGTTTTAGGTGGCATTGTAAACCTGGAAAATTTGATTTCGATCTGCAGAATGTTTTCTGATGATCGAATTTGCGTTGAAGGATTGTTGGAGACTCAGTGAAGTTCGTTGGGATGGCTGGAAGCCGCCGGAGCACCGGTGCATGAGCACCATACATGTTGAAGTCTGATGAACATTGTTGGATTGTTCAGTGTTCTTTTCTAGTGCAATTCTCAGGTAAAACTTGCAATGACTTAGAGCAGATAGATTAAGAACTCGAAGTAAGGGATGGGGTTTCTCGGGTTAGTTTAGTTACAGGTTTAAAAACCTGAGATGTTCAGTTTTTTTGAATTTGAATGAAATTCAAATTTTAGTGCAGGAATTTGATTTAAGTGGAAGTTGAAACTGAATTCAAATGAAATTTTGGATTCAAGGTTTTTAAAAATGAAAATTTTAAAATTTAAACAAGATTTAAATTTGGTTTTAAATCAAGTTTAAAAATAGTTTCAGGTTTGCTTTTAAAATCAGACTTTAATTCAAAACAGTTTTTGTAAGTTTTTAAATTATGAACAGATTTAAATGTTTTTAAGCAAGATTTAAATCTGTTTTGAAATCAAGTTAAAATAGTTTTCAGATTTACTTTGGAATCCTGTTTTGAATTCAAAACAGTTTGTAAATAAAAAAAATTGAACATATTCAAATGTTTTAAAAGAATTTGATTTCAAATAAGTTTTAAAACTTGAAAGAATTTATTTCCTTTAATATTTAAGTCAAAGATATGAAATTTAAATTTAAATTTGAAAGTTAAAATAATCAATCTATTTTCAAAGCTTGATTTATTTTAATTAAGTAAATTTATTTTAAATCTTTCTTTTATATTTAAGTAATGTTCTTTAACATTCATTTTATTTTAAGGTTTATAATTATTTAAATTTGGATTAATGTTTAAATAGTTAAACATTTTAAATATTAGATTTTTAAATGGAATTTGAATTTAATTTTAGGAATGTATTGTTTAAATATATTTTGAATGTAAATGAAGTCATTTGATAAGTAAAAATTATTTTGAAAATAATTAAGATAATTGAGAATTTACTTAATTATTTGGTTTTAAATAATGGTTTAGATTAATTTTAATTAGAGATGATTTATTGATAATTAATCTAAGATAATTTTTCTTAAGTAAGTAATTATTGGAAATGTTGTTAATTAATAAAAATAATTATCTAAGGATAATTAAGTAATTAATTAATGTAATTAATTTTGATAATTAACTAGATTAATTGAATATGATTAATTGTAATTTGTTAAGTATAATTACTTGATAAAAGTAATTAAGGAATTAATTACTTATTGTAATTAATTTTGATATTGTGTTTTGTTTAAGTTAATTAATTTAGTTTAATTAATTTAAGTAAATAATTTGATGAATTAATGGAGGTAATTACTTAATGTAATTAATGGAGCAGGATTACTTGGAGAAGTAATAATTAATAATTACTGAAATGTAATTAGTGAAAGGTGATTTATTTTAATAAAGTTATTTGGATAATTACTTTTGTAATTAATCAAGGAATTAATTAATAAAGGTAATTAATTATTGGCTAATTAGTTTGTTAATGAGTAATTAAAGATAGTTAATTACTTAATTGAATATTAATCAAGGTGATTAATAATTAGATTAATTACTAAAAATAATAAATTTTAATTAAGTAACTTACTTAAATATTAGAGATCATTAATTATAATAATTAATGATGTAATTAATGATTGTTTAATTAATAAATGATTAATTAATTAAGGGATTAATTAATTGTAATTAATTAAGGACAAATATAATTAATTATAATTAATTAATAAATGAGTAATTAAATGTTAATTACTTATGAATAAGGTTAATTAATTTGTGAAAATTAATTAAAGACTAATTACTTATTGTAATTAGTGGATGATTAACCAAGGATATTTAATCAAGTTAAATGCTTAGTGGGTAATTAATTAACTAAGTTAATTAATTAATGAATATTAAGCAGGATTTATAGAAATGAGTAATTAATTTAATTCATTTTAAATTAATTAGAGATGGTTGTAATTAATTTAATTCATTTTAAATTAATTATAATTGATAATTAATGAATCATTGCTTATGGATGTTATTGATTGAATGGTTGTGATCTCAATAATGAGATGAGTCGTATCTGTATGATATGAATGCTTGGCTTAAGTATGATGGTTTGTGATGGATTATTTGGTTGCGATGATTATCTGTTTGTGATGATGATACAGATTATCTGTTTATGATATGAATGTGATTATCTATTGTGAGATGTAGTTTATCTATCTGTGTGGAATAGATAATAATAAATTAAGTTAATTGATTAATACCCTTAAGTACAACTTGGACATTAAAATGGCGTTTGGTTTCGGTGAGACCGGGATCGGGTTTCCATATTTGGATATCCGGAAACCACATCGATTCCAATTAAACGTTAGGTCGTTAATCCAAGTGGAGCAAGTGAAGACTCGAGGTGTAAGGGCTATACGTCAGTATAACTCTGTGGGTGATTCCGTAATGAGTTGACGGAATAGTGCTTATAGATTCGAGATGGTGATTTAGAGTGCAAGGGTTATCGTCGTTCACTCTGAGGGTGATTCCAATACGAGTGTAACGAGACAGTGCCTTCGGTTTCGTTCGAACCCGGAATGAACTTGTACGGATTGAATGCTTTCAGAACATCGTCAGGTGGACGATGAGCATTCTAAGATAGAGATGTTCTATAAAGGTAATCGCAGCCTCAAGCCTCATCAACCGGGAATGGCTATAACAGGGGAGGTGCAGCAAGGCTTCGTGGGTAGCCCCCACTGGAGAGCAAGATTTACCCCTGTCTAGAGGTCCCTTTTTATTTCGGCTGTGTGGGGCGGTTGATCATGACAACTGCCGAGGTGGTCTTGTTCGGGACTGTCCAGTAAGGGATGGTTCCGGCTTTGTGTTGCAGGGGAGTTAGGGTGGCTCCTTGGTACGGTGATCTAGGCCACGTACTGTGACGGGCGGTACCCCAGTAGCCCTGCCATTGTATGGAATCTAAAATCCAATAAGTGCCCGTACGGTTTTGATTGTGCCCAATTATGTTGGAACGTGAGATGTAAGCATTCCAGCTATTTCTGTATTTTACTTTGAAAACCCTAGACACTACTATACTATCACTGGATTTCTTATCAAATGTTTTGGTTAGCGTAAGGTAAATTTTTTTCCGTGTTTATATGTGGGAAGTCTTACGTGATACCTTTTGTTTTCAAAGGATTTTCTAAAGTTAAGCAACTTTTATCCCCGTTTACTCACACCAGACCCCTATCTGACCTTAGTGTTTATTTTCTGTTTTATTAAACTCTTGGGTACTCATATTACGTATGAGTAGTCAAGTGATTCAGGATTTCTTTGACGAGTTCTGGAGGAGATAGTGGAGTAGGAGGCTTCAACGTGTAGATATATGTAGTGGCTTCGCTGTGTTTTGAGTTGTATCTGTTTTTCTCTGATGTACTTGAATTGTAATTGCTAGACAAATGTTTATAACTATCTAGTTTATGTTGTATTAGCTGATTTACTCTGATGTATATGATACTATGTAAAGTTTTATGTGATATAATATAATTTATTCGTTCCGCTGTGAGATTCTGATGTTGTCTGTTTCTTTCTTTCCCTTCTTTTCTCTTTTTTATCCATTTCTTTCTTCTTAATGATGCGTCTTTCTATGGAATGAAAGGCGGGTCGTTACATTGTGGTATCAGAGCTCTAGGTTGAGTGAATACCTAGACTCTGTAGTGGTGTCTATCTTGAGAGAGCGTATTTGTAATTTTGAATATATATGTTTATTTATTTCTACCTATTAGATTGGGTTACCTGTTCGGGTTTTCCAATAAGTAATAAGGGTAGATAGGGTAGTGGTGTGTGAAACACAACTACCAATGGTTGGAATCCGAGTGTTTGAAGTTGGAAGTGATCTACTAGGGCAGTATTGGGCATCTTGAGTAGTTTGGTGTGAAGGATTTCACCGATCTCTGAATAAAATATTTTCAAGATTTGGAGTTTATCTTTTGATTGTAAGTTGGATTGCACTCGTGTGAATGGATTTTCTTGAGTTTGGATCAGTTGGGAGCACAGAAGCCAGAAATGGTATCTTGGCAACCTTAGGAAGGAGTTCTGTCTGTATTTGAGTTTGAGACTCAGTTTGGCAGAGTGTCTTGAGCTTGGTTTGGGAGCGAGTTTCCTAAGAGATATCTGTCTACTGGAAGGCTCTATTGTGAAGAGGCTGGTGTAGCTTTGAGGTTCGATGAGCTTTTGGATAAGGAAGTTTTGGCAGCAGTAGCAGCAGTGAGTGGCCTGTTTCATTGATGGTTTCAGAAGTCTCTGTGATTCTTCTGTCGGTAGTCCGGGCAGATGGTGGAGCTTGTCCATTTATTCTGGAAGCTCAGCTGGATGTGATGTTTGTGGTTAGAAGTAGACCACTAGTTCTTCTTTTGGATAGAGGGTTTTTGTGACGCCCCACCTCTATACCCACGCTAGCTAAGAACACTACGGTGTAATGCCGTCAACTAGCACGGAGAATAAGGCTGTTGAGGAGCGACCATCCGTGCAATTGCTTTGTGCGAGCACCGCTATGTCGGATAGTATAACATGCATTTGATTTCGAGAGGAAATCCGACACACCGACACAAACTCAAAACTACTACACAATGGCTATAATAATCTTCGGAAACAAATATAGAAATAAACATAACATAAATCAGTCACAGATAATTCATATCACAAAGGCGGAAACAGATACGAATATTACACATAAAAGTGTGTATCAGAGTAGTGGTCAAACAAGATCCACTATGTCACAAAAGAATAGATACAAGTGCAAGCCAAAAGAACATGTATACATCAAAGAGTCTATTTCTCAAATGCATACAACAAGAACTACCAAACTAAAGTAGTTAGCCAAAAGATCATATGATGGTCCGATAAGGTGGCAAGCAGAAGCACCTGAAAAATCTCAGTCTGACCCGAGTATTATTTATAAGAAAAATAATAAACGGATCAGTCTAGCTATAATTATCAGATAAAATGAGATATAAAAAGAGATGTAGTAAGAACGTATGATAACCAAAAATGGCATACTACAATAAGTATGTAATTGAAAATCAACAAGAGATTAATCAATATCACAAGAATCTTCACAAAGATCCAGAAAGGGTATCATATCAAAAACTTGTATTCATAACAAGTCAATGACACACGAATTCACCAAGGCACAAAAATTGATAAAGCTTATCAATAGAAATCACAAGAAATGGGTGAAGCATAAATTCAAGAAATCAATAATTAGAAATCCAGAAATCACAAGAAAAGGATAGCCAATCCATAAAAATGAGCCGGAGCTCCTCCTGACAGGGTATAGTCCCCCATTGCGGACATTGAGCCGAAGTTCCTCTTGGTGAGTCAAAACTCCTCCTGACAGGGTATAGTCCCCCATTGCGGACATTGAGCCGAAGCTCCTCCTGGTGAACCGAAGTTCCTCCTGACAGGGTATAGTCCCCCATTGCGGACATTGAGCCGAAGCTCTTTCGGGTGAACCGAAGTTCCTCCTGACAGGGTATAGTCCCCCATTGCGGACATTGAGCCGAAGCTCCTCCTGGTGAACCGAAGTTCCTCCTAACAGGGTATAGTCCCCCATTGCGGACATTGAGCCGAAGCTCCTCCTGGTGAACCGAAGCTCAATAAAAACGAGGTACAGTCCTCCACGTGGACAAAGAGACATCGCACAATGCTAGTCTAAACCATAAAATGATCGTCATGATCACCGAGAAGTGTCAATTACAGTAAGCTAGTAAATATATGAGCTTAGCTTCATGTCCCATAACCACTAGCTTAACTTAAATATTTACGAACAAATTGTAGATCTCCACTAGAAAATTGTCACAAAAGTTTCAATCGAACAAGTCCAAGAATTAACCGACGAAGTAAACGCAAGCGTTTCATACCACTTGTTTTACTAAGCCGTTTAATTAGATTTCTCATACGAGTGAGGTAAAGGTTTGTATATACTAGTAGATTGGAAAACGGTTTGAGAAAACAAGCTTTGTTATTGAAAATAAAGTTGAAATCGTTTGAAGAAAGAGTTTTGATATTTACTACTAGTATAGAAAACCTTTATATTTTTAAAGTGACAAATCATAGAAAGGATTGTAGAAACAATCAATCATCAAAATTCACATTCGAAGACGTGAATAAAATCCAAAGAAATCGATTACCGAATCCATCGAAATGGATATTCCCAAAATCACGAAGAAAATGACATCAAAGTCGATAATAAGTGATAATAACAAAAGGGAATCGACACGAATCGTAAAGTTGGAAATTCAAGCTAAATAGGCAAAAGAGTACAGATTCAGACATTTGAAATCAAGGATCAGACGTCTGAATCTGGAAAATAAAACATTTTCCGGAACAGAATTCAGACGTCTGAATCTTTGATTTCAGACATCTGAAATAGGCACATTTTAGCCTATTTCCTTTCTGGTTCCAAATGAACCAATTCAGACGTCTGAAATATAGATTTAGACGTCTGAATACTGGGGAATAAAAATTCCCAGTATAATATTCAGACGTCTGAATACTACGTTTCAGACGTCTGAATCAAGGGTTCAGGGCATTCCCTGAACCTAGGCCAAAAATGGCCAAACGGATACCGGAAGCGATCGATCGAGTGACAATGACTAAGGATTTACGCCAAACAACAACCCAGCCTTAACGGCTCTTCGATACGCCTCAAATATCAATGTCCAAATATCCATAATAGGATTTTCATAAATTAGACCAAAACACCCAAAAATTGGAATATACACAAAATCAATCCAAACCAAAATCAATTGCACAAGAATAAGTGTTAGGAATTCATACCTAACAATCGAAGATAATTATAGACAAAGATGTGAGATAAAAATCTCACCTTTGAACCCAAACGATTGAAGAAGAAGCTCGAAAGCAAAGGGAGAATCAACCACCTTCAATCCCAACTCAAGAAGCTTGATTCTAAGCTTAAAAGAGAAAATATTTCCCAAATTAGGTTTAGGAATTTTCTGAAATCAAAGAGAGAATGAGTTGGGGAAGATGAAGGAGATGCTTACCAATGGGTTCTCTTGAATTTGGAGCTAGAAGTTGGATTTGCAAAGCAAGCTAGGGCTTAGGAATTTCCATTTCCAATCTCTTCCACCATTTTTACTTTAGCTTGATGTGTTAGGAATATGAAATGAAGTAATGAAGAGTTGGAGTGGAGCTAGAGTCTTAAGGTGGAACATTGGGCTGAAACCCAAACTCAAACCCAAAGTGAAAAAGTAGCAAAACTTTACTAACTCCAAACATATCGAAGCTTATACTCAAAAAGGTTGCAAACGGCATTTTGAACTCAATGGAAGGGGTCTCGAGTCCCAATTCGACAGTTTGCAAAAAGTAGCTTTTCGGACTAAAATCCGAATTACGATGGAATATTTAAATAAAATATTTAAATACACAATCGATAAATATGCGGGTTGTTACAGACTCCCCTCCTTAAAGAAATTGCGTCCTCGCAATACTTAAGAGGAAAATAAAGAGTAACAACCATAAATGCATATCAACACAAAAGAAATTTTGAAATAAGAAGTTTACCAAAAAGAGCACGAAAGAGTAAGTCCGAACGGGTTCGCTCGATGAATTCCCAGGATTCCCAAGAGCAATCCTTAGGATCTGAGAACCATTGAACTTTCACAAGAAGAAGTTCTTTATTCCGAAGGCGTTCAACCTTCGAAGCAATGATGCGAATGGAATGTTGCTCATAAGTCAAATCTGGTGAAACTTCACTTTCTTCAATAACACCGGGCTCAAGAATAAAATAGGAAACCTAAAAGCATTTCCATAGTTAAAAGACGCAGAAAACGTCAAGAATAGCAGAAAATTGAGCCAGTGCAACGGCGTAGTACAAAAATGGTATGCCCGAGAAATGAGGAACTCAAATAATTTGGAACAACATCGTAGTACAATAACGGTACGCCAGATGATCCAAAGCTCGAATAATTTCGAAACACCGACGTAGTACAAAAATGGTACGTCCAATGAACCGATAAACCGGAACAACGTTGTAGTATAATAATGGTACATCCATTGATCCAGATAAGACGGAACATCGATGTTGTATAATAACAGTACATCCGATGAACTGAACACCATAAAAGAACAACGGACGCAAGTCTATAAAAGAAATGAGATGAAACTCAATAAAATGAAGTACATCAAAACGCCCGATGATCTTGGTAAAAAGATAATTTCATTTGGTCATCAATAAAGAAACAACCACCTGTTGCTTACGACTAAGTGCATAGGCAACACGATTCTGTTTTCCTGGAGTATAAAGAATATCAAATTCATAAGATGCCAGGAACTCGAGTCAACATGAAGTTCCTTATGAGAAAAATAAATATTCCAAAGATTTATGATCGAGGTGGAGAACAAATTTCTCCCCCAAAAATGATGATGCCAAACTCTAAAAGCGAAAACAATAGCAGCGAGCACTAGATCATGAGTGGCATACCTAGTCTCAACCGGCTTTTAAAGGTTAAGAAGCACAAGTGATAGCACGTTATCTTTTGCAAGAGAACAACATCCAAACCAATACGATTAGCATTGGTACAAAAGATAAAGTCTTGGTTCCCCTCGGGAATCACAAGAATAAGAGTATGGAAAAGAAAGGATTTCTTTTAAATAATCTTCTTTCCTGAAAAGTTAAAACTTTCAAAATTACATTTATCTTTATGCAATAATTTTTCTAGAAAAATTTACATTTTATAAGTCAATATATCGTGTCTGATTGTCTCATCAAAGCGTTTAGGAAATTCCTATCGATAACGTTGATCAAGTGCATCGACCAAAATTCTTAAAGCACTCAATGGGAAATACAATCACAAAATCATGATAAACATGTTTCTTAAAAACCTTTAAGAATATTCTTTGCTTGTTTAAGAGCAAAGTCAAATTGTACTTATAAATAAATCTTATGAAAAAGATTTGCAAAAAATTTTAAATTGCTATTTTCATCCAAAATCAATAAATACAAGAATGGTTTCATCGAAATATTCATAGAATACTCGATTCATAAAATGAATGAAACAAGATGGGCAAACTGAATGACATAATAAGTCATTCATAAGAATCGTAACGAGTGCGGTATGCGGTAAGTGGAATGCAAACTCCCGCAACTCGTAGCCAAATGAAAATCGGTGGCAAGGTCGAACTAGAAAGACCTTAACACCACACAAAAGATTTCTTAGGTGATAATCCTAAGACAACTCAAAAATACCGGAAAAGTTTCACAAATTATTTAGATAAGAGAAATAACACTTTTCTCGTCTAGAGGGCTTAAAGAATAAAATGATTCCTTCAAGTTGGAATCGAAATCTCAAGAAAAAATAGAAATCTGCTTAACAGATATAAAATGTCGAAGATGAATAGTCCACACGGAAAATAGGATATGGGCTTCACAACGATTAAGCCAATCCTTACAAAAAATCAATTCTGAAGCCTAAGTAAAAATCGGCTCGGAAAGAAAAATCACATAAAATAATTTCGACATCAAATCAAAGCGAATTGAGTATTGCGGATCCACCAACCGGATTCGCAGTTCTCAAAGAAATTAGCAAGCCCAAAAATGTTTAAAGGAAAGGAATTAACTAGTTCTTTTGACATAAAATAGTGAGGTGAAACTCATATAAAAAAGAACTCAAATAGAAAGATCACGAAATAAAACAATAGCATCAAGGATTGAGTGAAAAATACCTTGACTAAGAGAAGAGTTGCTAGGGGCTTGCAGCTTTCCTTCTCTCTTGCTTTGACGGTTGGGACACGAAGATATATAATGATCCGCACTTTTACAATAGCGGCAAGAAATAGGCCTTGGACACCTATTTATATAGTAGTCCCTAGAGCCACAATTGTAGCATTCTCCGCGATTAGAGATGGGAGTATTTGCTATAGAAGTCTCTTGCTTCGCCCTCTTGTTAGGATTAGGACTTTCGAACCTAATAAAGGGATGCCACTTCTTGTTGTTGTTGGAGTTCGGTTTGGCACTCCCAACCTCGACATCACTTTCTCTATCGGCCTATTCAAGACGAAGAACGATATCAATAAGCTGATCAAATGAAACCTCTAGTTTCAGGAGTAATGGCTTCTTAAGATTATTATTCAAGCCATAAATAAATCTCTGATTTTTCTTCAATAGGGTATTAATGTACTCAACCCCGTATTTAGAAAGAGATTCGAAAGATGCGACGTAATCCATCACAGAAGATTCATCTTGAACAAGGTCAATAAAACGCCGGGCCAAAGTTACTTTTTCAGCCTCCGGCACAAACTTTGATTCAAATCTTTCCCGGAATTGCTCCCAAGTAAGATCCGCTTCGATAATCTCCAAAGTCAAGAGCTCATACCAATCTAACGCTCTTTCTTGGAGCATGCCAGAAGCCACTTGGACTCGATGTAAATCAATAAGGTTCATGCGAGAAAAGATGCGATCGCATGATTTGAGCCAAGCCTGAATTTCTATAACACTCTCGGATCCTTTGAATGGCCTTCCACCCAAATCGGTATAGTCTCTGCACAAGCGTACAAAACCAGATCTAGGATGAGTAGGCTCTGGATTGGGTCCTGCAGCTTGAGCGTTTTTTACTAGATCAAGAAGCTGCTGGGCAGACATAAACACTCCATCCTGAGGAGTAGCACTAGATTGACCGGCGCTGGGACGATTTGATCTAACCATTTCTCTTCTTTAAGAAAGAAAGAAAGAAGAGGAAAAAGTTATTCGCAAAATAAATATCAAGCAATCTTGATAGATAAAACAAGGAATCATAAAAGAAAATAGGATAGGATGGTACGAAGACCCGAATAAAATCCTATAACAAAACTCCTAAGATGGACTTAGGACGATGATCCTTGTTAAATTATTCTACATCGTTCCGAAGTTTGGCTCTGATACCAAGCTGTGACGCCCCACCTCTATACCCACGCTAGACAAGAATACTACGGTGTAATGCCATCAACTAGGATGGAGAATAAGGCTGTTGAGGAGCGACCATCCGTGCAATTGCTTTGTGCGAGCACCGCTATGTCGGATAGTATAACATGCATTTTATTTCGAGAGGAAATCCGATACACCGACACAAACTCAAAACTACTACACAGTGGCTATAATAATCTTCGGAAACAAATATAGAAATAAACATAACATAAATCAGTCACAGATAATTCATATCACAAAGGCGGAAACAGATATGAATATTACACATAAAAGTGTATATCAGAGTAGTGGTCAAACAAGATCCACTATGTCACAAAAGAATAGATACAAGTGCAAGCCAAAAGAACATGTATACAACAAAGAGTCTATTTCTCAAATGCATACAACAAGAACTACCAAATTAATATAGTTAGCCAAAAGATTATATGATGGTCCGATAAGGTGGCAAGCGGAAGCACCTGAAAAATTTCAGTCTGACCCGAGTATTATTTATAATAAAAATAATAAACGGATCACTCTAGCTATAATTATCAGATAAAATGAGATATAAGAAGAGATGTAGTAAGAACGCATGATAACCAAAAATGGCATACTACAATAAGTATGTAATTGAAAATCAACAAGAGATTAATCAATATCACAAGAATCTTCTTAAAGATCCAAAAAAGGTATCATACCCAAAACTTGTATTCATAACAAGTCAATGACACACGAATTCACCAAGGCACGAAAATTGATAAAGCTTATCAATAGAAATCACAAGAAATGGGTGAAGCATAAATTCCAGAAATAAATAATTAGAAATTCAGAAATCACAAGAAAAGGATGGCCAATCCATAAAAATGAGCCGGAGCTCCTCCTGACAGGGTATAGTCCCCCATTGCGGACATTGAGCCGAAGCTCCTCCTGGTGAGTCAAAACTCCTCCTGACAGGGTATAGTCCCCCGTTGCGGACATTGAGCCGAAGCTCCTCCTGGTGAACCGAAGTTCCTCCTGACAGGGTATAGTCCCCCGTTGCGGACGTTGAGCCGAAGCTCCTCCTGGTGAACCGAAGTTCCTCCTGACAGGGTATAGTCCCCCATTGCGGACATTGAGCCGAAGCTCCTCCTGGTGAACCGAAGTTCCTCCTGACAGGGTATATTCCCCATTGCGGACATTGAACCAAAGCTCCTCCTGGTGAGCCGAAGCTCAATAAAAACGAGGTACAGTCCTCCACGTGGACAAAGAGACATCGCACAATGTTAGTCTAAACCATAAAATGATCGTCATGATCACCGAGAAGTGTCAATTACAGTAAGCTAGTAAATATATGAGCTTAGCTTCATGTCCCATAACCACTAGCTTAACTTAAATATTTACGAACAAATTGTAGATCTCCACTAGAAAATTGTCACAAAAGTTTCAATCGAACAAGTCCAAGAATTAACCGACAAAGTAAACGTAAGCGTTTCATACCACTTGTTTTACTAAGCCGTTTAATTAGATTTCTCATATATACGAGTGAGGTAAAGGTTTGTATATACTAGTAGATTGGAAAACGGTTTGAGAAAACTAGCTTTGTTATTGAAAATAAAGTTGAAATCGTTTGAAGAAAGAGATTTGATATTTACTACTAGTATAGAAAACCTTTATATTTTTTAAGTGACAAATCATAGAAAGGATTGTAGAAACAATCAATCATCAAAATTCACATTCGAAGACGTGAATAAAATCCAAAGAAATCGATTACCGAATCCATCGAAATGGATATTCCCAAAATCACGAAGAAAATGTCATCAAAGTCGATAATAAGTGATAATAACAAAAGGGAATCAACACGGATCGATTAAAGTTGGAAATTCAAGCTAAATAGGCAAATAGGCAAAAGAGTGCAGATTCAGACGTCTGAAATCAAGGATTCAGACGTCTGAATCTGGAAAATAAAACATTTTCCAGAACAGAATTCAGACGTCTGATTCTTTGATTTCAGACGTCTGAAATAGGCACATTTTAGCCTATTTCCTTTCTGGTTCCAAATGAACCAATTCAGATGTCTGAAATATAGATTCAGACGTCTGAATACTGGGGAATAAAAATTCCCAGTATAATATTCAGACTTCTGAATACTACGTTTCAGACGTCTGAATCAAGGGTTGAGGGCATTCCCTGAACCTAAGCCAAAAATGGCCAAACGGATACCGGAAGCGATCGATCGAGCGACATCGACTAAGGATTTATGCCAAGCGACAACCCAGCCTTAACGGCTCTTCGATACGCCTCAAATATCAATGTCCAAATATCCATAATATGATTTTCATAAATTAGACTAAAACACCCAAAAATTGGAATATACACAAAACCAATCCAAACCAAAATCAATTGCACAAGAATAAGTGTTAGGAATTCATACCTAACAATCAAAGATAATTATAGACAAAGATGTGAGATAAAAATCTCACCTTTGAATCCAAACGATTGAAGAAGAAGCTCGAAAGCAAAGGGAGAATCAACCACCTTCAATCCCAACTCAAGAAGCTTGATTCTAAGCTTAAAAGAGAAATATTTCCCAAATTAGGTTTAGGAATTTTCTGAAATCAAAGAGAGAATGAGTTGGGGAAGATGAAAGAGATGCTTACCAATGGGTTCTCTTGAATTTGGAGCTAGAAGTTGGATTTGTAAAGCAAGCTAGGGCTTAGGAGTTTCCATTTCCAATCTCTTCCACCATTTTTACTTTAGCTTGAAGTGTTAGGAATATGAAATGAAGTAATGAAGAGTTGGAGTGGAGCTAGAGTCTTAAGGTGGAACATTGGGCTGAAACCCAAACTCAAACCCAAAGTGAAAAAGTAGCAAAACTTTACTAACTCCAAACATATCGAAGCTTATACTCAAAAAGGTTGCAAACGGCATTTTGAACTCAATGGAAGGGGTCTCGAGTCCCAATTCGACAGTTTGCAAAAAGTAGCTTTTCGGACTAAAATCCGACTTACGATGGAATATTTAAATAAAATATTTAAATACACAATCGATAAATATGTGGGTTGTTACAGTTTTAGCTGTTCTGATTGCTGAAGTGAGAACGAATTCTTGGAATCTGAACTGAGTGGGATCGCAAAAGTGACTTGCGATGGTTCGGAAGTTCTCTGAGTAATCTTTGTTTGGGTTGAAGCTTCTCTAGAGGATGTTTGAGTTATCGAAGTGGTATTTTCTGGATATCTTTGAAGGGGTTAGGGTTTGCATCCGCATCAAAAGTTTGAGTTCTGTTTCGACTTGGTTCTTGGAGCTTTACCGAAGGTTCAGCATAATAGGAGAGCTCTGGAGAGAGAGATCTGTTTAAGCTGGCAGGTTTAATCGGATCTAGTTTCTGGTTGAATTTTTGCTGTGGTGTTTATGACCGAATCGGATAGGTCACTAAGATTTTATGGAATTTGATGAACAGTGTTTCCGGAATGAGTTGATCAAGATTATACTTGTGTTCATCAACAGCATTTTCAAATCAGAGTTTTGCAGTGGAAGCATGGTGGCAGCTATTCCAAAATAGGAGCAACACCGATTCATTAGGAATTTGAGTTTTGCCTTGGATCATAGGATTTCTATAGGAAATTCATTTTATCTGGAGGCTTGATTGTTTTGTGCATCTGTTTTATTTTCCGGATAAAATAGTATGTCTGAAGACTTCTGATATCTATAGTAGAGTTGTGTGGTGGATTTTGTTGGTCTAGAAGGTTGAAGGCAGCCTAGGATCGACAGGAGAGATGTGTGGATAAGAGATTGAATCTTTCTGTCTTCTCTTAAGAGTTAAGTGTTTGGTCTACAGGATTGAATTGCCAGTTCAGATGTCTGGAATTTGTTTTGTTTTTCACGTATCTCTGAGGGAGTACGTGTATGGTTTATCTCTGGTTTTAGAATCAGTAGTTCTGGATGATTTGGAAGTTGATCAGGACTTGTCTATGGTTCAGTTCTCTGTTTAGATTTGTAGATCTAGATATATATAGGAGCTCTAGATCTATGTGGTGTAGCTAGTTTATATTCTGTAAAGCGAGTGTCCTGGTGTTTGTACCTAGGAAACCCTAGGGAATCTTATCCAAAATTTTGTCTGGATAGATAGAATTGTTTGTTTAAATTGGTTGCTATGGTTGCTAGTATTTGGTTGATAACATATGTTTGCTACTTTTAAATTTTAAAATCTGTATGGGATTATTAAATTACCTTTGCTTTTAAATTTCGGGGACGAAATTCTTTTAAGGGGGGAGGAATGTGATGTCCCGAAAATTTTGGCAATAATTACTTAATAATTTTCATTAATAATTATTTTAAAAATGTGAAGTATTGATTTAATAATTTAATTCAAACTGGAATTTTCCTTTGAAGATTAATAATTGTTTAATTTGTCAAATGATATTCTTTTCAAAACAATAATAATTTAATTTAATTTGAGAATCTTATTGTTTTCAAATATTAAAAATATTTAAATGATAAATTTATCTTTCTAAGCTGATTTAAAAATATTTTATTTATAATGTATAAATGTTTATACATTGTAAATAGAGGATTTGATTTTGATTTTAATTTAAATTTAATAAGAATATTTTCAAATCTATTATACATATAAATGTATAAATTGTAAATTGATTTAAATTAGTATTGAAAACTTTTCAAAAGTTTGTTTTAAAAATCTATCTTATATTTTCTTAGAAAGGTAAGTAAGTATTTATTTTGTTTATAAAATAATTATAGTTTAAATTTTGTTTTATAATAAAAGTTTATTTTGTTTATTTTAAAGAAAATAGTTTTTCTTTGAAATAAGATTTAATTCATTCATGTTAAATTATAACATTTGGTTTGAAAACTCTTGGATAAAATTGATTCAACATTTATTTTCTTTTTAAAATCTTCTCTTTTGAAAATTAGTTTTAAAAGAATATTATTTTGAAAACATTCAAATAAACATTTTAAATTGTGTGTAATCTTATAAAAGAAGTAAACATGTAATCATTTTAAAGGCTAATGTTAACAAACATTTGAAGCATGCTAAAACAAATTAGAAATGGTTTTAGAATAAATTTACATACAATTATAAATTAAGAATTTTCTTTTCAAATTAAAATGCATATGTGTTAAGATCTTAACACTAGAGAAGACACTTGTAAACATTTATTATTGATAAGTCAACAAGTGTCATTGTTTTAAAAAATTTATTTAAATTATATTAATAAGAAATATAACAAATGCATTTTTGTTCAACCCTTATTCTCATTTGAATCTGAAAAATCAGATTTTAATAAAATCAAAACCCAAGATTCAATCAAATTTTTGCAAAACCTATTTACTCAAAATTCAATCAAAAAAATCAAAATCTGCACAAAAAAAAACTCAATTCATATGAAAATCTGTAAAATCAAAATTCTGCAAAACCAAAACCCAAACATAATGCATGTTAAAATTCTGCAATTTCAAAACCCAATACTACAATCTGGAAGCAATCTTCAACTTCAACTCTTTCTCAAGCATATGAAAGTGGATCTGCATATTTCAGTAATCAAACTGGAAGTTCAACTTCAATTCAAAATTTAGGAACGTCTGCATGCAAGTTCAAACAATCTTCATCAACAAGAAAAGCAAATTCAACTAGAAAATGCAGGTGCAAGTTCATTTGCAGTTCCTGGGGAAAAAATGAAACCTGCATCTAATTTGTTCTCTGCATCTTCATACCTGGTGAGTAAGCTTCTTTATTTAAAAACAGTTTTTCTTTTTAAAATCAAAACTAGATTAAATTTCCAGAACTTAAGTACTAGTTCACATGATTTAAAAACTGTTAGATGAAAATTGTTCTGTTTCTTTCTTTTTGTGATTAACCTCAAAATACTGAAGCTTATGCTTTCTGTGCATGTGAATTGATATTATTGAGCAAGCTTGAATTATTGTATTATGAGGATGAACTGTGTATATATGTATAAACATATATATGGACTGTTATGGTCAGGAATCTGCCTTCCTGTATATATTTAAACTAAGTTTAATAAGAAAGCTTTATTCTCTTGTTTGATTTCAGTTAGAAAGTTATGTGTAAACAAAATATGTTGTTTAGTATAAATGCAGGTTTATTAAAATTATGATTTAGTTAAAATAAGTTTGAATTGAAGTCTGTTACCCTCTGAAACAACTCTGCAGTAAACATTTTGAAATAAAACAAAAATATCAACATCATTAACTATTTAAAACAAGATTATAACATGAATTTATGTTAGAAATCAGAAATTTTAAAACAAATTTCACCTTTTTAAATGGACTGTGGTATTAGCATTTTTATTTTGAACAGAAATAGGAATTTTGGAAGTATCTGATAGGCTAGTGAATTTTGGGGGTTAGGATGCTTCCTGTAGGTGGAGTGTTGATGTAAGAATGGAGGAAAATTGAGCAATAAGTGATCATAGGAAGGAGGAGATGGAAATTTTGATTTCCAGGTTTCAAACCCTAGTCTTTGAGTGTTGCAGTTTTTAATTTCTCATCATGCTCTATGTTGCATCGAGTGGGGTAGGGATTTGAGAGGTTGTAGAGGGAGTGTAGAGGTAGCTATGGCCAAGATCGCGTCAACGATGATGGTCGGAGGTAGGATCCCTCGGCGTTGACAGGTTTGGGTATATGTTGCTGTGGTATTTCAGGTGGCGTTGTAAACGTGGAAAATTTGATTTCGATCTGCACAATGTTTTCTGATGATCGAATTTGCGTTGAAGGATTGTTGGAGACTCAGTGAAGTTCGTTGGGATGGCTGGAAGCCGCCGGAGCACCAGTGCATGAGCACCATACATTTTGAAGTCTGATGAACATTGTTGGATTGTTCAGTGTTCTTTTCTCGTGCAATTCTCGGGTAAAACTTGCAGTGACTCAGAGCAGATAGATTAAGAACTCGAAGTAAGGGATGGGGTTTCTCGGGTTAGTTTAGTTACAGGTTTAAAAACCTGAGATGTGCAGTTTTTTTGAATTTGAATGAAATTCAAATTTTAGTGCAGGAATTTGATTTAAGTGGAAGTTGAAACTGAATTCAAATGAAATTTTGAATTCAAGGTTTTTAAAAATGAAAATTTTAAAATTTAAACAAGATTTAAATTTGGTTTTAAATCAAGTTTAAAAATAGTTTCAGGTTTTCTTTTAAAATCAGACTTTAATTCAAAACAGTTTTTGTAAGTTTTTAAATTATGAACAGATTTAAATGTTTTTAAGCAAGATTTAAATCTGTTTTGAAATCAAGTTAAAACAGTTTTCAGATTTACTTTGGAATCCAGTTTTGAATTCAAAACAGTTTGTAAATAAAAAAATTGAACATATTCAAATGTTTTAAAAGAATTTGATTTCAAATAAGTTTTAAAACTTGAAAGAATTTATTTCCTTTAATATTTAAATCAAAGATATGAAATGTTAATTTAAATTTGAAAGTTAAAATAACCAATCTATTTTCAAAGCTTGATTTATTTTAATCAAGTAAATTTATTTTAAATCTTTCTTTTATATTTAAGTAATGTTCTTTAACATTCATTTTATTTTAAGGTTTATAATTATTTAAATTTGGATTAATGTTTAAATAGTTAAACATTTTAAATATTAGATTTTTAAATGGAATTTGAATTTAATTTTAGGAATGTATTGTTTAAATATATTTTGAATGTAAATGAAGTCATTTGATAAGTAAATAAATTATTTTGAAAATAATTAAGATAATTGAGAATTTACTTAATTATTTGGTTTTAAATAATGGTTTAGATTAATTTTAATTAGAGATGATTTATTGATAATTAATCTAAGATAATTTTTCTTAAGTAAGTAATTATTGGAAATGTTGTTAATTAATAAAAATAATTATCTAAGGATAATTAATTAATGTAATTAATTTTGATAATTAACTAGATTAATTGAATATGATTAATTGTAATTTGTTAAGTATAATTACTTGATAAAAGTAATTAAGGAATTAATTACTTATTGTAATTAATTTTGATATTGTGTTTTGTTTAAGTTAATTAATTTAGTTTAATTAATTTAAGTAAATAATTTGATGAATTAATGGAGGTAATTACTTAATGTAATTAATGGAGCAGGATTACTTGGAGAAGTAATTATTAATAATTACTGAAATGTAATTAGTGAAAGGTGATTTATTTTAATAAAGTTATTTGGATAATTACTTTTGTAATTAATCAAGGAATTAACTAATAAAGATAATTAATTATTGGCTAATTAGTTTGTTAATGAGTAATTAAAGATAGTTAATTACTTAATTGAATATTAATCAAGGTGATTAATAATTAGATTAATTACTAAAAATAATAAATTTTAATTAAGTAACTTACTTAAATATTAGAGATCATTAATTATAATAATTAATGATTGTTTAATTAAGAAATGATTAATTAATTAAGGGATTAATTAATTGTAATTAATTAAGGACAAATATAATTAATTATAATTAATTAATAAATGAGTAATTAAATGTTAATTACTTATGAATAAGGTTAATTAATTTGTGAAAATTAATTAAAGACTAATTACTTATTGTAATTAGTGGATGATTAACCAAGAATATTTAATCAAGTTAAATGCTTAGTGGGTAATTAATTAACTAAGTTAATTAATTAATGAATATTAAGCAGGATTTATAGAAATGAGTAATTAATTTAATTCATTTTAAATTAATTAGAGATGGTTGTAATTAATTTAATTCATTTTAAATTAATTATAATTGATAATTAATGAATCATTGCTTATGGATGTTATTGATTGAATGGTTGTGATCTCAGTAATGAGATGAGTCGTATCTGTATGATATGAATGCATGGTTTAAGTATGATGGTTTGTGATGGATTATTTGGTTACGATGATTATCTGTTTGTGATGATGATACAGATTATCTGTTTATGATATGAATGTGATTATCTATTGTGAGATGTAGTTTATCTATCTGTGTGGAATAGATAATAATAAATTAAGTTAATTGATTAATACCCTTAAGTACAACTTGGACATTAAAATGGCGTTTGGTTTCGGTGAGACCGGGATCGGGTTTCCATATTTGGATATCCGGAAACCACATCAATTCCAATTAAACGTTAGGTCGTTAATCCAAGTGGAGCAAGTGAAGACTCGAGGTGTAAGGGCTATACGTCAGTATAACTCTGTGGGTGATTCCGTAATGAGTTGACGGAATAATGCTTATAGATTCGAGATGGTGATTTAGAGTGCAAGGGTTATCGTCGTTAACTCTGAGGGTGATTCCAATACGAGTGTAACGAGACAGTGCCTTCGGTTTCGTTCGAACCCGGAATGAACTTGTACGGATTGAATGCTTTCAGAACATCGTTAGGTGGACGATGAGCATTCTAAGATAGAGATGTTCTATAAAGGTAATCGCAGCCTCAAGCCTCATCAACCGGGAATGGCTAAAACAGGGGAGGTGCAGCAAGGCTTCGTGGGTAGCCCCCACTGGAGAGCAAGATTTACCCCTGTCTAGAGGTCCCTTTTTATTTCGGCTGTGTGGGGCGGTTGATCATGACAACTGCCGGGGTGGTCTTGTTCGGGACTGTCCAGTAAGGGATGGTTTCGGCTTTGTGTTGTAGGGGAGTTAGGGTGGCTCCTCGGTACGCTGATCTAGGCCACGTACTGTGACGGGCGGTACCCCAGTAGCCCTGCCATTGTATGGAATCCAATATCAAATAAGTGCCCGTACGGTTTTGATTGTGTCCAACTATGTTGGAACGTGAGATGTAAGCATTCCAGCTATTTCTGTATTTTACTTTGAAAACCCTAGACACTACTATAATATCACTGGATTTCTTATCAAATGTTTTGGTTAGCGTAAGGTAAATTTTTTTCCGTGTTTATGTGTGGGAAGTCTTACGTGATACCTTTTGTTTTCAAAGGATTTTCTAAAGTTAAGCAACTTTTATCCCCGTTTACTCACACCAGACCCCTATCTGACCTGAGTGTTTATTTTCTGTTTTATTAAACTCTTGGGTACTCATATTACGTATGAGTAGTCAAGTGATTCAGGAATTCTTTGACGAGTTCTGGAGGAGATAATGGAGCAGGAGGCTTCAACATGTAGATATATGTAGTGGCTCCGCTGTGTTTTGAGTTGTATCTGTTTTTCTCTGATGTACTTGAATTGTAATTGCTAGACAGATGTTTATAATTGTCTAGTTTATGTTGTATTAGCCGATTTACTCTGATGTATATGATACTATGTAAAGTTTTATGTGATATAATATAATTTATTCGTTCCGCTGTGAGATTCTGATGTTGTCTGTTTCTTTCTTTCCCTTCTTTTCTCTTTTCTATCCCTTTCTTTCTTCTTAATGATGCGTCTCTCTATGGAATGAAAGGCGGGTCGTTACATTTAGGTTAAGTGGTTATTGGTATGATGGTTTGGACAAATGTTCTAGAGGTCATAGGTTCGAATCTCTAAGAGACGGAATGAGTGTTTTGCTTGAAAAAAGTATCACTCCTGTCATAAATAATAAAGTTATTAATCACAATTGTTTAGTTGAAATATATATTAATTTCTTTTATATGTTGCGTGGGCAATATCATTTGATTGATCTTTGCTATTTGAATTTATTTTACTTATAAACTATAACAATGTGTAGACACATCTGTTGGATATAGATGAATAAACATGTGAACAAATTCATTTTATTGTATCACAAAATCTGCAACTAAATTTTACTTGCATATGGCATGGGAGGTCTTCACATATTAATATTCACTTTTGTAAGCAAAATTGATACTGTGCACTCTCTTCAAGCTCTAGAAAAGATCCCCCGTTTAATTTATGTGTAGAAACAGTGCCTAACTTGTTGTTTTCAGAGTCTAGAAAAAATTACTTCTAAGTTAGTAGTTACCACGTCAATGTTGTATACTTGGCAATTGGCATAACAAAGTGACAAAAGTAGAGGAAGAACACAACTGGACTAAATATAACAAGCAATTTCAAGAGTTAACGGCTGATATCATCTCCATTGCTAGTTTTGTCGAAGGGAAAGAAGTATATTTAGCTCAAAAAGAGATCTAAAATATCATCTTAGCAATAGTGTTCAACGTGCAGATACCCGGATTCAAGTAAGCCTTACAAACTTGTAAGGATGATAGGTTTATAAACATTGATGTTTATTTTTACAATTAGATTACAGATATATTCCTACAAAGAAGAATATAAAGAGATAAACGCTTGATAGAAAAGTGAAGAACATAGTTATATACGTAGGAGTGTCAAATGGGTTGGGTATAAATGGGTTGGTTTAAAAATCAACCCAACCCCTTTTAAAAAAATAGATCCAACCCATTAGACCATTTATTAAATGGATAAACCCAACCCAACCCATTTAACCCAATCTGAATAAAATTGCATAAAAACATTCAAAACTAGTACAAGACCATTCAAGATTTAACTTGTACAAAGATCAGTTCAGTTTTCAAATACAAAAACATAGTATGAAGTGACATTTAAGATCTGCAGCAAGCAAAGTATCCAGACTGCATCAATTTGTAGAATTTAGTACAATATTAATCAACATATAATTCAAAACTACATAGCATAAAAATGCATGAAACATGAATTAGTACAATGAAAGCGCTAAATCTATTTTTTTTCTCTTCCTTTGCATCTATATTGTCCAACCTCCAACTGCATGTAGTTTCCAACCTGCAACACAGATGAATGTTGAAATAGTTTATAAACTCATGGTATATATTCATATACTTATTGTTGGCTTGTTGCAGCATGCAACATCAAATAAGAAAATATTGGATGTAGCGGCTTGTATTGTTCTCTAAAATATAGGAGTTGCTTATTCCATTTCATCGTGTTTACATCTAGCAACAGTGTGTGTTTTATTACTTTTTGTGTAATGTTAATCACAACTGAGGTATACACAAGTTTGTTTCCTAAATTACAAAAGGTAAGGTTTAAGTGAGAAAAGGAATAATACAATCCATCAAATGTAGTATACTGGAAATGTGAGCAAACAACAATCATGCCTAAATTTTATTAGCTAGACATAAAGATATATTAAGTAATTTATATGAAAACAGCATCACTTTCAGTTTAGCAATGTATACTTTAAGTACCAGAGTCATTACTAATAAACTATATATACGAAAAAAGCATAAACGTTACATAAAACGAAAACGTTGACATGTATACATATCCAATCATAAAGCCCGAGTTGTTAGAATTCAGAAAAATAACGTGCAATTCTAACTAAAGACATTGTATGAGTTTGTTATGGACATTTCAAAATAAATAATTTAAACATGTTATCAAAACATTATTAGAATAATATATTTAAAATCAATTACCGCTCCTGCTCACTTGGTATCCCAAGTTTGCTGTCAGCTATTTCAATTTACATGCATAAATTTACATTTATAAATCATAAACACGAAGAAAACTTATGGAGTAACATTAAAAAACAACGGATGGAGTAGAGGAAATCCTAGCATTCCATCTAGATCTGGAACCAACTAGAGAAGAAATTCATAATAAGCCTGGATGCAAAAAATTCTCATACTTGGATGCGATTAAATATTCGTAAGGCAATATCGATTGATCTACTTATATATTCAGCCAAAAATTATTCAAAGTAAGAGAACAGGTATTTTCTCATCAAGGGCTATGGTTAAAGCTGAACAGGGTTGGAAACACAGTATTTTATTGTATATAGTTGGATCTAGGCCATATTATAAAAATGTAGAAGCATACGCACAGAATTTTGAATACTAAGGAGGAATTTTCTCTCCAATCAAGGGGATTTTTCCTTGCTAGATTCAGTTTGAAAAATACTATGAGACAATCTTAAAAAATGAACCATAGTTTTTAAATGATAATTGCGCTATGATAACTACGTCAACTGTGGGCACGTTAAATTATAGTGCCCAATGATCAAAACATGGAAACCAATGATGAAAGATGAGAAGGTAATGAATCCAAAAAGTCACCATGCCAATGAAAAAGGAGAGAACATGGAGGAACAAAATAAGGGAAACATCTATGCAGATCATGAAGAAATAATGAACAATTTAGACAAAATGAGTAGGTGATCATGGAAATTGACTCGCCTGTAGTGCAGTTAAACATTATGAGAACAATAATAACTAGTGAAAGTAAAAATATCAAACCAAGGGAAAGTAAGGTGATGGTTTTTTAAAATATGGCAGCAACAGAGAACTGGCAAAGAGAACTATGGAAGACACAAGAAGTAAAGTGGAAATACAAAATGGGAAGGAAGAAAGCACTAATAGTAGTGCCTAGAGCGAATCAAAGAGTATTCAAAAGATTAAAGCCCTGATCTTTGAACACAACAAGAGGCAAGATAAAGAATGTGTAAAACACAACATAAATAGGAACAACATACAACCAAAAAAAAAAAAGAATGAGAACATATGTGCAGAGCAGAACAGAGTTAGGATGTAAGGAATAAGAAAGAGAAAAACTAAATAAAGCAATAATAGAACAGAATTGTGCAATAAGTGCAAAGTCCTTAGACCAATATATCACCGAAGCTAGTGCTGTTCTTGTTCTGACCTACAACAAGTATTGATGTTTTGTTTTCAGCTAAGTAGGATTCATGCATCTAGAAAAATAGGGTAATTTCACAAGATATATTTAAGGTATGTGATAAATATAATACCAAACAAGCAAATACAATTTAAGTTTTTATACTATACCAAAGCAAAGTAATTAGGTGTAGAACATTTATTTACCATGATATATTAAGCTTAACTGGACTGGAATTAAAATAAATGTATTCTAATTGAACTCGAAATTCAGAGTTACAGTGTTAGCCAAATTCTAATATGTACCACTCCATTGATGAGTTAAAATTATGCACAAACATGATATGTTTTGTAGGAACATAACTTCTCAAAGGACTGTGCTTAGGAATAAATTTTATTTGGTACTTATGCCATCTGCAGTTAAAAAAAATGGTAATTTCACAAAACAAGTTTCTTATTCACGGGGAAACCAATGCACGGCTATAATCAGAGCATGATTATACTCACATGTGAAATCCCTTTACATTAATTAGTGGTAAATAAACAATGAACTCTAAGACTGTCATATCATATAGACATAGTTTTAATTGAAGCCAATTTCCATCTTAGACCAAGTTTATGTTTTCAGCTAAAAATTACATACCTCGATCAGATAGAAGTCTCCTGCAAGTCCTTTTCAAGTTAGGATGAATATTAGTTAGATCCAAGTCCTCTATAAGATTATATATCACGAAATAATGCAGCAACTTGATTAGATAAAAGGCGTTGATTATAGCTCGATCGCAGCAACCTACTATGGAGAAGATTCGTGGATGAGAACAAATAGATGAACGAATTTGAGAAAGTGAAAAAAACCTAGTTTTTTAAGTGAGAATTTCAGAAAGGAGAACGTCAATTTCTTCAGGGTAAACGGTTATTAACGTATAAACGGGTCAAACCCACCTAACCCGATTAATTAACCGGGTTAAATGGTTCAACCCAACAAAACTAATTTATTTTAATGGATTTGACCCAACCCACTTATTTTTTGGGCAAATAGGTTGGGTAAATGGGTTGCAACCCATTTTGACAGCCCTATATATATGTGATAAACTATGAACACAGTTACAAACACAATAAAATTTAGTAACGAAATCATGGACAAGAGCAACACTAAAATGAGTATAAAGTGAGAAAACTACACCTACTGACTGTGGCACGAAATAGCTTGGAAGTTACTCAAGAGCTCGAGAATTAAAAGGATTCAGCAATATTGATTGCTTAGCTGGAAACACGTTGGTAAAACATCATTCAGCAATAACAAACAGTGAATAGATAGGCTGATTACTGGTCTAAAGTATGGCAAACAATGGAAAGCAGATGGAATATCATTCGCAGCTACAACTCACTGTTGAAATTTTAAGCACCATTGTCCGTATTAGCGCAGAAATGCATTTTCTTGCATGAACCTATCCATAATCTTATATATTATTATAGATTTTTTTTCTTTAAATCTAGCTACTCCTTAATAAGTCTGTACTTTGTACCCAAGTCATAGTGATAGGCACACAATGTTTTCTGAGCACTCCACTAGCTATGTTACTTCACATGTAAAGAATACATGCTCTTCAGAGTCTGACACTCAATTACAGAAGAAACCATATTGTGAGGTGAGAAATTTCTTACTTTAGCTTTCCACCATCTGTTCAATTATTTGATTTTACAACTTCAAAAGTTTGACGGAATGATGCATGGACTTGAAATAGTAAAACAGTTCCTAGTGTTTGGTTTACCAACTCTAAATTTTCAAAAACTATAATGAACCTAATAATGATATAGTGAGAAAACTAAAAGTTAATTCAATTTTTACAAAGTTTCAAAGTTATACAACATGAATTACTGCGAGAACATACACACCACTCAACAATAAAAATAAGTTTTTTGCAGTTACTTTTAAGTCCTAATTAGGAGAGCTATAAAAGATCAGCTCATAAAATGTTAACCTCTTTTCCATACAAAATTACCCAAAATATACAAACAATGTAGCTGCTTGCCATTAGATCAAGCAACAAGGGTCCAATATAACAGCCATGTGCAAATGTGGTCACATTTTTCAAGTATCCCAGCAGTCCCGTTTAAAAATAGCCATATGCAAAATGTGGTCACATTTTCAAGTATCCCCAACAGTCAAGTTTAAAAAAATGCCATATGTAAACAACAATCCGATAACCCACAAAACAATCTCCAGTCTTTGATAACCCACAAAGTAAATAAGATTATTACAACCTGAAAGAGAACATACCTCAGTAGCAGTGATTCGGATTTCACCGGGTGATTAGCACTTTTTTTGTTTACACTGACATCAAGCTTTCACGGTACTCATGTATGAATAATGGTTCAAAGAGCATCGGTACACGCACTGGTTCACAAGAAACGGTGCACAAGTCAATCCAGTAGAGTCCAGTACAACCTCCATCTCCATCTCCATCTCCATCATCTCCATCTCCATCTCCATCTCCATCTCTGCCCAGTGTAAACATGGCATCCCTGCTGTGTAAGAGTTTTACCTCCACAGCTCTACAACAGATATCACTCTTGCTTTCAAACCAATCGTCTCTTCCCCACGACACTGCACTGTCAATTTCATCAGGCCACCAAATCTCGGACTTAAATCCCGTTTCTTGCCGCCACCTAAGGAAACTGGCTTTCCACTTCAGATAAGCAGGAACTATGACCCAATTGTTGATGTTTTCAGGAAAGGGTACTACCCCACACTTTTCCGTACCCCAATCAAAATACACCAAGCCACCTTTTCCCTCCGTTACTCCACCATACCACAACACCTTTTCCTCGCTACATGCTGTTGCGTAGACCCCGTCGATAGAAAAATCACCTTCGTATACAGTCTTCCAGGACTCCTTTTTTGCGCTCCATACCTGAAGCACGCACTGTGTAACTTCCAGGACTCGTTTTCTCGTTTTTCCATGACTTTTGGGTATGTTGTATGAATAACTAAATTTTAAAATAACATAAATATATTTATATTCAGCCTTACCCATGCCATACCCATTGTGTCCTTACACCATACCCCCATGTACTCAGACCACACCTTCTCCGTTCTATTTAAACTAAACTGAAATGAAAACAGAGGCTTCTCTCCTTGGATTCAAGATTTTAAAAATCAAAATATAATGCTATACTCAATTAAAAATCATGAAACCAATTTTAAAAATCTAGTTTTGGCTGGAGCTTCCATCCTATACTCGAGTTGTAGCTCGCAATCGTGTTCTGGTCGAGGTTAGTTTTTGGGTGTGAGCTAGGTTTTTGAATTTTGCTTGATTCATGTATAGTTCTTTGAATTTGAGCTTGGTTTTGGAATTAGCACTAGAAGAGGTCGCTAGGGCCGAAAATTTTGGAGGATCGGCAACATTGTAGGTCGCTGTGAACAGTGTTTGGGAGAGGGTTGTCACAGCAGGTCGCGGTCACAGGGGATGGTCGTTGGGCGTGGTTTTCGGTATGGGCATGTCGGGTTCATGGAGAGCAGTTCAGCGGTGAAGACGGTACTCCATTTTCGTGATCGATTGCTCTGCGTCATTGGATTCGTGCACGAGCGTGAATGGGTTTTCATCATGCACGTTACTAGGATGATGGAAGAAGAAAGGATGGAGAGGTATATTTGTAATTGTTTGAAAGTTGTTTTAATTTTTTAACTTTTTAATCGCCGATAACTTATAAAATTTTTATCTTGCTCATACGAGGTTGGATTCGAACGCTGTTTATTAGGTTAGACTTGTGTCATCGAGAGCTTTGTGATGGAATTGGTTTGATTGGATTTGGAGCAAGTGAAAATTTTGGCCAAAATCGAACGACCACTTGGTTTTAGTCCGAAATCGGGCTATTTCGACAAAAACGAAAATCTATGTGAGTTAACTCAAGTTAACTTTTATTATATCATATTAATGATGTTATAAATGTTTATTGATTGTTTGGATGTTAGTTAAATTGTTTGATTTCTTGTTTGGTTGAATTTCTGTTTGGAAAATGGATGACATATTAAATTTATCATTATAAACCAATATGATTATCTATATATTATCCATAACTGTTAACCAAATTTGTGGTCAACACCCTAACGAATCCAAGTAGATGGACTTAATGGATGATGGTACGCAGAATTTTTATATCGTCACTTCTAGATAACTTTCGAATCAGACCTTTCGACGTGGTCAAAAGGTTTAGATATAGGATTAAGGAAACCTTTCGGCTTTGCTGAGTTAGTACACAGTGGCCTCTGTCTTAGTCAAACCACTATAAGAACTCTCACTAAAGTTATCTTCTTGATTGAGATGAAATTCCCTTACTTTGTTCTTTAAAAAAGGTTAATCTTGACCCTATTGGAAGGTTGAAATGAGTATCCTTCTTGGGCTTAGATGGGGTATGATAGATTTGTGGATGTGAGGTGGATTTCAATCTTGTCGAAGGGTTAGGCAACTGATTGTTTGGATTTGGAAAGTTTTTAAGGTTATTGGAGCATGAAAGATTGTGAACCTTATCGAAAGGTTTAAATCACATCACCAATGATTTTGGAAGGTCTTTATAAATGTTGATTCAAATAAATTGCCTCTTTGGTCGAAGGGTATAGGTTGTAGGGTTGAGGCCTTCGAAGGGATGTAAGGATTATTTATAAAAGGAATATTATTATCTTTGTCGACGAGAACCTTTCGGAGCGACTGAACCTAAAAATATGAGTTAATTTAGTAGAGGGTTAAGCAAATAACAAAGTAATTAACGGAACTAAGGACTCCCATGTACGACCACAAAAAGTCTTCCTTTTTATTAAATCTCCCAAATCACACTCAATTTAGGGTTATAACACTCTGATTAAGAAGTTACAAGATTATAATGTGGAAAAATCCTAACTCAAAACTGGACTCCTTGGGTCTTATTTATAGATGCCGGCGGCTATGCTTTCGACTTCATGCCTTCGATCGGGTCAAAGGGTTTCCTTTTTATATGCAGTTGCAAACCTTTCGACTTCGTCGAAAGGTTTTCCTTTCGCATGCCATCATGGATCTTTGAACGTTATCGAAGGGTTTACTCCTCTATATAATTTCATGGACCTTTCGTCTTTGCCGATGGGTCTTTCCTCTATATGATACTGTGAACCCTTTGACCTTGTTGGAAGGTTTCTCTCTCACTTGATTGTTGTGAACCCTTTAACCTTGTCAAAAGGTTGCTCTTCACTTGATTGCTATCGAGAGTCATGCTTTTCTTGAATGTTGTTGGAAGGTTGACTTTTATTCTTTGCTGACTTATGAATGTTGCCTTCACCGTAAACCTTTCGACATTGTCGAAAGGTATTTAGTATGTGTTCCAACCGGTCCAAAAGGATTATTATGCTTTCGAAAAGATCGTTATAGAGTTGTATACCCCTGCCTTGACTTCTTCACCCTCTTTGGAAGGTAAGAACTTCTTGAATACTGTAGAATGGAACCTTTTGTCCCCTCCGAAAGGTCTTGGATTGCTTCACACTGTCGACTGCATCCCTTTGACTGCTTTGGAAGGTTTGATCTGAACTTCTTTCCTTTTGCCTCTTGCTGAAAGACCCTCCGATTTAGACGGAAGGTGGATTTTTTGTGTAACATTTGCCCCCAATGCGAAGGCATGCTCTTGACTTTCCAAGTCATCTTTTCCGAAAGCTATAAAAATTTTAGCCTCTTCTTCCCGCAAGCATAATTACCGAGTACAAGTAAAAGAATTCTCTCAAATGGCTTGACCTTTTAGAGGCTACTTCTTAAATTCGATTTAGAACTTTATATTAGCCTCTCCTCTCACTTATTTTTCAGGGATGATTTAAAAACTGTATTTAGTATTGGGTTAGGATTTGGTCAGGCTGAATAGGGCAACCTGGAACTCTAGGCATAATTTTGGTAACTTAAAGAGACCTTTCTACCCCTTCGATGGAGATTAAGGCGGCAATGATGGATTTTCCCTCTTTGAACCTTTCAACAAGGTCGGAAAATATTCTGACTCCAACTTTTGCTTATTGTCAAAAGATCCAATAATTTAATGGTTAGACCCTTCAACAACAAGCTCTGGATGAGGATGGAGAGTTCCAAACCATATGCTTAACAAGCTCTCGACAAGGTTGGAGAGTTCCAAAACTTTCGATCTCTTTCCATTTAAGAAAACATCATATACAAAATATCAATCAATTAAACACATGTTCAGTTACACAATATCACTCCAGAAATTCAACTAAACTAAGAATATCAAAATATTTACTTATATACTATTATATGATACATTCTTCAAAATAATCAAACAGTATATACATATCTAAAATGATGTCATTATCTCAGGACTAATCATTAGAGACGACTGGCAAAAAGGTAAGATGACTTCCTAATCATAGCTCATTTGGAACGGGTGGCAAGTCTAGAGCCAAATTGACGGGGTTGATGAAGATGGGTTCAACCCAGATTGGCTGATAAGGTGAATACGTTACTAGCGCAAGGTCTTTACTGGAAGTGTCCCAGATGGCCAAATCCATCCAGAACGTAGTTGTGGCTAAATTGTAAAGCATGGAGTATGTAACTATTATGTGATGATTAAAGACATTAGGCTGTTGGTGAATTGTGTTGCTGGATTAAGCACTGTTTACTTCCTCTACCTCTTGCGGTTGATTTAATAATCCTAATGCATAACAGCAACAACAGTGCGGCACTTTAGCGCCGACAAAATCAGGGTGGATTTGGTGGAGGTTATAGGCTGACATTGATGTCCTTTTTGTTGTGGAGATAAATGCTTTTATAATAATAATTAAAAGAGATAGGAGAAGACGAATAGATTCTAATTGGAATTTTGATGGGAAAAATGAGACACTCTCTCTCGTATTTCTAGAGAATGTAATTAAATGATCTTCATTTTGTATGATTATAGCTTTCGTTTAGATTTGAAGGTAAATGATGAATAGGAATTATCTGATGAGGTCTTACATAAGCCAAGTTTATTTAAATTAGTGGATCACTGCGAAATCTATACTTTGTCAATAAGTTTTGTGCTGGTATCTTTTAAATATCAGTGGGATGCCTTTTTGCTAGAGAAAGTGCGTCTTTGCCTCTCGAAGGAGAATGGTGAGTTTTCAACTCTATTCTGGATGATGGTGGTAAAGAGAGATATTTTGATTACTTATTTATAAAGTATATTGTTGACACTTAATCATAGATTGCTTTCATATTTAGGTGAATTTAGTGGGGGTCTACTTAGGTGTTTCCATATTCAGATAAATTACGATCTAACCCAAATCATGGGGCATGTTGTAATTTGCCCTGAGTCAGATTGATTTCTCAAAATCTTTCCCTTAAATGGTTCAAGCATTATAAGAACAAAATTATTTTTGAGTTCTTTCCTAAGTCTATTTTGTATGAACTGGAGGAGTGTTCATAAATAGGTAACAAGCAATCGCATTGTGAATATATGTTTTTGCTATATCTTTTACACTTAGCTTTTCTTTGCTATGTTATTTCAGACTATCTGTTCCTTAGATTGTGTCATCCCAGAAGATCAATTAAGCCAATATGTTATCTAGAGGAGGTTTTACTTCAAACATGACTCAATGTTAAGGACCTCGAAGTTAATGATTTTTTTTACTTAGGATACCCTCGTCTCCCTTTTAGCTTCCTCGAAGAGCATAGAGAAACTTTCTTTAAAAAGAAATCAGAATATTTCAATATTGATTGGTGGACACATCACGATGGCCTATTAGCGGGGAAATGGGCTTATAGTAAATGTACACTGGTTATCACTCTGGACGGAGTTATTGTATTATCTAACTCAACAGTTGCACTTTCCACTAATGCCTTAGGCAAAGTTAGGGACAGTGTCTCTCAACCCTAGACGTAACGAAAGCGGTTATTGTATCTCTTGACTTTGCTTCTATTTTGAGCTGTATTCCATTTTCACAGTAACAGTGTGTACATATATAGGAGCTAGAGCTTGCTATCATACATTACCCTCAAACTTTTATTTTCTCACGTTAACGTTATCAACCATGGATTATTGAGCTAAAGTGGTGGGACGGTAGTTCATAACAGAGTTCTTCTCGAGCGTTTCGGTTGTAACACAGAAGCCATGATGTGGCACAAAAGATATCTTGTCCACAAGATCACAGACAACAATTGTAAGAATTACATTGACTATCTTATTACCGAAATTAAGAGAAAAGATGAAGCGATCATCATACTGAAATGGTAATTGAAGACAAATCCCACAGCAGACTTTGGTAAAAAGACAGGTGGACTCATTTATCGAACAAATGATTTGGAATTACAATTGAGAGATAGTCAAGCCCAACGCGCCTCTTCTCACCAACTCTCTTGGCAAGATAAGGGAAATTGTAATAGTGTGGGCTTTTAATTTAAAACCTTATGGGGAATTGTATTTTATAACAACAGCAAGTCACAACGAGAAACACACTTTAATATGTATTCTTGTTGTTGAAATAAAAAAAAATCGATTTTCCATTTTGTTTGTTTATATAGGAGATTCAAGCAAGATTGGTTTTACTTTTCGAAGTCTTTGCATCGAGATTTGTAATAATTATGGATAGGTTAACGGCGGAGCTTGAACGAAGTTAGTCTTACAAAGATCCTTTTATTTCTAAGCTTTTTAATAATTTTGTTGCAAAGGAGAGAAATGGAGAATAATTTTTCCAACGTCATGTTATTCATGAATTCTTCAAAGAAACCGAAAACTCAAAGTTACATCTTAAAGAAAGAGACTGGGATATTAAAGCTTTAAAACATTATGTAACGACCCGGAATTTTGGGCAATAACAATTTAATAATCTATATTAATAATTTAATTGGTTTGATGATTTTTCTCCGTAATTTTAATTTAAATTGGTAAATTTAATCTTTTAAAGGTTAATAAATTTTTAATCTGGAAATATTGACAAGATTGTTTGTCAAAGCTAATAAATTTTTATTCTGTTTATAATATATACATTTGATATATATTATAAATAGAAGAGCTTTTGTTTTAAATTAAAAAGATAAACTTTCAAATTATAATATATTTGTATGTATATGTTATAGTTTGATATTGTTTTGAAATTTAATCCATTAATAATTTTTATATGGATAAATATTGTAATTTAAAGCTTTGTTTTAATTTATATTTTCAAAAGTTAATTTAAAAATTAATTCATTTGTTTTCAAAATAGAAGAATTGTTATTTATTTTACATATGATAGTTTAAATAAGTTTTATGTTTGTTTTTAAAATGCTTAAATTTGAAATAGGTAAAAATGTATATGTATAAATGTTTTAGATTTTAAAATACATATATTAGAATTGTTTGCATTTTTATTAGTGTTAGAATATTTCTTTTAAAAGCAAACCTATATTTATTTATAAAGCAAATTCAATTAGTAAATTATATACACATTTAAAAACTAAGTAAAATTAATTTAAAAACAATTAAGTAACATGTGTAATTATGTTAGCACAACTATATGACATTTGTAAGACAATTAAGTATATTTGAGACAAGTGTATATTCTTAAAAAAAAATGTCTTCATCTTTTATATACATAACATTTCATTTTCTTTAATTTTCTTCCTTTCAAAACATCAATGGATAACACAGAAAATTCACTACAAACCTGAAAATCAATATCTACAATTTATTATTTACAAACTACAACTTCAATCTTCAACCTGCAAAATCTCTGCAATTCAACAAACCTGCATTTCATGATGAAATCTGCAAATCTTCAACTTGCATCCAAATAAAGATCAACCTGCAAATGAAGGTCTGCACTTTCAATCTTTTAAAGCATCATTTAGAAGGCATTTACAACAGCATGCATGCAAAAGTATTTTTCAGATTTATGATAACTCAAACTTGGAACAAGTATTCAAGCCTGTTCTGCATGTTTCATCTACAGGTGAGTGAACTTCTTTTAAAAACAGTTTGAAATTGGTTTAATCTTTAATGCATGTTAAATCTTTGAATTGATATTGGTATTGCATGGAAATCACTCAGTTTTATTTATTGAATTTATTATTATATTTATATATGTAAATATATGACTGTATATGTTGATGTTCTTCTCTGTTTTGAAGAAAAACTGTGACTTTTGTTTCAAAAATCAAAATTTCCCAAATTGTCTATATTAGCCTTGAGTATATGAATGAAGTTTGCTTGAAAATGTGTAATGGAGATCACAAAAATAGATCTATGATTTTTAATATAACAGATAAGTGTTAATATGAGGTTAACAATAAAACTAAGATATTTGGAAAAAAAATTAACTATCTTAAAATCTGAATTTAATTGCATGTATGTAATCTTGGTAGGAAATCATGAATTTTTATATGTAAATTGTGATTTTTAGTTAAGTATTCATTGAGAAATTTGGGTTTGAGTGTTCTTAGGGATTTTATAGATTTCTTATTATCTGTACATTTATTTAATTTGATACTTGGACTGAAGTTTGTTCGTAGGATGTAGGTGTTAGGAAAATTACAAAAGAATTTTTATATTGGTTGAATTAATGGGAATTTGTACAAGTAGGGTTCCGAGTTTTGTTTTTGGCTGAGATGAAGTCGACATGATTTCGGCAAAAATGGAGCTTCGATCTCGATCGCGAGGGTCGCGATTGCATCGTGGTGGCGCGAGGTTGCTCTGGTAGGAGAGTCATAGGTTCTGGCGTAGGAATGGTCGGCGAGGGGGGTGGTTTTGGGGTCGGAGCTTCTGCAATGTTTCAAGCAAATGAGTCAAATTTCGATTAGCGTTTCGATTTTTGGATCTGGGTCGAAGTTTGGGTTGATGAGATCGCGTGTGGTTGATTGTTGATCGACTTAATGGTCGGAGTTGCTTGGTTGGTGGTGCAACGTGCACCGTGCACGTTAAAGTGCACTGGAATGAGAAGCTGGGAAGTTTATGTTGGGGAAGAAGGAGTTTTCTCGTGTCTGGGTCGCGCGAGTTTCGGCTTTGACTCGAAGATGCGTGGGTTGGGTTTTTCTTCGGGGCTAGCTCGTGTGGAATTAGTGTTTTGCTCGGGTTTTATAGGTTGCTGTTTTTTTTCTGTGCGATGATGATGTTGCAATTAAATATATACAAGTTTATAAAGGAGTTGATGCTATGTTTAAATTAGTTGATTAAAAAGTAATGTTAATCGAACTTCTTAAAGTATAAGTTGAATTTTATTTATTTTATTTGTCTTTAAACTTATTAAAAACTATTTCAATTGTCAGTAAATTTAATTACATTTTGGGGTTCAGGGGATATTTTGAAAATTGGATATTAAATCAAAGTTAAGTTTTAATGTTAAATAATAATTCAAATCTAAGATTTCAAATTTTTATTTGAAATAAATAAGTCTGATATTAGATGTTTAAAAGTATTCTTAAATTTGAATTTTGTTCTAAACTTCTTATTTTCAAATAAGATTATCATTATAATTTTGGTAAACCAAGATTAATAACTTATCTTTAAAAATTAATTTATATAATTTAAATAATTTGTTTATAGAAATAATTAAGGTTAAATTATTTGAATATGACATAAGAATATTTAATTAAGTATAATTGTTAATAAGTAAGAGATTAAATAAGATTTATGTTTTTCTTAATTAATTAAAGATTTTCTTTAATTATAAAAAGATTAGTTAATTAATTAATTGTTTAATTAATTTTAAATAATTAGTTAATTATTTATTTAATTTTAAAAAAAATCACTTAATTGTGATTAATTAAGTATAATTACATAATAAAACAATTAATGGTTAATTATTAATGGTAATTACTTATGAAAGTAATTAATGATAAGTACTCATGGAGTAATTAGTTGAAGTGGTTATTGGTTAATCACTTAATGATATCAATTTAAGAATTGATTAATATAAATGTTTTAAAGATAATTAATTATGAAGTAATTAATTAAAGGGTTAAGGATTATTTAATAATGGAATTAATTATTTAAGAAAGTAATTAAGATTCATTAATGGAAGTAATTAGGAATAATTACTTATGCAAGTAATTAAGAGTTAATTACTAAATTATTTGGTTAAATAATCAATGTGATTAATTAATTAATGAATTTAACTTAAGGTTAATTACTAAGTGTAATTAATTAAAATTGAAATTAATTAATTAAGTAATTAAATAAGGATTATTTGTTAATTTAAATTGGTTAATAATTACTTAATGAGGTAATTAAGGATTAATTAATTGAATTAATTAATCAAGGATCAAAATAATTAAATTAGAAGTTAACTAATTTAGTTAAGTAATTACAAATTGTTAATACTAATTATGATTAATGATTTGATTAATTATAAGTTAATTATTTATTTAATTAAAGTATAATTAATTAATAAGGATTGATTAATTAATATAATTAATGATATTAATCAAGATTGATTAATATAAGTAATTAATTTAAAGGTGATTAATTAATTGTAATTAATTAAGATTTATTGTAATTAATTATAGTTAATTAATTAATAAATGATCATTAATTATTGTAATTAATGATAGTAATTAAAGGTTAATTACTGAATATGGTTAAAGATAATTACTTGAATGTAATTAAATATAATTAATCAAGGAAGATTAATTAGTGAAGATCATTGGAGATGATTTATTTTATTTGGAATAATAATTAATGAAGAAGGATTATGGAAATCCAATTGATTAAGAGATAATCAATTCTGTTTTGAATGATTGATTGATATGGATGATGGATATTAAATGATTGATTGATATTGGATGTTGAATGATATTGGGTGATTGGTTGATATTGGATGTTTGATATTGGATCTTTGATACTGGATGATTTGGACATATTTGTTATGTGATATTCTGCTTTGTGAAGATGAATATTGTTATGAATTATCTATTGTGATAATATGATGCATCTATTTGTTTATATCATCCTGAATATATGTTTAATCTGTTTAAAACCCTTAAGTACAACTTGGACATTAAAATGGCGTTTGGTTTCGGTGAGACCGGGATCGGGTTTGCTTCATTACAGCGTGATAGGGGGTTCTTGCTTCGCGTTAGGTGGCGAACGGGAGACTCTTACCCCTACATGTCCCTTTTGGGTAGTAGAAGGCCCTCGGTTGGTTGCGAGTCGAGAGGCTGGCCGTAAAAGCAAATCCGAGGTACCAATGTGAGCCACGGCGGGGCTGGGATGGTTGAAAAGCCTACCGGTCGTGAGCCGCTGTCGATGGTTGCAGAGCCTAGACTATCACATTTGGTATCAGAGCATTAGGCTGAGTGAATACCTAGGCTCTGAAGTGTGTCTTTCTTTAGGGAGCATTAGGCTGAGTGAATACCTAGGCTCTGAAGTGTGTCTTTCTTTAGGGAGCATTAGGCTGAGTGAATACCTAGGCTCTGTAGTAGTGGTGTCTTTCTTGAGAGAGCGTACTTGTAATTTTTATATATATCTATATATTTATATATATATATATATCTACCTAAACTGTTGGGTTATCTTTTCGGATTTTCCAACATAAGTTTTAGAGGTAGATGGATGAAGTAGTGGTTTGTGTGTGTAACACGACTACCACTGATGGAAGAGTTCCATATGTTGAGGTTGGAAGTATTTGTCGAGACTGTAGACCTAATACCGTCTCGAGTAAGATTTGTAATTTGGAGTAAGGATTTCTCTGATATCCGAAGGAAATCTTTTGAAGATTCGGAGTTTGTCTTTGGAGTAAAAGTTTGGATTTCGCTCGGATAAGCGGATTTTTCTTGAGTTTGGATCTGTTGGAAGTGCAGGAGTAAGTGATGGTATTTTGATAACTGCGTGATGAGATGCAGTATCCTTGGATATTTTTCTGAAGTTGTTTTCTCTTGAAGCATTTTTAGAAATAGTTGAGGAGCAGTCTTTACCTGCTGCAGGGAAGATTCGTCTGTGTAGAAGTTGCTTGGATCTTCAGCAAGGAGTTTGGCTGTTTTGGAATATGAGACTAAGGTCTATGAGTTGTTTTGCTTCGGCATGGTCTCATTTGTCATTCCTTAAGGTAAGCGAGTTGTTGATGCTTAGTTTGAGGCTGAGTTTTTTTTAGAATGTCTGCCATCTCGGAGGTCCGTTGTGTAGTTTGTTGATGAGAGCCTTTGGATTAGAGTCTTTGGTTAGCTGTGGTAGTGTTGCAACTCGAAGTGTTCGATGTGCTGTCGAGAAGATCTTTTAGCTTTGCAGTATCATCAAGGGAGAATTTGGAAGCTGTAGTGTGGTTTGTTTCTCCGATGGTTCAGGAATCTTGGTGTTTCTTCTAGCAGCAGCTTGGGCTGAAGGTGGTGATGTTTTCTTGAAAGGTTAACCTTTGTTTGGAAAAGTTTAAAGCTGTTCTAATTGGTAAAGAAACGACAGTTTGTTTGGAATCCGAACTAGGTTGGATCGCAAAAGTGACTTGCGATTTATTTGGGAATTTTCTTAGGCTATCTGTTGTTTGAGACCGAGGATTCTCATGTGGAAGTAGGAGCTGCTGATGTAATCAGAAGTTTGTCTGCATCTGGAGATTGAGTTCCATATTGTTTGGGTTCCAGAAGCGATGTTGGTAGCTAGCCTGATAGTTGGATGGTTCTTGGAGTAAGGAAAGTTGGTATAGCAGCTCATAATTATTTTTGGAATTGGAATTGGACTGATCTAGCTTTTTGAATGGGATTCTGTTATAAGGTTGTGTGCCTGAGTCAGATGAGTCACTCAGATTTTTATGGATTTGATAAACAAAATTTTCCGGATATAGTGGATAAGTTTGTATTCGTGTTCATCAACAGATATTCTCATCTACTTCAGAATCAGAATTGTGCAGCGGAAGCAAGGTAGCTGCTGTGCAAGGAAGGAAGCTAGTTCTAATTGCTATTGCTTGAGTAGTAGAGCTTAAGTTCTGGATTTCGATAGATTTTGGAAGGCTTTTCTGTTGAATAGGATCCATAGACTACTTTGTTTTGGTCTAGTTGTTTCTGGAAGTATCAGCATAGGTTGAGCTGATCAGGAAGAGTTTGGCAGTCCAGGATTATCTGTTGAGTTATACAGATATGAGATAAGGAGTTTGATATTTGAAGTTGGAGACTTCAGTGTTATTAGGATTTCTTTGGTTAAGAGAGCAGTAATTGGATAAGATTGGTTGGTTAGTGTTGTAGCATTTGAAGATTTCTTATCTGTGTTTTTGATAGGATAAGATTGAATTGCCGGTTTGGATAGCTGGAATTCATTGTGCATCACGTGTCTCTGAGGGAGTACGTGTATGATTCATCATTAGTTGTTGAATCTGTAGTTCAGTTGGAGTTGGATGTTGAGCAGGATTTGAGAGTAATCTGATGTTCTGTTCAGATTGAAGGATCTAGAGATGAGTGAAGCTCTGGATTTTGGTTGTGTAGTTGGTTTGTTGGCTTTTGTTGAGCGAGTCTCCCGGTGATTTATACTTGGGAAACTCGAGATAGTATTAGAAATTTATTCTGATTTGTGTCAGAATAATTAGTTAAGTTTGTTTGTTTATTTGGTTGCTATGGTTGATAGTTACTGGTTGATAGGAATGTTTGCTAATTTAAATCAAAATCTTTGCTGGGTTATTAAATTACCTTTGCTTTTAAATTTCGGGGACGAAATTCTTTTAAGGGGGAAGGATTGTAACGACCCGGAATTTTGGACAATAACAATTTAATAATCTGTTTTAATAATTTAATTGGTTTGATGATTTTTCTCCGTAATTTTAATTTAAATTGGTAAATTTAATCTCTTAAAGGTTAATAAATTTTTAATTTGGAAATATTGATAAGATTGTTTGTCAAAGCTAATAAAATTTTATTCTGTTTATAATATATACATTTGATATATATTGTAAATAAAAGAGCTTTTGTTTTAAATTAAAAAGATAAACTTTCAAATTATAATATATTTGTATGTATATGTTATAGTTTGATATTGTTTTGAAATTTAATCCATTAATAATTTTTATATGGATAAATATTGTAATTTAAAGCTTTGTTTTAATTTATATTTTCAAAAGTTAATTTAAAAATTAATTCATTTGTTTTCAAAATATAAGAATTGTTATTTATTTTACATATGATAGTTTAAATAAGTTTTATGTTTGTTTTTAAAATGCTTAAATTTGAAATGGGTAAAAATGTATATGTATAAATGTTTTAGATTTTTAAATACATATATTAGAATTGTTTGCATTTTTATTAGTGTTAGAATATTTCTTTTAAAAGCAAACCTATATTTATTTATAAAGCAAATTTAATTAGTAAATTATATACACATTTAAAAACTAAGTAAAATTAATTTAAAAACACTTAAGTAACATGTGTAATTATGTTAGCACAACTATATGACATTTGTAAGACAATTAAGTATATTTGAGACAAGTGTATATTCTTAAAAAAAAAATGTCTTCATCTTTTATATACATAACATTTCATTTTCTTTAATTTTCTTCCTTTCAAAACATCAATGGCTAACACAAAAAATTCACTACAAACCTGAAAATCAATATCTGCAATTTATTATTTACAAACTACAACTTCAATCTTCAACCCGCAAAATCTCTGCAATTCAACAAACCTGCATTTCATGATGAAATCTGCAAATCTTCAACTTCCATCCAAATAAAGATCAACCTGTAAATGAAGATCTGCACTTTCAATCTTTTAAAGCATCATTTAGAAGGCATTTACAACAGCATGCATGCAAAAGTATTTTTCAGATTTATGATAATTCAAACCTGGAACAAGTATTCAAGCCTATTCTGCATATTTCATCTACAGGTGAGTGAACTTCTTTTAAAAACAGTTTGAAATTGGTTTAATCTTTAATGCATGTTAAATCTTTGAATTGATATTGGTATTGCATGGAAATCACTCAGTTTTATTTATTAAATTTATTATTATATTTATATATGTAAATATATGACTGTATATGTTGATGTTCTTCTCTGTTTTGAAGAAAAACTGTGACTTTTGTTTCAAAAATCAAAATTTCCCAAAATGGTCTATATTAGCCTTGAGTATATGAATGAAGTTTGCTTGAAAATGTGTAATGGAGATCACAAAAATAGATCTATGATTTTTAATAAAACAGATAAGTGTTAATATGAGGTTAACAGTAAAACTAAGATATTTGGAAAAAAAATTAACAATCTTAAAATCTAAATTTAATTGCATGTATGTAATCTTGGTTGGAAATCATGATTTTTATATGTAAATTGTGATTTTTAGTTAAGTATTCATTGAGAAATTTGGGTTTGAGTGTTCTTAGGGATTTTATAGATTTCTGATTATCTGTACATTTATTTAATTTGATACTTGGATTGAAGTTTGTTCGTAGGATGTAGATGTTAGGAAAATTACAAAAGAATTTTTATATTGGTTGAATTAATGGGAATTTGTACAAGTAGGGTTCCGAGTTTTGTTTTTGGCTGAGATGAAGTCGACATGATTTCGGCAAAAATGGAGCTTCGATCTCGATCGCGAGGGTCGCGATTGCATCGTGGTGGCGCGAGGTTGCTCTGGTAGGAGAGTCATAGGTTCTGGCGTAGGAATGGTCGGCGAGGGGGTGGTTTTGGGGTCGGAGCTTCTGCAATGTTTCAAGCAAATGAGTCAAATTTCGATTAGCGTTTCGATTTTTGGATCTGGGTCGAAGTTTGGGTTGATGAGATCGCGTGTGGTTGATTGTCGATCGACTTAATGGTCGGAGTTGCTTGGTTGGTGGTGCAACGTGCACCGTGCACGTTAAAGTGCACTGGAATGAGAAGCTGGGAAGTTTGTGTTGGGGAAGAAGGAGTTTTCTCGTGTCTGGGTCGCGCGAGTTTCGGGTTTGACTCGAAGATGCGTGGGTTGGGTTTTTCTTCGGGGCTAGCTCGTGTGGAATTAGTGTTTTGCTCGGGTTTTATAGGTTGCTGTTTTTTTCTGTGCAATGATGATGTTGCAATTAAATATATACAAGTTTATAAAGGTGTTGATGCTATGTTTAAACTAGTTGATTAAAATGTAATGTTAATCAAACTTCTTAAAGTATAAGTTGAATTTTATTTATTTTATTTGTCTTTAAACTTATTAAAAACGATTTCAATTGTAAGTAAATTTAATTACATTTTGGGGTTCAAGGGATATTTTGAAAATTGGATATTAAATCAAAGTTAATTTTAATGTTAAACAATAATTCAAATCTAAGATTTCAAATTTTTATTTGAAATAAATAAGTCTGATATTAGATGTTTAAAAGTATTCTTAAATTTGAATTTTGTTCTAAACTTCTTATTTTCAAATAAGATTATCATTATAATTTTGGTAAACCAAGATTAATAACTTATCTTTAAAAATTAATTTATATAATTTAAATAATTTGTTTATAGAAATAATTAAGGTTAAATTATTTGAATATGACATAAGAATATTTAATTAAGTATAATTGTTAATAAGTAAGAGATTAAATAAGATTTATGCTTTTCTTAATTAATTAAAGATTTTCTTTAATTATAAAAAGATTAGTTAATTAATTAATTGTTTAATTAATTTTAAATAGTTAGTTAATTATTTATTTAATTTTAAAAAAAATCACTTAATTATGATTAATTAAGTATAATTATTTAATAAAACAATTAATGGTTAATTATTAATGGTAATTACTTATGAAAGTAATTAATGATAAGTACTCATGGAGTAATTAGTCGAAGTGATTATTGGTTAATCACTTAATGATATCAATTTAAGAATTGATTAATATAAATGTTTTAAAGATAATTAATTATGAAGTAATTAATTAAAGGGTTAAGGATTATTTAATAATGGAATTAATTATTTAAGAAAGTAATTAAGATTCATTAATGGAAGTAATTAGGAATAATTACTTATGCAAGTAATTAAGAGTTAATTACTAAATTATTTGGTTAAATAATCAATGTGATTAATTAATTAATGAATTTAACTTAAGGTTAATTACTAAGTGTAATTAATTAAAATTGAAATTAATTAATTAAGTAATTAAATAAGGATTAATTGTTAATTTAAATTGGTTAATAATTACTTAATGAGGTAATTAAGGATTAATTAATTGAATTAATTAATCAAGGATCAAAATAATTAAATTAGAAGTTAACTAATTTAGTTAAGTAATTACAAATTGTTAATACTAATTATGATTAATTATAAGTTAATTATTTATTTAATTAAAGTATAATTAATTAATAAGGATTGATTAATTAATATAATTAATGATATTAATCAAGATTGATTAATATAAGTAATTAATTTAAAGGTGATTAATTAATTGTAATTAATTAAGATTTATTGTAATTAATTATAGTTAATTAATTAATAAATGATCATTAATTATTGTAATTAATGATAGTAATTAAAGGTTAATTACTGAATATGGTTAAAGATAATTACTTGAATGTAATTAAATATAATTAATCAAGGAAGATTAATTAGTGAAGATCATTGGAGATGATTTATTTTATTTGGAATAATAATTAATGAAGAAGGATTATGGAAATCCAATTGATTAAGAGATAATCAATTCTGTTTTGAATGATTGATTGATATGGATGATGGATATTAAATGATTGATTGATATTGGATGTTGAATGATATTGGGTGATTGGTTGATATTGGATGTTTGATATTGGATCTTTGATACTGGATGATTTGGACATATTTGTTATGTGATATTCTGCTTTGTGAAGATGAATATTGTTATGAATTATCTATTGTGATAATATGATGCATCTATTTGTTTATATCATCCTGAATATATGTTTAATCTGTTTAAAACCCTTAAGTACAACTTGGACATTAAAATGGCGTTTGGTTTCGGTGAGACCGGGATCGGGTTTCCATTTTTGGAATCCGAAAACCACATCGATTCCAAATAAACGTTAGGTCGTTAATCCAAGTGGAGCAAGTGAAGACTCGAGGTGTAAGGGCTATACGTCAGTATAACTCTGTGGGTGATTCCGTAATGAGTTGACGGAATAGTGCTTATAGATTCGAGATGGTGAATCAGAGTGCAAGGGCTTTGGTCGTTGACTCTGAGGGTGATTCCAATAATGAGTGCAACGAGATAGTGCCTTCGGTTTCGTTCGAACCCGGAACGAACTTGTATGGATTGAATGCTTTCAGCACATCATCAGGTGGACGATGAGCATTCTAAGATAAAGGTGTTCTATAAAGGTAATCGTAACCTCAAGCCTCATCAACCGGGAATGGCTAAAACATGGGAGGTGCAGCAAGGCTTCGTGGGTAGCTCCCACTTGAGAGCAAGATTTACCCCTGTCTAGAGGTCCCTTTCTATTTCGGCTTAGTGTGTGGTTGGTCGCGCCAACTACGGGGTGGTCTTGTTCGGGACTGTCCAGTAAGGGGTGGTTCCGGCTTTGTGTTGCAGGGGATGAAGGGAGTAATCCTCGGTACGGTGATCTAGGCCACGTACTGTGACGGGCGGTACCCCAGTAGCCCTGCCATTGATGGAAACCCATTTTCCCTACGAGACCCTATGGTTTTGATTGTATTACCCACTTTTGTGGCTAGTAGCTGGAATTTAATCATGTAACAATTTCGGCTATTTCTTATTTACTTGAAAACCCTAGACACTATTATAATATCACTGGATTTCCTATCAAAATGTTTTGGTTAGCGTAAGATAAAAACTTTTCCATGTTTATGTGTGGGAAGTCTTACGTGATACCTTTTCTTTTCAAAGGTTTTTCTAAAGTTAAGCAAATTTTAAACCGTTTACTCACACCAGACCCCTGTCTGACCCAAGTGTTTATTTTCTGTTTTATTAAACTCTTGGGTACTCATATTATGTATGAGTAGTCAAGTGATTCAGGTTAGCTTGACGAATTCTGGAGGAGATATGGAGCAGGAGGCTTCGACGTGTAGACATATTGATTCCGCTGTGTTTGTTTGGTATCTGTTTCTTGTACTTGAGTTGTATGGTTAGACAGATGATTATAACTGTCTAACATGTGTTGCATAAGTTGTGTACTCTGATGTAATGAGATACTATGTAATATTTTATGAGATATATTATATTTCATTCGTTCCGATGTGAGTTCTCTGATGTTGTTTGTGTTCTTCTTTCTCTTTCTTTTCTTCTTCTATCCCTTTCTTTCTTCAAGATGATGCGATTTTCTAGGAGTAGAAAGTCGGGTCGTCAAACATTACGTTGGTGAAGATACTCATATTGATCCCGACTTCGGAATGGCCAAGTTTAATGAGAGAATTAATGACTTGGGAGTAAAATTAAAAAGTAGCTGGATATTATTTGAAACTTCGGAATCCATACATGGGAATTCAGTTTCGGGCGATCCTGTAGTATCTATGGTTTTGGCAGGAGCAGTTGATCGAGTAGCAATAATCTCAATATATATACGATATACTTTTTATACCTTAGTAATGCTATGTAGCATAATGCAATGCATTATGTATAATATTGTAAATACTACCTGTTTTATTGTGTTTGTTTACACCTTATTTGTCTTTTCATTTGGATGTGCCTCCTGAAGACTAATGCTCTCCTTGACTTTCCATCTTATTTCATGACTCCTCTCTTGATTAAGTAAATCCAGATTTTCTTTCATTCTGATTTCTTTGAGAAACATTTAGCAAAAAGTATTCTTAATTGTTAGCTCGGAATTGACATGTTAGTCTAGATATATCATTTGCCTAGATTAGCAAATCATTTTTCCCATTGTATGAAAAGTAATTCATTTAAAATGTCGAGATCTCATCTTTGACCATGATGAGAGATGACTGTGGATTTAACTGTAGGATCTAGATTAACCCTAGGGGGGGTGAATAGGGTTATAGCAAATTTTCTCGATTTAAACACAGAAACAAACTACAGAAACAAATATGCTGAAAAGTAAATCACACACAAAATTTACCCAGCTTCGGCAACCCCTGCCTACTGCTGCATTCCCAGATTTCTATTAGAATTAAACAGTCTCCCGCTTACAAACACTCTAACAGAATCGCAAACCCTGCTCCCGCTTACAAACACTCTAATAGACTCGCACCCCCTGCTCCGCCTATAGAGTTTTGCAAACTCGCAAACCCTTGCTCCCGCCTATAGAGTTTTGTAAACTCGCACACCCTACTCACTGAACTAATTCTAACTAGACAATCTGACACTACCTACAACCTAGGTGGTGATTTACCAAGACTTGATTCTGGTCCTCTATTGATTATTATTTGAAATGGTATTCTGGCCTTTTATTACTTATTCCTAGATTAGTTCTCTGGTCCTTTATTCTTAATTACCAGAAATGGTATTCTGGTCTTCTATTGATTATTATCAGAAATGGTATTCTGGCCTTCTATTACTTATTCCCAGATTAGTTCTCTGGTCCTCTATTATTAATTACCAAAAAGGGTATTCTAATCTTCTATTATTTAATTCCAAGATTGGTTTTCTGGACTTCGGATACTTATTGCCAGGTTGGATTTCTGGTCTTCTACTAACTATCAATGCCAGACTGGGAATTTTGGACCTCTATTGCTTAATTACCACATATGGCTTTCTGGAATTTTACTATTAATTGAAAATTAAAGATTTCGGTATCCTGTTAGCAGATATGAATTTCTGACCTAATATTATCTATCATCGGAGATGATACTCTGGGCTTCTATTACTTATTACCAAGGAAGGGCATTCCGATATTTTGAATTCCTTTTTGCTAAAGCTGGTACTCTAACCCTCCATCAATTATTATTAGAGGATACCAAAAGGTGACTTTTGAATTATCTTATATTTTATAATACCCAAATCTAGGTCTGATGGTACCTCATAAAACTTTGCCATTAACACCTAAATTTGGATGCCAAGACTGTTGTTCATTTAAAACCTAATTTGGGTACAAAATCTTTGGATTTCTATTCATCTCAAGTGATTAGACCCGAATCAAAGAATATTATAAGAAGAAGATTGCCATTAAAAGTCTCCGAATGGAAACTTCAGACTTTTGACTTTTAAAGATTCCATTGATAACGAAGAATGGGTCAAAGAACTACCTCATCAAAATTTTAGACATTGATATCCCATTTGGTTCTTTATTGAGTAAATGTTAAATTTCAATAGCCATGTGCAGCTTATTACTATCTAATTTTAGGTATTCCAAGTAAATGGAAGGAGTTAATGTATGAATATGCGCTTTGCGCTTATATGATTTTGTTTGATGATAATAAATATATATATATATATTCATTTAAATGTATTTGTTAATGTACTATTCTATTTTTCATAGATTAAATAAATATTTGTTGAATAAAATAAATTACACAGATTTTGAATGGAATTTGAATTCAAACAGAAATTTTATTCAAACAAATATTTGTTACAATCTTGAATAAGTACAAATTCAAGCTCTCGCTATACATATACATTTTTTGAATACATCACAATTATTTTCACATTAATAACCTCACTACATATCACTCACACTCGTATTTTGTCTTCAACTGCATTCCAGTTTGAATCCAGCATCTGAGCAATCTGCAAAAATATTCACTAACGCAGTAAAATTGAAAAAGAAATATTTTTGCAACATAAAATGAAATATGATTTTTGAAAATATGATTTGCCTCAGTTATTTGGGTTGTTCGTCATCATTTACATTTGAATTCATCACACACGAACAGTGTGACATGCACAGTGTATCACTGTACATGCCACAAGGCCGTGCACATCGATATACACTTGATAATGCTACAAGGACAGGTGAGCACAGGTCAAACCCAAATGAAAAGCCGGGTTCAACTCACGTGCAATATATTTAAAATTACGACACGAGCACAAGGTCAAACCCAAGTTTTGAATCTGGATTCAACACAAGTGAAATTTCAAAAATCAACATGAAAGGATCCAAAGACCAGAAGTCCAATTCCAAACAACTCAACAGAAGTATACAACTACAGAGAAACAACTCAGCATTGAATTGAATACATGGAGGCAAGACCAAAGTGCAAACTCAAATAAACAATTGTGCAGACTGAATACAAATGCCAGACCAAGCTACTACTAAATACATATATGCAGCCTCGACTACAAGAGCACCACAAGTATATCAATTCAACAACAAGCAGTGCAGTAATGGGTGAACAGAAGACAATTGAACAACTACAAGGTTAGGGAAGCAACAAGTGTACAAGTGACTTGAGCAAATACACATGCACCAGTGATGCAAGCTACAGATTTGAAGAAATGAAACAACATCAAAGCATCACATACGTACATATGTACATGAAAAATGACCAGAATACTAAGTGCAGGCAGAGAAATGACACAACAGTCATGAACATAGAAACACAATGAAAATCAGAGAAAGGATGAAGACAACACGAAGTGAATCAAGTTCAGTGACACAGCAGTTTTTGAACAAGAAAACTAGTGACATGAATGCAGTGTACATGAATGCAACATCAATGAACCAAATACTCAATTTGATTGTAAGCATGTACAACAGGACAGAGAAGTGAACAACAATGCAACAGTGTACACAAGTGAAACCAGGAAAATCATGACATCAAGTAAACAAATGAAGTCAGCAACTTCAAACTGCTTATATACACAAACAAATGCAACAGACACACATGAATGAGAAGACCAAAAAGAAAACAGTAAGACCACAAATTCAAGGCCAATGCAGACCAACCAGAAACAGAGACCAAGCAATGTAACAAACAACAAAGATCAAGCTTAATGTCAAGAGTCAGTGATGATAATGCAGACACAAGTAGTGATACATCAATGACAATTGGAGCAACAGTTCATGTATGCATCAGTGACCAAACACAGAACAACAAGGCTCAAACCACAAGTTACAAAAGTTCAAGTGAAGCAAGTACAGGTTAAACCAAAGCAGAGACTACAATATCAAGTGAAAGTGCAGACTAAACCCAAAGTGCAACAAGAATGTTGCAGTAATACAATGCAAGTTTATATGTACAGCAAGCTACAAGTGATGCAGAATCAAGGTGAACAAACAGTGATACATGAATAATGCAAGTACAAGCCAGCATATCAAATATGAATCAATTCATATGAGGAATGGCCAGAGACGAAGCTCACAGGGATGAACACAACGATGGCGGAAGCCATGGCAGTCACGAAGTAAAATACAAATCAAGCCGAAGTCAGAATTCAACGCAAATGTATCTTTGGAATAGTCAAAGAAACTTAAAAAGGGAAAGTTTTTGCCGTTTGACACAAGAAGGATCGAACGTTCTCAAGTTAAAGCCGTGAGTATCAAGTCGAGAAAATATATCAGGAAAGCCGTGCGCATCAGGAAATTAACAATTTAGGAAAGTATCAAATTGATACGAACAAATTCAAGGAATTCAATTCATATAAATATCAAACCCAATTATCATCATAGGCATCGAGTACGCAACAAGAACAAGCGATAATTCAACCAAATTAAACCAGCAAAGAGAAAACATACCAATCTATCGAACTCGATCAAAGGAGCAGCTGCGAACGATTCATAATCTCGAAGTCAACCAGAATCGATCATCAGAGAGCCGCAAGCAAGAGCAAAACAAACCAGAGAATCGAATTTGAACGAAGCCCTAATTTTCGCAAGGGAACAAGGATACAACAAGGCCGCAATTTTTCACAAGCCAAAAGAAAGAGGGATCGGGTGAAAGAATAAATGGGTCGACCTTGTTTTATAAAAGAGGGCTTTAGTTTTTATTTCAAATAGGGTTTTTAAGTTTTAAACTGTTTTAGTTTGTTTTAAATTTTCTTTTTGAATCAAGTCTTGGTAAATCACCACCTAGCTTGTAGTTAGTGTCAGATTGTCTAGTTAGAATTAGTTCAGTGAGCAGGGTGTGTGAGTTTGCAAAACTCTATAGGCGGGAGCAAGGGTTTGCGAGTTTGCAAAACTCTATAGGCGGAGCAGGGGGTGCGAGTCTATTAGAGTGTTTGTAAGCGGGAGCAGGGTTTGCGAGTCTGTTAGAGTGTTTGTAAGTGGGAGACTGTTTAATTCTAATAGAAATCTGGGAATGCAGCAGTAGGCAGGGGTTGCCGAAGCTGGGTAAATTTTGTGTGTGATTTACTTTTCAGCATATTTATTTCTGCAGTTTGTTTCTGTGTTTAAATCGAGAAAATTTGCCATTAACCCTATTCACCCCCCTCTAGGGTTAATCTAGATCCTACAAGTGGTATTAGAGCCCGGTTTTTTTCTTTAACTCTAGAGTCATGATTCCACCAAATAATACTTTTGTTGAGGGTCATTCCAATATTATTCCTTCTATTTTTGATGGAACAGATTTTTTGAACTGGAAATTGAAAATGGAATTTTATTTAAAATCTGTTAATATTAAATGTTGGGATATTATTGAAAATGGGTGTGATATAACAAATAAGGAAATTATCTCGATTAATGCTCTTGCTATGCATATATTATATTCTTATATTAATCGTGATAATTTTTATTTTGTCTCTCATTGTGAAAATGCACAGAAAATCTGGAATACTTTTGATGCAATATATGGAGCAAAAGTCAACAGCAATGAGATGTCCTCCACAACCGACTCAGTTAAAGAAATGTGCTTAACAGGAGTGGTAAATAGCAGTTGTGATGAGGATGATGATGATGGAGCAGCCGAGCTGACATTACTAATAAAGAAATTCAAAAGGAGGAACCGCAAATACGGAAATACAGCTCTAAATCAAAAATTAAAAAACAGAGAGCACAATATGAAGCCAAGCGAGGTATCAAAACTCACTCACTCTGAATTACTTATTTATTTCCGCGAAGTGAATGGCTGTTTTGAACGACTTAGGGAGAAGTATGCCAAACTTGAATCACAAAAAGACACTTTGATAGAATTAAATGAACAACTTGACCAATTAGTTAAAACCTATCAAAGTGGGATCCCTAAGTGTGATAAGTGTCCAACATTCGAAGAAGAAATTAAAAAAACAGAAATTAATATAAAATCACTTGAAAATGAAATTCTGATTTTGAAAGAGAACGAAAATACTAGGAGAGAAAATTCTATCAAAAAGTGCACACAATTATTGAACGAAAATGAATCTCTCAAAATACAAGTCCAACAATTGTCAATAACTTCAGATAAATTTTCAAAAAGTGAGAAATCGTTGAATCTGCTATTAGGGAAGCAAACTGTTAATACAGCTAGACAAGGACTTGGATATAATCAATCTGAAAATGTTGAAAGCGATATTAATCAAGAAAATTCCATGTGCACAATTTGTAGAAAATATGGACACAATCACAATAATTGTTGGTATAGACCCAAACATGTGAAAACCATTCCAATTTGGGTTCCAAAAGGCACAAATATAAAATCTCTCAAAGATAAACAAATTTGGGTGCCAAAAGGAACATATATAAACAGTTTTGGGTCTCCACAAAATTATTTTTCTAAATCTTCTGCCACTAACAACCATGGACCTATAAAAACAAATAGGTCGCATAAATCTTTTCCCGTGTAGGTGTGGTGGTAGGCTAAGGAACAACAACGGTGTTCGCTGGATTTTGGCTGTTCAAGAAACACAACGGGCAACAAAGAAAAGTTCCTTAGCCTAGTATAAAGGTGACAGAATCACAATGAGCAACCACGAAAAATTATCGTAAAGGTAAAACAGGTAAAGGTATATTTATTTGATCGATATATTAAATGTGATAATCTACACCGTATTCTGAATTAAATCAGCTAATAATGTGATGATAAAAAGATGATGATTTTGATTCTGTCTTGCTCAACATAGTTGGCCAATTATATTGATGCCAAAAACACTATTCTTTGAATTACTTCATACATATACGTTTGGATTAAACATAGTGTTTTGTTGGATGATAATATTGGCTAACTCTATATTCACAGTTTCTTATTATTTACACGACTTCAATTCATATTCAAGAATGCTGTAAAAATTTGTGAGTTTGAGTTTTCATGCACACTTCATGATCTGGTCTATCAAATTTAGTTAGTGATATTTTGGGTCGAAAGAGAAACTCAGATGCAGATTACACTGGTAATCTAGTTGATAGAAAAATTACTAGTTGAACGTGATTTTTGAGACATTTAGTAACTGTATCGTTTTTCATAGAAAATATCTGCATATTTTTCATTTTAAATGATTTTCAAATAGCAGAATTTTTTTTCCATATAACCCCTTCGAGAAAGTCATTTTTGACCATGTTTTCAGATTAGTCATTTTTATTTGATTTTAAATGACAAATTTTGACTAATCCGACTCCCTACTAATTATCAAAAAGATAAATAGTGATTGAAAAGGTGATAAGTGTTGATATTTAACATGCATTAGTCAAGAGGGTATATTTGGAAAATTTATTTAGGAATTCAAACAAGAGTTATAAAACTTTTTGTTGGGTAAAGATTCCATATCTATCATATTTCTATCGACCATGGTTTATCAAAACTTAAATATAGTTGGTCGATATGTGGTACTATAATCAGGGATCATTTGTTTTTCATTTCATATTTTTTTGTAAAAATAAATAAATATCCAAAGTATTCACTCTCATTTAAAAGTCCTCACGGTTATGCATGGGTGAATTACTTGGATTTTTTGATTATGTGCTTCCATGCTCATTTAAAAGTCCTCACGGTTATGCATGTATGGAACACATATACAAATTAATTGATTAAATAGAAAAGTTGATTCTAATCCCATTTAAAAGTCCTCACGGTCATGCGTGGTTAGAAGATACTTGATTTCATTTTTTTAAAAATTAAATTGGAATACTACTAATCTCATTTAAAAGTCCTAACGGTTATGCATGATTAGTAGATATTCAAATTCCTGATATAAATATACCACAAGTTGATACAATTGTATGATTTTATATTAGAACATCATTTCCATTCTTTCTAAAAGTGGAATATGCGCCTAACAAGGGTAGTTATGATTTTTTTTTACTTTTATTGAAGTTTAATATTTATATTCAATTTGAGTTTAATGTTGGATTAATATTGGTCACTCTATCTCTATTTTTCTCTAACACTATTATTCTTTTGCTGATAACAAAAGGGGGAGAGAAAAGTTAAGATTTTGTCAAATAAAATCAAGCAAAGGTCAAATAATTTTCCATTTGCATCTAGGCTCATTTGTATATTTTTATTTATTTGCATATATGTAGGGGGAGCAACGTGTAGAGAGGAAGCATTTAAATAGGGGGAGCAATTAGGATATATCTATAGAGCAAATACATTTAACACAGTTAAAATCTTAAATATATGTTTGTTATCATCAAAAGGGGGAGATTGTGGAATATGCGGGTATATGATTTTTGTTTGATGATAATAAACATATATATATATATTCATTTAAATGTATTTGTTAATGGACAATTTAATTTTTCATAGATTAAATAAATATTTGTTGAATAAAATAAATTACACAGTATTTGAATAGAATTTGAATTTAAACAGAAATTTTATTGAAACAAATATTTATTACAAATTTTGAATAGTACAAATTCAAGCTCTCACTATACATATACATTTTTGAATACATCACAATTCAATTTACAGTAATAACCTCACTATATATCACTCACACTCGTATTTTGTCTTCAACTGCATTCCAGTTTGAATCCAGCATCTGAGCAATCTGCCAAAATATTCGCTAACGTGGTAAAATTGAAAAAGAAATATTTTTGCAATATAAAATAAAATATGATTTTTGAAAATATTATTTGCCTCAGTTATTTGGGTTGTTCGTCATTATTTATATTTGAATTCATCACACACGAACAGTATGACATGCACAGTGTATCACTGTACATGCCATAAAGTCGTGCACATGGATTTATACACTTGATAACGCTACAGGGACAGGTGTGCACAAGGTCAAATCCAAATATACAGACAGGTTCAACTCAGGTGCAATATATTCAAAATTACGACACGAGCACAAGGTCAAACTCGAGTTTTTGAAACTGGATTCAACGCAAGTGAAATTTCAAAAATCAACATGAATGCAAGCAATGACCAGATCAAAGAGCAAAATGATACATGGCAAACCAGCTACAAATTCATGAACCAAGTATACAACAAGTAAACAAACTCAGGCAAATGTACACAGTTCAACGTGACTAAAAGAAGTCGAATGTAACCATACACTTGCAACAGAAGTACACCAGGTAACAGCATGATACAATGCAAATACATGGAACAATACAAAAGTATGGAGTGTGCAAGTGCAAATGACCAGAGCTCAACATACATGAAGTAATGCAATGCCCAAAGACCAAGTCAAAGTCGAACTATTCTTAACAGTTCTAAGTATCTGACAACAATATGACAATGCAAACATGAAATGAATGCAACAACAAACTCAGTGAAGACCACAAGTAAATGATACAGCAGTAATGCAGTCAACAACATGAAGGCAACATGATCAAAAGTTCAGGTCAGACCAAACATCAAGGCTCAAACCATAAGTCACAAAAGTTCAAGTGAAGCAAGTACAGGTTAAACCAAAGCAGAGACTACAATATCAAGTGAAAGTGCAGACTGAACCCAAAGTGCAACAAGAATGTTGCAGTGATATAACAACAAGTTCATATGTACAGCAAGCTACAAGTAATGCAGAATCAAGGTGAACAAACAGTGACACAGTAGTTTTGAACAAGAACATCAATGACCAGAACACTAAGTGCAGACAGATGAATGTCACAAGCATAAAAACATGTATGCAACATTGTGAACAACAATGCAATGTTCAAGTGGAGACCAGAGAAGATGGTCAGAGACGAAGACTACAAGATGAACGAAGTTCAAAAGTACAGAGAAATTCACGCAAACAAATTTAAGTCCAAGTGAAATGAAGTTGATGCCAGAGAATTCGAATTCATGACAGTGTACTATTAAAAATCAAATTCGTATATTTGAAAAAGTCACAAAAATCAAAACAGGAAAGTCTCTGCCGTATAACTCAAGAAAATCGAACGTTTCAAAATCAACACCGTGTGCATCAAGTAGTCGCAAATATCAGGAAAGCGTGCGCATCAGGCAATCAAATAATTTAGGAAAGTATCGAATTGATACGAACAAATTCAAGGAATTCATCTCCTATAAATATCAATCATCATCGGCAAGTTAGGGCATCGAGTTCAATCAAGCATTTTAACCAGCAACGAAAGAAAAAATTACATACCGCAATTTAACGAACTCTGTCAACAAAGGAGCAGCGGCAAACGAGCGAAGCAACAAGAGAATCGATCATCAGAGAAGTAGCGAGCAAGCCGACACTAAAACGAGAGAGTTGATCAGTATAGGCGTGCATCAAAAGCCCTAATTTGATCAAAGATTCAAGCCCTAATTTCAGAGCAAGGCCGCCATTTTTTCACAAGCAAAAGAAAAAGGAACGGGCAAAAGAATAAAAGGGCTGGCCTAGTTTTATAAAAGGGGTTTTTGTTTTTATAAAGAGGGATTTAGTTTATAGGGTTTAATTTTTAAATATAGTTTTATTTGAGCAAAAATTGTGGTTTCAAGTTTGTATTTTAATTTTTGCTCCTGCTTTTATTTTTGAAACCTGTTTTTCTTTTCGAGTCAAAGTATTGGTAAATCACCACCTAGGTTGTAGGTAGTGTCAGATTGTCTAGTTAGAATTAGTTCAGTGAGCAGGGTGTGCGAGTTTGCAAAACTCTATAGGCGGGAGCAGAGTTTGCGAGTTTTCAAAACTCTATAGGCGGAGCAGGGGTTGCGAGTCTATTAGAGTGTTTGTAAGCGGGAGCAAGGGTTTGCGAGTCTGTTAGAGTGTTTGTAAGCGGGATACTGTTTAATTCTAATAAAATCTGGGAATGCAGCAGTAGGCAGGGGTTGCCGAAGCTGGGTAAATTTTGTGTGTGATTTACTTTTCAGCATATTTATTTCTGCAGTTTGTTTCTGTGTTTAAATCGAGAAAATTTGCCATTAACCCTATTCACCCCCCCTCTAGGGTTAATCTAGATCCTACAGTTGTATCTTTGTTCCCTTGCGAAAATTAGGGCTTCGTTCAAATTCGATTCTCTGGTTTGTTTTGCTCTTGCTCGCGGCTCTCTGATGATCGATTCTGGTTGACTTCGAGATTGCGAATCGTTCGCAGCTGCTCCTTTGATCGAGTTCGATAGATTGGTATGTATTCTCTTTGCTGGTTTAATTTGGTTGAATTATCGCTTGTTCTTGTTGCGTACTCGATGCCTATGATGATAATTGGGTTTGATCTTTATATGAATTGAATTCCTTGAATTTGTTCGTATCAATTTGATACTTTCCTAAATTGTTAATTTCCTGATGCGCACGACTTTCCTGATATATTTTCTCGACTTGATACTCACGGCTTTAACTTGAGAACGTTCGATCCTTCTTGTGTCAAACGGCAAAAACTTTCCCTTTTTAAGTTTCTTTGACTATTTCAAAGATACATTTGCGTTGAATTCTAACTTCGGCTTGATTTGTATTTCACTTCGTGACTGCCATGGCTTCGGCCATCATTGTGTTCATCCCTGTGAGCTTCGTCTCTGGCCATTCCTCATATGAATTGATTCATATTTGATATGCTGGCTCGTACTTGCATTATTCATGTATCACTGTTTGTTCACCATGATTCTGCATCACTTGTAGCTTGTTGTACATATAAACTTGCATTGTATCACTGCAACATTCTTGTTGCACTTTGGGTTTAGTCTGCACTTTCACTTGATATTGTAGTCTCTGCTTTGGTTTAACCTGTACTTGCTTCACTTGAACTTTTGTGACTTGTGGTTTGAGCCTTGTTGTTCTGTATTTCGTCACTGATGCATACATGAACTGTTGCTCCAATTGTCATTGATGTATCACTACTTGTGTCTGCATTATCATCACTTACTCTTGACATTAAGCTTGATCTCTGTTGTTTGTTACATTGCTTGGTCTCTGTTTCTGGTTGGTCTGCATTGGCCTTGAATTTGTGGTCTTACTGTTGTCGTTGTGGTCTTCTCATTCGTGTGTGTCTGTTGCATTTGTTTGTGTATATAAGCAGTTTGAAGTTGCTGACTTCATTTGTTTACTTGATGTCATGATTTTCATGGTTTCACTTGTGTACACTGTTGCATTGTTGTTCACTTCTCTGTCCTGTTGTACATGCTTACAATCAAATTGAGTATTTGGTTCATTGATGTTGCATTCATGTACACTACATTCATGTCACTGGTTTTCTTGTTCAAAGACTGCTGTGTCACTGAACTTGATTCACTTCATGTTGTCTTCATCCTTTCTCTGATTTTCATTGTGTTTCTGTGTTCATGACTGTTGTGTCATTTCTCTGCCTGCACTTAGTGTTCTGGTCATTTTTCATGTACATATGTATGTATGTGATGCTTTGATGTTGTTTCATTTCTTCAAATCTGTAGCTTGCATCACTGGTGCATGTGTATTTGCTCGAGTCACTTGTACAATTGTTGCTTCCCTAACCTTGTAGTTGTTCAATTGTCTTCTGTTCACCCATTACTGCACTGCTTGTTGTTGAGTTGATATACTTGTGGTGCTCTTGTAGTCGAGTCTGCATATATGTATTTAGTAGCAGCTTGGTCTGGCATTTGTATTCAGTCTGCACAATTGTTTATTTGAGTTTGCACTTTGGTCTTGCCTCCATGTATTCAATTCAATGCCGAGTTGTTTCTCTGTAGTTGTATACTTCTGTTGAGTTCTTTGGAATTGGACTTCTGGTCTTTGGATCCTTTCATGTTGATTTTTGAAATTTCACTTGTGTTGAATCCAGTTTCAAAACTCGGGTTTGACCTTGTGCTCGTGTCGTAATTTTAAATATATTGCACGTGAGTTGAACCCGGCTTTTCATTTGGGTTTGACCTATACTCACATGTCCCTGTAGCATTATCAAGAGTATGTCGATGTGCACGGCCTTGTGGCATGTACAGTGATACACTGTGCATGTCACACTGTTCGTGTGTGATGAATTCTAATGTAAATGATGACGAAAAACCCAAATAACTGAGGCAAATCATATTTTCAAAAATCATATTTCATTTTATGTTGCAAAAATATTTCTTTTTCAATTTTACTGCGTTAGTGAATATTTTTGCAGATTGCTCAGATGCTGGATTCAAACTGGAATGCAGTTGAAGACAAAATACGAGTGTGAGTGATATGTAGTGAGGTTATTAATGTGAAAATAATTGTGATGTATTCAAAAAATGTATATGTATAGTAAGAGCTTGAATTTGTACTTATTCAAGATTGTAATAAATATTTGTTTGAATAAAATTTCTGTTTGAATTCAAATTCCATTCAAAATCTGTGTAATTTACTTTATTCAACAAATATTTATTTAATCTATGAAAAATAGAATAGTACATTAACAAATACATTTAAATGAATATATATATGTTTATTATCATCAAACAAAATCATATAAGCGCAAAGCGCATATTCATACAATCTCCCCCTTTTGATGATAACAAACATATATTTAAGATTTTGAATGTGTTAAATGTATTTGCTCTATAGATATATCCTAATTGCTCCCCCTATTTAAATGCTTCCTCTCTACACGATGCTCCCCCTACATATATGCATACAAATAGAAATATACAAATGAATATATATGCAAATGGAAAATTATTTGACCTTTGCTTGATTTTATTTGACAAAATCTTAACTTTTCTCTCTCCCTTTTGTTATCAGCAAAAGAATAATAGTGTTAGAGAAAATAGAGATAAAGTGATCAATATTAATCCAACATTAAACTCAAATTGAATATAAATATTAAACTTCAATAAAAATCAAACAAAAATCATAACTACCCTTGTTAGGCGCATATTCCACTTTTAGAAAGAATGAAAATGATGTTCTAATATAAAATCATACAATTGTATCAACTTGTGGTACATTTATATCAGGAATTTGAATATCTACTAATCATGCATAACCGTTAGGACTTTTAATTGAGATTAGTAGTATTCCAATTTAATTTTTTTAAAATGAAATCAAGTATCTTCTAATCACGCATGACCGTGAGGACTTTTGAATGGGATTAGAATCAACTTGTCTATTTAATCAATTAATTTTGATATGCATTCCATACATGCATAACCGTAAGGACTTTTAAATGAGCATGGAAGCACATAATCAAAAATCCAAGTAATTCACCCATGCATAACCGTGAGGACTTTTAAATGAGAGTGAATACTTTGGATATTTATTTATTTTAAAAAAAATGTGAAATGAAAAACAAATGATCCCTGATTATAGTACCACATATCAACAAACTATATTGAATTTTTGAAAAACAATGGTCGATAGAAATATGATAGATATAGAAATGGTCATGGAATCTTTACCCAACAAAAAGTTTTATAACTCTTGTTTGAATTCCTAAAGAAATTTTCCAAATATATTGTCTTGAGTAATGTATGTTAAATATCAACACTTATCACCTTTTCAATTACTATTTATCTTTTTGATAATTAGTAGGGAGTCGGATTAGTCAAAATTTGTCATTTAAAATTAAATAAAAATGACTAATCTGAAAATATGGTCAAAAAATGATTTTTTTTTTAAGGGGTTATATGAGAGAATTTTCTGCTATTTGAAAATTATTTGAAATGAAAAATATGCAGATATTTTCTTTGAAAAACGATGCAGTTACTAAATGTCTCAAAAATCACGTTCAACTAGTAATTTTTCTGTCAACTAGATTACCAGTGTAATCTACATCTAAATTTCGTTTTCACTCCAAAATATCACTAACTAAATTTGATAGACCAGACCATGAAGAGTGCATCAAAAATTTCAAACTCAATTTTAACAACAATTTAAATGACATTCTTTGAATTTGAATTGAAACTAATATATATGAAGTAAATCCAAGAATCTAGAGAATATAATTGGCCAACTATGTTGAACAAGTCAGAATCAAAATCATCATCTTTACAGCATCTCAATATTGGCTGATTTCATTCAGAATACGGTGCAGATTATCACACTCAATATATCGATCAAATAAATATACCTTCACCTGTTTTACCATTACGATAATTTTTCATGGTTGCTCATTGTGATTCTGTCACCTTTGTACTAGGCTAAGGAACTTTGCTTTGTTGCCCGTTGTGTTTCTGGAACAGCCAAAATCCAGAGAACACTATTGTTGTTCCTTAGCCTGCCACCATACCTACACGATGAAAGATTTTTGTGACCTATTTGTTTTTATAGATCCATGGTTGTTAGTGGCAGAAGCATTGTGAATAAATAATCCCTTTGGAACCCAAACTTGTTTAGACCTTTTATTCTTGTTCCAATAGACATGAAATTTGTTTGTAGAATTCTTAGGAACCCAAACTTGTATAAATTTTGTGTTCTTGTTCCTATGACTACAATTTTCAACACGATGTCCATTTATTTCACATCTATCAAATACACTCTTACTTTTTGCATTACCATCAACTTGTGTTTTCCCAAAGCCTAGTCCTTTTCTGTTGTTAGCAAAAATTTGATTTCCCATGTTGAATGATTTTTCTCCTCTTGAAAAGTTATTCAGAGATTTCTCAAGATTTTGGACTTTGGTTTTTAGGGTTGTGTTTTCAGTGACAAGTGAGGTGCATCTATTTATAAAATCATTTTTCCTAGTGTCAATGGTTTCCTTAAGACTCAAGTTTTCTTTTTCAAGATCCTCAAAGCTATTCTTAAGTCTTGATAACTCTGAATCTAAAATTTTACATTTTTTACATTCTTGGTTTTGAATATTTTCAAGTTCAGTTTCTAACCTAAAATTTTCACGAGCAAGTTCTCTCCTATCAGATTTCAGTTTTTTAATTTTAGATTCAAGAGTATCAACTTCTTTAGTAAGATCAAGGCACATAAAAACAAGTTCTTTATAAGAATAGTCACCTCCCACACTAGATTCCTCTGAGCTTGCTTCTGAATCTGATTTTGCCATAAGACACAAGTTAGCCTCCTCTGAGCTATTATTCGAGACTTCCTCTCCTTCTTCATCATCCCAAGTCGCTGCAAAGGCCTTCTTCTTATTTTTCTTTCCTTTGTTGTTTTTGACCAGTGGGCATTCTTGTTTGAAGTGGCCGGGCTTGTTGCAGTTAAAGCACGTCAATTCATTATTGGAATTTTCAGAATCTTTTGAGCTATTACCCCTTGTTTTCTTCTTGCGTGGCTTGAATCTAGACCATTTTCTAAGATTATTGACAGCCATTGCAAGCTCTTCAATTGGATCTACTTCTTCTTCACTCTCTTCTTTGCTCTTTAAGGCAATCGTCTTCTTCTTTGATTCGGAGTTGTTGCGTTCCTCCTTTGCTTTTAGCTCAAGCTCATATGTCATCAAGTTGCCAATCAACTCCTCCTTGCTTAGTTTACTCAGATCTTTCGGTTCTTGTATTGCCGTGACTTTTGCCTCAAAGTTCATTGGTAAAACTCGTAGCACCTTCCTCACAAGCTCTACCTCAGTGAATACCTTCCTAAGCGCGCTAGCGTTGTACACCAAAGTTGAAAAGCATCCAAACATGTCCTTTATGCTCTCGCCTTTGTCCATCACAAAGTTCTCGTATTCATTGCTGAATAGGGCTAGACGAGACTCCTTGATTTGAGAAGTTCCTTCATGTGTCACCTCCAAGGTATGCCAAATTTCCTGTGCAGTTTTACAATGAGAAATTTTATTAAATTCATTCTTATCAAGAGCACAGATCAAAGCATTCATGGCTTTAGCATTTGTAGTTTTTAATCCCTTATCGTTAGCATCCCACCTATCCTTAGGTTTAGGAATCTCAGTATCACCAACGGTTATAGTAGGAGATTTATAGCCAGTTTCAGTAATATCCCAAACATCATAATCAACAGAACTAAGATAAATACCCATCCTAACTTTCCAATAAGCATAATCATTCCCGTTAAACATGGGTGGCCTAGCAATAGATTGCCCCTCAGAAAAAGCATTATTTGGTGGATTCATGACTCTAGAGTTAAAGAAAAATACCGTGCTTTGATACCACTTGTAGGATCTAGATTAACCCTTGAGGGGGGATGAATAGGGTTATAGCAAATTTTCTCGATTTAAACACAGAAACAAACTGCATAAATAAATATGCTGAAAAGTAAATCACACACAAAATTTACCCAGCTTCGGTAACCCCTGCCTACTGCTGCATTCCTAGATTTCTACTAGAATTAAACAGTCTCCTACTTACAAACACTCTAACAGACTCGCAAACCCTGCTCCCGCTTACAAACACTCTAATAGACTCGCACCCTCTGCTCCGCTTATAGAGTTTTGCAAACTCGCAAACCCTTGCTCCCGCCTATAGAGTTTTGCAAACTCGCTCACCCTGCTCACTGAACTAATTCTAACTAGACAATCTGACACTACCTACAAGCTAGGTGGTGATTTACCAAGACTTGATTCAAAAAGAAATTTTAAAACAAACTAAAACAGTTTAAAACTTAAAAACCCTATTTGAAATAAAAACTAAAGCCCTCTTTTATAAAACAAGGTCGACCCATTTATTCTTTCACCCGATCCCTCTTTCTTTTGGCTTGTGAAAATTGTGGCCTTGTTGTATCTTTGTTCCCTTGCGAAAATTAGGGCTTCGTTCAAATTCAATTCTCTGGTTTGTTTTGCTCTTGCTCGCGGCTCTCTGATGATCGATTCTGGTTGACTTCGAGATTACGAATCGTTCGCAGCTACTCCTTTGATCGAGCTCGATATATTGGTATGTATTCTCTTTGCTGGTTTAATTTGGTTGAATTATCGCTTGTTCTTGTTGCGTACTCGATGCCTATGATGATAATTGGGTTTGATATTTATATGAATTGAATTCCTTGAATTTGTTCGTATCAATTTGATACTTTCCTAAATTGTTAATTTCCTGATGCGCATGGCTTTCTTGATATTTTCTCGACTTGATACTCACGGCTTTAACTTGAGAACGTTCGATCCTTCTTGTGTCAAACAGCAGAAACTTTCCCTTTTTAAGTTTCTTTGACTATTTCAAAGATACATTTGCGTTGAATTCTGACTTCGGCTTGATTTGTATTTTACTTCGTGACTGCCACGGCTTCGGCCATCGTTGTGTTCATCCGTATGAGCTTCGTCTCTGGCCATTCCTCATATGAATTGATTCATATTTGATATGTTGGCTTGTACTTGCATTATTCATGTATCACTGTTTGTTCACCTTGATTCTGCATCACTTGTAGCTTGCTGTACATATAAACTTGCATTGTATCACTGCAACATTCTTGTTGCACTTTGGGTTTAGTCTGCACTTTCACTTGATATTGTAGTCTCTGCTTTGGTTTAACCTGTACTTGCTTCACTTGAACTTTTGTGACTTGTGGTTTGAGCCTTGTTGTTCTATGTTTGGTCACTGATGCATACATGAACTGTTGCTCCAATTGTCATTGATGTATCACTACTTGTGTCTGCATTATCATCACTGACTCTTGACATTAAGCTTGATCTCTGTTGTTTGTTACATTGCTTGGTCTCTGTTTCTGGTTGGTCTGCATTGGCCTTGAATTTGTGGTCTTACTGTTGTCTTTGTGGTCTTCTCATTCATGTGTGTCTGTTGCATTTGTTTGTGTATATAAGCAGTTTGAAGTTGCTGACTTCATTAGTTTACTTGATGTCATGATTTTCCTGGTTTCACTTGTGTACACTGTTGCATTGTTGTTCACTTCTCTGTCCTGTTGTACATTCTTACAATCAAATTGAGTATTTGGTTCATTGATGTTGCATTCATGTACACTGCATTCATGTCACTAGTTTTCTTGTTCAAAAACTGCTGTGTCACTGAACTTGATTCACTTCATGTTGTCTTCATCCTTTCTCTGATTTTCATTGTGTTTTTGTGTTCATGACTGTTGTGTCATTTCTCTGCCTGCACTTAGTATTCTGGTCATTTTTCATGTACATATGTATGTATGTGATGCTTTGATGTTGTTTCATTTCTTCAAATCTGTAGCTTGCATCACTGGTGCATGTGTATTTGCTCAAGTCACTTGTTGCTTCCCTAACCTTGTAGTTGTTCAATTGTCTTATGTTCACCCATTACTGCACTGCTTGTTGTTGAGTTGATATACTTGTGCTGCTCTTGTAGTCGAGTCTGCATATATGTATTTAGTAGTAGCTTGGTCTGGCATTTGTATTCAGTCTGCACAATTGTTTATTTGAGTTTGCACTTTGGTCTTGCCTCCATGTATTCAATTCAATGCTGAGTTTTTTCTCTGTAGTTGTATACTTCTGTTGAGTTGTTTGGAATTGGACTTCTGGTCTTTGGATCCTTTCATGTTGATTTTTGAAATTTCACTTGTGTTGAATCCAGATTCAAAACTTGGGTTTGACCTTGTGCTCGTGTCGTAATTTTAAATATATTGCACGTGAGTTGAACCCGGCTTTTCATTTGGGTTTGACCTGTGCTCACCTGTCCCTGTAGCATTATCAAGTGTATATCGATGTGCACGGCATTGTGGCATGTACAGTGATACACTGTGCATGTCACACTGTTCGTGTGTGATGAATTTAAATGTAAATGATGACGAACAACCCAAATAACCGAGGCAAATCATATTTTCAAAAATCATATTTCATTTTATGTTGCAAAAATATTTCTTTTTCAATTTTACTGCGTTAGTGAATATTTTTGCAAATTGCTCAGATGCTGGATTCAAACTGGAATGCAATTGAAGACAAAATACGAGTGTGAGTGATATGTAGTGAGGTTATTAAAGTGAAAATAATTGTGATGTATTCAAAAAATGTATATGTATAGTGAGAGCTTGAATTTGTACTTATTCAATATTGTAACAAATATTTGTTTGAATAAAATTTCTGTTTGAATTCAAATTCCATTCAAAATCTGTGTAATTTATTTTATTCAACAAATATTTATTTAATCTATGAAAAATAGAATAGTACATTAACAAATACATTTAAATGAATATATATATGTTTATTATCATCAAACAAAATCATATAAGCGCATATTCATACATTAACTCCTTCCATTTACTTGGAATACCTAAAATTAGATAGTAATAAGCTGCACATGGCTACTGAAATTTTAATTTTACTCAATAAAGAACCAAATGGGATATCAATGTCTGAAATTTTGATGAGGTAGTTCTTTGACCCATTCTTCGTTATCAATGGAATCTTTAAAAGTCAAAAGTCTGAAGTTTCCGTTCGGAGACTTTTAATGGCAATCTTCTTCTTATAATATTCTTTGATTCGGGTCTAATCTCTTGAGATGAATAGAAATCCAAAGATTTTGTACCCAAATCAGGTTTTAAATGAACAACAGTCTTGGCATCCAAATTTAGGTGTTAATGGCAAAGTTTTATGAGGTACCATCAGACCTAGATTTGGGTATTATAAAATATAAGATAATTCAAAAGTCAACTTTTGGTATCCTCTAATAATAATTGATGGAGGGTTAGAGTACCAGCTTTAGCAAAAAGGAATTCAAAATATCGGAATGCCCTTCCTTGTTAATAAGTAATAGAAGCCCAGAGTATCATCTCCGATGATAGATAATATTAGGTCAGGAATTCATATCTGCTAACAGAATACCGAAATCTTTAATTTTCAATTAATAGTAAAATTCCAGAAAGCCATATGTGGTAATTAAGTAATAGAGGTCCAAAATTCCCAGCCTAGCATTGATAGTTAGTAGAAGACCAGAAATCCAACCTGGCAATAAGTATCCGAAGTCCAGAAAACCAATCTTGGAATTAAATAATAGAAGATTAGAATACCTTTTTTGGTAATTAATAATAGAGGACCAGAAAACTAATCTGGGAATAAGTAATAGAAGGCCAGAATACCATTTCTGATAATAATCAATAGAAGACCAGAATACCATTTCTGGTAATTAAGAATAAAGGACCAGAGAACTAATCTAGGAATAAGTAATAAAAGGCCAGAATACCATTTCTAATAATAATCAATAGAGGACCAGAATACCATTTCTGGTAATTAATAATAAAGGACCAGAGAACTAATATGGTAATAAGTAATAGAAGGAAAAAATGCCATTTCTTATAATAAGTAATAGAAGACCAGAATACCATTTCTGGAAATAAGTAATAGAAGACCAGAATACCAGTCTGGCAGATGTTCACGAAGAGAAGTTAGAAAATTCTATCTGATTCTTTTGTCAAATGTGCCATCCTTAGGCTTTGATAGTACCTTGTATGCTTTTTCTTTCTCGAGCTCGAGTTTTCTTTGTCCATTTGTTTTGGCCTATTTCAAGCAGGAACTCTTTAGTCCAATTTTGCGCTTATTTAAGCAGTGCCCATTTTGGGCTATTTGTCATTTTAGACATTGCCAAACTTTTTGTGGTAGACATTTTAGGAAATGCTGATTTCTGGCTGTGCCAATTTAAGGCATGGACTTTTCTTAGTCTACCGGATATTTCATTCGGGTTTTCGGTATGCTCGGCTAGCTTATTCTTAAGCAGGGCCCGAGGACTTATCTGACCAACCTCCAAGGGGGCCTTAACCTGACCATAGCATGACGCGGCTAAGGGCTTATTCGGTACCTTGGCCAGGCCATAGTTTGGCAGGACCAAGGGATTACACGTTCTCCCTTCAGGAGGTGCCTTACCCTGGCCATTGCATGACGTAGACAAGGGCTTGGTGCTGCTTCAACCTGGCCATTTCTGGCAGATAAAGGTTTACCCCCTCCCTCAAGCAGGTGCCATGACCTGACCATCTTGGCGCGACCAAGGGCTTTCTACCATTATTGGTAGACTACCATTTTAGGTAGTCCAAGTATAAGGAGAATTTTTCTTCCGTCCTTGTAGACTTATGTTATTTTGTGAATAAAGTCTTTATTCCATAATTTGTTCAATCCCTTACAACTGTTTAAGTTTTCCCTGTCTGAGAAAGTGTATGATAATTTTCACAAGTATCTTACATTGATTTGTATCATGTCCATTTATGAGATGAAAGTTGCAATATGATCCCTTGAGTCTTCTTTCAAACCATAGCTTCTTTTTCTGAGAAGGCAAATAATCCAGTTCCTCTTTGGTTCTGATATAAATGTCTTCGATTGATGTTGTAAGATTATATTCTCCAAGAAGTTTTGACTTTTGAGTTGTCTTTGACAAGCATCTAATTCTTTTGTAGCTTGATTAAAATACTTCTTCTCGAGGAGTAGGTTTCCTTTTCATCACTCGTTGATCTTCTTTCAAGGATCCTTGTTTCAGTCTTAAGGTTTCAGTTGGGAATTTCTTGGTAATTTTATACTTTCGCTGGGTAGTTCCTTTATCATCCTTATTTCTTTAATTGTGGATTTTTCCATGTGTCTGTAGTCCTCCCTTGATGGACGATTCTCATTTATAATCATACTCCATTTATGCATGAAACTATCATAATCCTTTATTATTTCTTTTTCAAAGAGTCTCCTATGGGAATATGACCGAATAGTTCTTCTCATTTACTTAAAAATGTTGTCACTTCCACTTATTTTTTTCCAAGTGCAAAAATTAGGGTCGGTCCTACATGAAAGGGGTTTAAGCTCCATTTCTCAGGGTCATAAGATTCTGCTTTCTTTTTGTTTATAATCTTCATGGCTTCGAGCCTTAGTCTTTATTCCTCATCCTGATTAGAGTCTTCGATGTTTACGTGGAATATCTTGTCAAGTGTGGTTTGGAAGACCCTTATTCAGACCTCTTAAATCATTTGGCCATGATCAAACCAAAATAAGTGAATTTGATGTGGAATTGGTCCAATGGGGGTTAGAGAATTGCAGTGTTAGGGAGTCAACCAAGTCGAAGGTTCAAGCCCTCCTTCTAGCAAAATTTACCAAATTTGTGGCCAACACTCTAAAGAATCCAAGTAGATGGACTTAATGGAAAATGGTGGTATGTAGAATCTTTGAATCGTAACTTATAAATAACTTTCAAATCAGACCTTTCGACGTAGTCAAAAAGTTTAGATACAGGATTAAGGAAACCTTTCGGCTTTGTTGAGTTAGTACATAATGGCCTCAATCTTAGTCAAACCTTTATGAGACCTCTCACTAAAGTTATCTTCTTGATTGAGATGAAATTCCCTTAGTTTTTTCTTTAAAAAGGATTAATCTTGACCTTGTCGGAAGGTTGAAACGAGTATCCTTCTTGGGCTTAGATGGGGTATGATAGATTTGGGGATGTGAGGTGGATTTCAATGTTGTTAGGCAACTGATTATTCGGATTTGGAAAGTTACTAAGGTTTTTGGAGTCTGACAGATTGTGAACCTTATCGATAGGTTTAAACCACAACACCAATGATTTCGGAAGGTGTTTATGAATGCTGATTCAAATAAATAGCCCCTTTGGTCGAAGGGTTTAGGTTGTAGGGTTGAGTCCTTCGAAGGGATGTAAGGACTATTTATAGAAGGAATATTATTATCTTTGTCGACGAGAGCCTTACGGAGAGACTGAACCTGAAATACGAGTTAATCTAGTAGAGGGTTAAGCAAATAACAAAGTATTTAATGGAACTAAAGACTTCCCTATACATCCACGAGAAGTCTTCCTTTTTATTAAATTTCCCAAATCACACTCAATTTAGGGTTACAACACCCTGATTAAGAAGTTACAAGATTAGAATAAGGAAAAACCCACCCCCAAAACTAGACCCTCGGGTCTTATTTATAGATGCCGGCGGCTATGCTTTTTTCATGCCTTCGACCGGGTCGAAGGGTCTCCTTTTTATATGCAGTTGCAAACCTTTCGACTTCGTCGAAAGGTTTTCCTTTCGCATGCCATCATGGATCTTCGAACATTGTCGAAGGGTCTACTCCTCTATATACTTTCATGGACCTTTCGTCTTTGCCGATTAGTCTGTCTTCTATATGATATCGTGAACCCTTCGACCTTGTCGGAAGGTTTCTCTCTCCCTTGACTGTTATGAAACCTTCAACCTTGTCGAAAGATTTCTCTTCACTTGATTGCTGTTGAGAGCCGTGCTTTTCATGAATGTTGTCTTTCATTCTTTGCTAACTTATGAATGTTGCCTTCGTCATAAACCTTTCGACACAATCGAAAGGTATTTAGTATATGTTCCAATCAGTTCGAAAGGCTTATTATACTTTCGAAAATATTGTTATAGAGTTGCATGCCCTTTCCTTGACTTCTCCACCCTCTTTGGAAGGTAAGAACTTCTTGAATACTGTAGAATGGAACCTTCCATCCCCTCCAAAAGGTCTTGGATTGCTTCACACTGCCGACTACATCCCTTCGACTTCTTCGATGGTCTGAACTCCTTTTCTTTTGTCTCTTGTTGAAAGATCCTCCAACTTAGACGGAAGGTGGATTTTTTGAGTAACAATAACCATTGTTTTTTAGGAAAAATATAGAGAGAGACCTAAAAGGGGGTTTCTCGCCCATAAATTATAGTTAACAAGCTAATTTGACAAGGATTTTTAAGAATTAATTCACCAATGTGATCTAAATGTTCGAAAATAATTGTCTACTTTATTATAGATAATGGATTTGTTTATTTAAAAGGTATTTTAAATGTGAATAATTATCTTTTGGGATAATTAATATTATTGTTATAAAAGGAATTGGAACTCGGTTTTTGGGATGTTAAGTTGGATAATCTTCTGGGTGTTCGGTCTGATGTTGATTTAGGCCTTCGGGGTTGCGCACTTGGAAAATTTATTCTCTTAACTTCTAAACAATCAGGAACTAATTCTAAAAGTGTTTTACCACTGTGGAAATACGAAACTCAAGCATAGGTTCATTTTTTTATAAGTTAAAGTCCGACTTCGATTATAGAACAATAGTTTCATAATCGATATCGCTTGTGTGGAAAGGATCTAGTCATACATTTAACGCTAAACGATGAGGCTTGGACTCGTTTCTATCTCAAAGATTAAAAATGTCGTTAAGGAAATGCCTGGAGGTAACATTACCTCAAGTTGCTCGGCTTCACTTTTCAAACGAGAGATAGGACTTGTCTAGAATCAACGAGTAGTGGTAAATATATGAAATTTAATTTCCGTACACGATCATTTTTATTATCTTTGATAGTTGATTTATTAATTATCGGATTCAGTTTTCTTTATGGTGTATCGTCGCCTTAAAAACGATTTGCTACTAAATTGAGCTTTGTTATACTTTGTCGAAATGACTAAACCAAAAGCACGAGAATAGGCCAAGCTATATGGGGTTGCTCCCATTAGGATATTTTCACATCTCATCTAGTTTGGATTCAGTTGTGCACATAGATGTGGAAATATTCATATTCTTGGTAAGGTCTGGCAAGGTCCGGCTTGGAGGTTTCCAAGAAGTGTCACAGAGTAAATGAGCTTTTCAGGAGTATATTACTAGAGGTATACTTCAACGGGGGTGCACCTTCCTTGTCATTTGTTGGAAATTTTCCTTTCCTTATTTGATTCGTATCCCTAAATCTATTTTAGCTTTAAAATTGCCACGATTAGAGCCAACTGCTCATCATAACATTTAAATATTGATTCAGTCCATTCAATCAAAGTTTGGATTGTTACCTTATTATGTCCATTTTATCAAGTTGGACAGTTACCTTATTCAGTCCATTCAATCAAGTTTGGATTCTTATCTTATTTAGTCTATTCTATCAAGTTGGACTGTTTTTCCTTGTTCTATCGATTCTGTCCAGTTTGGATTTTACTCGGTTTATTTCCAATCTTTTAAGTCTGTTTTAATATTAGTTATACTCATTCATATTTGGATTTGGATTTGTTTTTGATATTTATTTTTTCTCTTGCCTGTATGGACATTATTCTTGTGAGGTGAAAATATGTTCTGTGTTAGCAGTGTGGTCTCACAAAACTTTTATATATGTGCCCCATTATTCGAGTTATCTCACGCTGGTATTTCCAGACTGATCTGGGTATTATTTATTTATAATGCTCTGGTCAGAACGAGTATCTTCCTAGGTTAGTTTTGGTGTTATGGAGATCATGGAGAGGAGCTGGAGATTCACCTATCGTATAATTTTATTTTCCATTGTATTATATAATATACCTATCGGCATTTATAAGGTCGGGATTTTATAATTGTCCATCCGATAATATTTGTTGTTAACTCAAATATACTCTGTATATTTGGAGTGATAGTTTCTACTATCCTTGTTTATATTATATGTTGCCAGTTATGCTATTAGGTTCGGTTTTCCTCTATTCTTTGTTCTTTTCTTTTTATTTACTCTAACAATCTGCTATTTGTCAATTGGATCCGACATTGGAATACAGTGGTAGTGTTCAGTGTTGACTTTCGATGGTCAAAAAGGTTGGTTGTTACAGCACCATAGTGATAATAAATACAATTATCACATTTAAACCAACACATTATATAACTATATAGAGTTTTATTCCTTTACATACAGAATATAATCCTAGGCAAAATATTTAATTTGCCAAATTTTCATAAATTTCAATACCATGTCCGTTGGCCTTGGTCAAGTGTTTAGAAACCCCTATCGATACTGTGGCATCTCACGTCTCAACCAGAATTCATAAAAACTCAATAGACCAATTAACATAATACATATTTATAACAATAACAAATACGCTCTCATATGTATAATATTCTCAAACTCATTCTAGGGTGTCGCTTACCCTATCCCTAATGAGCCAAACCCTATCAAAGCCAAAGTTCTCGCTTAACCTAGTGCTTTGATACTATGCTGTAATAACCTGGGATTTTCAACCATCGACAATGGGTACCTCACCATAGCTTACAATGGTACCTCTTATTTTCTTTCACAGCTATCCTCTCGACTAATGGCCAACCCATAGGACATGTAGGGGTAAGAGTCATCCGTTCGCTGCCTAACAAGAAGCGAGACCCCCTACCATGTAGCACCACTGTTCCCAAGCCCTCAAGCCAACTCATTCACTCAGCAATGCATCAAGATGAGTCCCGGTTTCCTTATCTTTAAGCGGCCTTTAAAGCAAGCATTACTCTAAGCCAACCCATTCATTTTGTGTCACCTCGGTTGACGGTCGACGTATATTTGATCCACCTCAGTAAGTAGCACATCAAATAAGATTGGCTCGCGCATGACCTGTCCTTAGTCCGGCTTTACTACAACAGCCTCTGGTCGGTCCTAAGAAGCCCTCTCTATCGCCTCATACTCGATCGTGCACCATTTCCTTAGCATGGTCCTTAGAGACTCTTGGTCTCCTTCATGTCCTCGACTGTCAACCGGTTGGGACAACATGACTTTCCACATAAGAACTACAAGAAGGGTAAAACTATAGATGTCTATCCATCCATTCGAACACCATAGCTCGACGGTTGAACAGATGTGGCAAACCATAGCTCGACATTTTCTCTCAATTTCTTCACTTAGGAAAACCCAACCCTCCTATATTTTATAACTCACTTTTCTTACATCCATCCCTATCTAGGCCACAGGCTCTTACCCGTCTTCCTCTCTATTTTCAGACCATAACCAAAACAAATAGATTTGTATTAAAGTGTTGTGATCTTTTCGGTTAGTAGTATTTTTGAAAAAGAGTGAATTTGATTCAAGGAGCTTCTTCAATTTATCATTATATATATATATATATATATATATATATATATTCGTTTATGCTATTATATTTGTATATGAATAGGTTAGAATTATATCACAAATTTATATATTTGTTTGTTGTCAAATCTGTATGTATATTTGTATATATTGTAAAAAAATTGCATATCTACATTTTTTTTCGACCTTGATAAACAAAAAAAGATTCCTTTTGAAAATAATAATATCCTAAAATGAATTTTAAATTTAATTTGAAATTTAATACTGATATTACATTCATTATACATATTACATAATTTATTTGATAATTTCATAAACTATTTTTCCAATGTATATTTATAGCAAATTATACAATTATATATATATATATATATATGTTATAAATATATATTAATTATAATATAGTAATATATAAAAATAAATACATGCATATACATTTTGTATAATAAAAATACATTGATTTTTTAAGAAATTCGTGCAGAATTAATTTAAATAAATAAAATAACCAGTTTAAATCTTGTGCATATCTATGTAGAAATTTTGTTTTTTTCAAAACCTCTTTCGTTAGAAAATAAAAAAATACATTATGTTTTATATTCCATATAAGTTATATTATATTTATGTAGCAGAATTTTGCAAAATTTAAAATATTTTTATAAATAAATATATTTCATGCATTTTCGAAATAATAACAATTTTATATATATATATATATATATATTAAATATGCAATTTTTAAATTTAAATTTGAATATCAAACAAGAAATCCGGATCTAATTTTATATTTGAGTATTTCTATAGCTATTTTAAGTAGTGCATTTAAATTTTTTATCAAAAATATTTTTACAGATTATTATTTTAGTACATATATACATATTTATTTATATGTATACATAAATGTGTGTGTGTATAAGTATACTTTTTGAGTAAAATGAGTGATTCTTTCAAAAAGGAGAGCCGTTGTATTATTTTATTCCACATTCAGAAAGGTGAAGCTAGTAAAACTAGTAGGTAGCAACAAACCCCCATTCAAAGAGAAAAAGAAAAAACCATCCCAGTCCAGAAACAAAAAAAAACCAAAATAAAGATATCAAGATCGTGAGTAGAGCTGACATAAAAGGTAATAACCTAGGAGAGCTTTTAAGAGGTGGCCTACCTCAAAAGCTTAGCAGCCAAATCCCAATCGCAATAGGTCCATAACATAGATAGTCTAACCTTTGACAACTTAACAAAGAACATGCACATATATATGTATATAAAAGTCGTTATATACGTATATGTGTGCAAGAGATAATGCTATAAAGATAAATATAAAAATAAAAATTCAAACTTAATTATCTAGTAAAAGTGTAATGTTGAAGAAGTTATCCACATCAGAAGAATCAACAGTGTCGGTGTTTAAGGCCTCATAATGTCCCATTGTTGTAACTAATTTTTGAATTTAAAATGAATATACAATTGATTGCTTTATTAAGATACTCCTTAAATTGTACATTTTTGGCCAATATATAGCTAGCGTTTGCAATCCAGTCTTAACTGAGCAAAGCAATAACATGAATCAGGTTATCAGAAGAAGTTTTAGCGCTATCGAACATCCTTTGTTTCCCTTCAAACCAAAAGCACCAACAAGTGATTATGAAGATAAAGTCCAGTAAAATTCTATATCATTTATCATATTGAGAATCTTAGGCATTATAATAATATTCACGAGAAAAATCGGCAATCGACATTGGTCATGTTAAATTTGAATATATGAAGAGCGTTTACAAGAATGGAATTTTTAGGAGACAATCATAAAATAAATGTTTTATACTTTCTAAATTTGAGTTACAGAAAACACATTTTTTTTACGTAGATGTAGATGTTTTTAAATCAATAATTAATACTAGTACGGGTCCGTGCTTCGCGCACGGGCTATTTGTGTTATTGTATTGTTGATATTTTGTTCGAGCACAAATATGTAAATGGAAAGCAAGTGCATTTTTGGAATTTCAAAAAGACACCGAGTAAATTAGTTCAACGAATTTTCTTTATTAGTAGTAGAGATAATTTAAAATATACCTATATATAATATACTAATTTTAAAATAAATTTAGACAGTAAATGTATATATAAAGTGGCTAATGTATCCATTGCAGTGTGAATCCCACAAATTATATATGGATATATTAAACCATGTACATATTGTACGTTGCACTTACACATATATGTATATGTGTATTTTGCACATATATGCAAATTATATAACACATATTTAATTTTACGAAATCTTTATATTAATCAATTATCATAAGCCTAGTAAGATCTAAAATGGTAAGAAATTTTGAAATTCTCCCATTTTAGCTCAATACATGCTAGCCCAGCTCCAACAATGGTATCAAAGCCAAATTGCATGTGTGGTCCAAATTAGCAGTATAGTGCCAACTTATTAACACCTACCTATCTCTACTCCTAATAAAGAAAATTCGTTCAACTAATTTACTCGGTGTCTTTTGAAATTCCAAAAATGCCCTTGCTTTCCGTTTATAGGTTTGCGCTCAAACAAAATATCAACGTATACAATAATACAAACGGCCCGTGTGCGAAGCACGAGCCCATACTAGTATTTAATAGTGTATTTAGAAAAGTAATGTCTAGGTTGGGTTGTGGGGTATCAAGTACCATATCCAACCTAGCTATTGGCCTGGCCTGAAAGGTGAAGTAAGGCCAAAGGTTTTCCCTCGTATAAAGGCCCAATTTTAATTTAGCCCTTGGGTTATTTTTTAAGATATGTTATGATATTAAGATAAAAATTAAAATTAAAAAGATTAAAAAATAAGTAAATTTTCTATAAATATTATAAAATAATTCTTAAAATAATTCTAAAAATTAAATAATTCTTTTTAGCAACTAATTAATAACTAGTTGGATTAATTAATTAGATAATTAATTAATTATAGAGTAGATTAATTAAATAAAATAATATATATACTGAAATATGTAACATTATATTAAAATGTTTAAGGTGATATATATTATACATAATTTTCTGGTTGATTATGATTAATTAAAATTGTTTAATTAGATTAATTAATTAATTGTTAATAAAAATAATAATATAATATACATATATTAAGATATATGTGTGTAACCATATATTTTTATAGCATACATATTCAATTTTAGATGTTCAAAATAAATAAAATAAATATTAATTAAAATGATAATTAATCAATTAATTAAGATTTAATTAATAAAATTAATAAAAGAATATACATAAGATTATTATATAAGTCAATTAACTTATAAAATTTATATAATAATTAAACTTATATAATATGAATATGTAATAAAAGATGGAACAATACAAATTCAGACCTTTTCAAATTAGATCTGCGATTAGCTCATTTAGATTAAGCTTCGTTAGAATTTTTAGGCAATTAAAAATAAAGGAAGGTCAAAGCTCACAAACAGATGATGATTCTACTGATATGGTATACTCAAATCTTTTAATAATACAAATGAATTCATTACTTTGGATTTAACAAATGAAGAAGTGGTTGCAGCCACCAATGCTAAATCCATTGCTTGGAAAAACTAAAAGGTAAATATGATTGAAAGAAGGGAGGCAGCAGTTATAATAGATGGTGGGGTCGGATTTTTGTATCGAAAGCTGCTGGAAAGTCTCTTGATCATAATGTAACTAAGAGGTTGGATAAATGGGCGGATGTGGGTATATCAGATGGAGTTGATGCATCAAACCTGCAGGAAACTCAAGATGGCTTGGTTTATGTATTACAAGCTAATGGGGACGGCACAATCCTAGATGAATTGAACATCGACATGTAGATGAAAGGAAATGGTTGGTGCAACACGTTGTTGAGAATAGTGTGGAAAAATAGGATAGTTTAGTTCATGATGCGCTGGAAAGGGTAGAGACGAGTCTTTTGGGAAGGAAGTTCTAGTAAGAGGAATCATCAATACCATTATGGGGAGAGATATCCCATGCGATATGCTAGGTGGAGGGGAGGATGCGGGTTGGTTAGGGTGCTTCAGATCATAACTATACTCAAAGATGGTGGTGCATGACACTTTGAGCTTGTATTTAACTTAGCCATGATTTGACTATAGGCTCAAAGCGCATCTCTAGGTAGAAATCAGAACATCTAGGTGGCTCATTTGGGAGCAGTGCAAAGGCTTCACATAACATTTTTGGTTCAACCACTAGACAATAGGACCTAGCCCATGTTTGTTTGCTCATTTAGGTAGCACTTGTTATCCCATTGTTTTAAATACGTTACACTCTAGTTTTATGCTTAACTTGGCTAGAAGGACATGATTTATTTTTTATATAGATCAGATATAGGATACATTAGAAGTAAGGAACTTGTGAGGATCTAATCACTTAGATCGTGATATACATTAGATAGAATGTTAGGGGTTTAAATGATATCAGCACATACAACCAAATTATGTCTTTTTTAAAAGATGATAACATTGATATAGCTCTTTTATAAAAAAACTAAAATAGAATGATTCAGTTACCATTTCTATAGAAGTCTAGGGGTTTCTATTTTAGTAATTGGATTTTTTTCCCAACTAGGGGTAGCTTTGGAGGTTTTCTTGTGGGTTAGAATAAAAAATGGTGATAAGCTTATCTAATTGGTTGCAAATGATTTCTCGATTCATCTTACTTTCTCTAATTTAAGTGACAACTTCCTTTTAAATGCTACTAATGTTTATGGGCAACATAGTAAGATTGAGGAGTCTTCTTCAGAGAGTGTCTAGAATTTAGATCCATTGCTGTGGCCCCAAATCTAGTAAGGGGGATTTCAATGTAACTAGATTTATAGGGGAGCATTCACCTAGAGAAGGCAAAACTTATGTTATAGGGGAGTTCGATTATCATTTATGGGAATTTGATTGAATTTTCACTGACTAATAAGCGCTTCACTTGCCTTGACTTTAAGAAAGCTCCTTCATTAGTGCTCCTAGACCGTTTCCCCATTACCGAAGAAATGGAAGATAGGTTCCTGGTTTTTCCTGTTACACGTCTTTCAACTATGTACTCGAACCATTATCCCATTATTTGAGACCCATCACCTAATCCATAGATCTTTTAGATTTGAAAAGATGTGAACATTAGAAAGTAATTTTACTAGATTATTTTTTAATATATGGCTCTCTATGAGTTATATTAATATTAGATATTCTGAAAATATAGTAAACGTTTCCGTTAGTGAACTTAGGGACCTCGGACTGCTCCTTCAAAAATGGAGCATAAATATTTTTGAAAACATTAAGCTTATAAAAGAAAGATTACTTTTATGAACTCTAAAATTAAACAAACTGGAAGAAACTAGGACACTATTGTAATGACCCGTAATTTAATCACTTTAAATAGGAATATTTGATATATTTTTAAATAATTAAATGACGGATTTTATAATTCAAGTAGATCTCTTTTAAGTAATCATTATTGATGGTAAATTACTTTTAATGTTTGATTTACAATAATAATTAGTCTGGAGAAAAATCGAAAATGTGGCCAAAAATCATTTCGGCTTTTCATCGTCTAAAAGTTGTCGGAATGTGTTGTGTGCACTAGTATAAACACACACACAAATATATATATATATATATATATATACAGATAACATGTACATTTTGCTAGTGAAGTAATTAGCTTAAAACGTGTTTAAACATATACTTAAGTTAATGTAATGACCCATCCTTTCGACCCTCGAATGTCGATACTAATACATCCACAGTATTCGTGTGCCGAGCATCTATATACCCAAAGGAAAATTTGTTATGGTGAAATAAAAATAAGAAACAATAGAATAAGGGAAGAGAACACGATATCAGAATCTCACAGCGGAAGGATACTATATAGTATCAAAGGACAGTACAACAAGTTACTCCGATATAGAAATTTCGAAGTTACAAAACCTAAGTATCATTATCGGTCTGGATAGTTATAATAACATGTCCTCACATGTGCTGATATGTACAATATAGTAATGCAATAAAAATAAGAATACTACCTAGGTGAAACATCCAGCTCGTCTTCTCGAATTCCAATGAACATCAACGAAAACCTGCATTTCTCAAGCTATTCTAAAAAGTACGTAGGGAATTTAGGGAAAACAAATACCAAGCGTCAAACATAAATCCGGTATGAGAAACTCAAAAAAATATGTGATCAACATATAACAGTAATTTTGAGACCGCATAGAATGTCATAAGGATTATCCCCATAAATGAACCACAATGTACTAGGTACATAGGGTGATATAATAGATAATGTCTAGGGTGTGGAATATAATATTATAACAAAGCCGGAATGGTTACATTAGTTACATTCGATGGCATATTAGGAGAACAATCAAAATCGATAAGGAACGTTCACATAATGGATTTTCCACGAAGATATCTTTGGAGAAGCTGAATCCAAAGTCCATGCACAAGGATAAGGAAATATCTTCTGAGCGTCGGATATCACTAGATAAGATATACCACAAGATAACACAAGAGGCCCAACGTTCGAACATAAACATGAACAACGTGAACCAAATATCATCAACTCCTACTGGTCAACAATCGATAAGTATCTCTAGATTTGGGCTTGATAGCATCCTAACATGGTTTGCTAACCCCAGGTCATGCATCCTACTCTGTCTTTAGCCATTTTCAATGTTGAGGCTATGTTCAGCATCTTTCGGCATCTTTCACATCAGTCTTCATCACTCAAATAGAACACGAATCCCAAATTGGATCCCCACATCTCGAACAGATCTCGAAACCACACATGCATTCCCATATTTCAATAGATCTCGCAATCACACATGGATTCCCATATCCTGAATAGATCATGAACAAATACATGTGCCCGAGCATCTTAAATAGATTTTGAATCTCCATATAGATTCATGTATCTAGAACCAACCCACTTCCAAGAGATAGAACACGTATCTCAGGCTTGAAGTGATTTTCAGTTGGTAAAGCACTTACCGATCCCAGCCTCTCCAAGGCTGAATCGATGAATTTGGTTATTCAATGATAATGAGAACGATCGCATATGGAAACCACGTCTCGTATGCTTATCACATTTCCAATATTTTCCATTCAAACTATACCTTAATTAAGAGTGAAGCCAGTATATTAGAGCTCTATTGGTCATATCCCTACACGAACTTCAGCCGTAATTCCCACATATAGACAAGCCAACTTCATCGGCTTTTAGTGCTATGTATACGAATAAAGTTTTCCATAAACGAGGAAACAATCAAAGCAGGATTAATATAACGACCCGTAAATTTTCAATAATAAATTTGTTAATTTAATAAGATTTTGGTAATTTAATATTGAAAGTAATAAAAATTAGAGAATTGTTGATGGAAATAATGACTAGAATGAATTGCAACAGTACAAATGTAAGTTAATTGTTAATAACTTGAATGTAATTTCAATAAATGGAAATAATGAAAATGTTATACTTGGTTATAAAATTGAATATAAGAAACAAATGTAAATATTTGATTGCTATATAAAATGGATAGTTATGGTAATATAATAAAATCAGTATTATATAAGAATTGTAACATTTGTTGTGAATAATGAATTCATAAGTGTAATTAAAGGTTATGGTAACAATCAAGTTACCTATTTAATTAGTCTTTAAAGTTAATTGGAAAAAAAAAATTAAATGTAAATAAATGTTACATTAATGAGATTTGGACAATAATTGCAAAGTATGAATGTAATAAGATGAATGGAAATGTTAGTTCATTTCATAAAGTAATAAGTGATGTAATAAAAAGTATGAAATCAAGATGAATAAATAAATTGGGAGTATAAATTTTAATAAATGTGTGCTTTGATTTATAGTAGGATATAAAAGGTAATTAATAATTTAAAGGTTGGTTTATTAGTAAAACAAAGTGTAATGGATGGAAATGGAATAAATGTAGTGTAATGAGAGTTGTTGTAATAATTGTTTGTAAAGAATTAACTTAGGGTGTTACTAATTTAACTTATCAATTTCAAATAAATGTAATTAAATTTTACATTAATGATAATTAATACAATAACTGAAAGTGTAGTTGTGGTAAATAAATAAAAATATAAACTCATTCATAAGGTAATAATGGAGTATATTTATGTAATGATAGACAAACAAATATTAACTAGGTTTATAGAGTAATAATAGACTTAATAAAAAGATTTGGAATTGAATCCAATCAATTCATTGGAATGAATTATAATTAATTGGAATTCAATCTATAACAAATGGATATATTGCAGGTAAATGAAATTAAATACTATGTTAATTGAAATTTGAGTGAACTGGGAAATTATTAATGTATTAGGATATAAACAAATGTTAATACTACCTTTAAGATGATAAGTTAATAATTGATTTAAAAACAAGATTGACAAATCAAATAAATGGATTTATTGGAAATCCAATTGATAATTAGTGAATTTACTGAAATTGAAATTTAATATTATAATTGGTGAATTAAATTAACTTTGAATTGATATAGAAATTGGTTTTAAAGGATTTTAAATTCTAAGTAACCCTAAGGTATAGAAATTATAAATTATTTGATTTGAATTGAAAATTTGATTTAACTAATTTAATATTAATTTATTTAATTAACTGAAATATTGCCATTTTGGCCACTGACTTAGATTTCGACGAAACTAGTTTCATCAGATCCGTAACGGTGAATTATTATAGGAATTGAAGTTTCGTAACAATCAGACTTGTCTTTTGATCGTACGGGCTCGAAACGCCTAAATATCAATTTAATTGAAATCAATTTGAAATAAGCTGATTTTAACGTAACTTCTTCATACGATGGAACTAGGACTTGAAACCTGTTCCATTGATTTTAAAATATTTGAAAACATCTGTTTTGATATATGGATTGACCTATTTTTGTTCCGAAGTCGAAAAGGGCTTTTTGGATAGTTTATCGTTCAATCAATCTGTTCCATTCTTTCTGTTTCAACTATACCTATAAATGCCTCATTATAAACCCTAGGTTGTTTCTATTCTCATTTGTTTGTATGTTCATTTCTTCTCAACTCTTCATTCCAATGGTAGACAAAAAAATTCTCCGTTCAACCTCAAATCAAATCTCAAATCAAATTGAAAATCAAACTCCACAAACTATATCGAATTATACATCGATTTGAAGCTCTCGACGAGCGCATGTAACAACCCGCATATTTATCAATTGTGTATTTAAATAATTTATCGTTCGTCAGATTTTAGTCCGAAAACCTACTTTTTGCAAACAGTCGAATTGAGACTCGAGACCCCTCCCATTGAGTTCAAAATGCAGTTTGCAACCTTTTTGAGTATAAGCTTCGATATGTTTGGAGTTGGTCGAGTTTTGCTACTTTTTCACTTTGGATTTGAGTTTGGGTTTCAGCTCAATGTTCCATCTTAAGACTCTAGCTCCACTCCAACTCTTCATTACTTCATTTCATATTCCTAACACTTTAAGCTTTAAGCAACAATGGTGGAAGAGATTGGAAATTAGAAATTCCAAGCCCTGGTTTCATTGCAAATCCAAGATCTAGCTCCAAATTCTAAGAGAACCCATTGGTAAGCATCTCCTTCTTCTTCTCCAACCCATTCTACTTCCAATTTCAGAATTTCCTAAACCTAACTTAGGAAATATTTTATATGGAAGCTTAGATTGAAGCTTCTTGAGTTGTTATTGAAGAGGAATTGATCTTAGCTTGTTTTAAAAGCTTCTCCTTCATTGATTTGGGTTCAAAGGTGAGATTTTTATCTCACATCTTTGTTTATAATTATCTTCGATTGTTAGGTATGAATTCCTAACACTTATTCTTGTGTAATTGATTTTGGTTTGGATTGATTTGGTGTATATTCCAATTTTTGGTGTTTTGAAATCAAAATATATGAAAATCCTTTTATGGATTTGGACATTGATATTTGAGGCGCATCGAAGAGCCGTTAAGGCTGGGTTGTCGCTTGGCGTAAATCCTTAGTCGTTGTCGCTCGATCGATCGCTTCCGATAATCGTTTGGCCACCTTCGGCCCAGATTCAGGGAATGCCTGAAATTCAGTTTTCAGACATCTGAATATGTATTTTCAGACGTCTGAATATTATACTGGGAATTTTTAATCCCCAGTATTCAGATATCTGAATCCAAACTTCCAGACGTCTGAATTGGTTCGAGTTGAACCAGAAAGGAAATAGGCTCAAATTTAGCATTTCCAGACGTCTGAATTTATTGATTCAGATGTCTGAATTCTGTTTTGGAAAATATTTTATTTTCCAAATTCAGACGTCTGAATCCTTGATTTCAGACGTCTGAATCTGCACTCTTTTGCCTATTTGCCTATTTGCTTGAGAATTCCAACATTAATCGATTCGTATTGATTTTCTTTTGTTATTATCACATATTATCGACTTTGATGACATTTTCTTCGTGATTTTTGGGAATATCCATTTCGATGGATTCGGTATCGATTTCTTTGGATTTTATTTCACGTCTTTGAATGTGAATTTTGATGATTGATTGTTTCTACAATCCTTTCTGTGATTTGTCACTTTAAAAATATAAGGTTTTCTATACTAGTAGTAAATATCAAAACTCTTTCTTCAAATGATTTCAACACTATTTTATAACAAAAGCTCTTTTCTTAAACCGTTTTCCAATCTACTAGTATATACAAACCTTTACCTCACTCGTATGAGAAATCTAATTAAACGACTTAGTAAAACAAGTGGTATGAAACGCTTGCGTTTACTTCGTCGGTTAATTCTTGGACTTGTTCGATTGAATCTCTTGTGACAATTTTCTAGTGGAGATTTACAATTTGTTCGTAAATATTTAAGTTAAGCTAGTGGTTATGGGACATGAAGCTAAGCTCATATATTTACTAGCTTACTGCAATTGACACTTCTCGGTGATCATGACGATCATTTTATGGTTTAGACTAGCATTGTGCGATGTCTCTTTGTCCACGTGGAGGACTGTACCTCGTTTTTATTGAGCTTCGGCTCACCAGGAGGAGCTTCGGCTCAATGTCCCCAATGGGGGACTATACCCTATCATGAGGAGCTTCGGCTCACCAGGAGGAGCTTCGGCTCAATGTCCGCAATGGGAGACTATACCCTGTCAGGAGGAACTTCGGTTCACCAGGAGGAGCTTCGGCTCAATGTCCGCAATGGGGGACTATACCCTGTCAGGAGGAACTTCGGTTCACCAGGAGGAGCTTCGGCTCAATGTCCGCAGTGGGGGACTATACCCTGTCAGGAGGAACTTCGGTTCACCAGGAGGAGCTTCGGCTCAAAGTCCGCAATGGGGGACTATACCCTGTCAGGAGGAGTTTTGACTCACCAGGTGGAGCTTCGGCTCAATGTTCGCAATGAGGGACTATACCCTGTCTGGAGGAGCTCCGGCTCATTTTTCTGGGATTGGTCATCCTTTTCTTGTGATTTCTGGATTTCGTGTGTTGATTTCTAGAAATTTTATGCTTCACCTATTTTTGTTATTTCTATTGATAAGTTTTAAATATTTTTGTGCCTTGGTGAATTCGTGTGTCATTGACTTGTTATGAATAGAAGTTTTGGGTATGATACCCTTTTTGGATCTTTGAGAAGATTCTTGTGATATTGATTAATCTCATGTTGATTTTCAATTACATACTTATAGTAGTATGCCATTATGGTTATCATATGTTTATGCTATATCTCTTATTCTATATCATGTCATCTGATAATTATAGCTAGACTGATCCATTTATTATTTTCTTATAAATAATACTCGGGTCAGACCGAGATGTTACAGGTGCTTCTGCTTGACTTCTCTTCTGGGGTTATCATCCTAACTTTTGGTTAACTACTTAGATTAGTAGTTTATGTTGTAAACATCTGACATGTAGACTCCTTGATGTATACATATTCTTTTGTCTTGCACTTGTATCTATTCTTTTGTGTTATTGTGGATCATGTTTGACCACTACTCTGATATACACTTTTATGTGTAATATTCATATCTGTTTCCGCCTTTGTGATATGAATTATCTGTGACTGATTTATGTTATGTTTATTTCTATATTTGTTTCCGAAGATTATTGTAGCCACTGTGTAGTTGTTTTGAGTTTGTGTCGGTGTGTCGGATTTTCCCTCGAAATCATATGCATGTTATACTATCCGACATAGCGGTGCTCGCACAAAGCAATTGCACGGATGGTCGCTCCTCAACAGCCTTATTCTCCGTGCTAGTTGACGGCATTACACTGTAGTGTCCTTGGCTAGCGTGGGTATAGAGGTGGGGCGTCACAGCGCATCTCAGATCTGTAATTCGTTTTCTAATTTAAACCGCTGTCTGTCCAGAAATTCAAGAACAAATCGCGGCCGCTCATCACGCGCTGATTAACTTCAATGGATCGACGATTCGTTGATACAGCTTTGTAGAGAGGACCGAGGGAAGTGTATCTTGGTGGTTTGTTTGGCGAGTTGACGGCTAGATTTCTTGTGATAATTCGATTAGGGTTTAATTTTTTTGGCGGCTGCTGCTTTCGGCTTAACATTGGATGCCTGCACGTGTCGCAAGTATGAGGGTAGAGCTTGGCGCGCGACACAACTAGGGACGACCATGCCTTGGGTGATGGCTGCGATACGCAGCAGAGGCAGCGTATGATCGGCGATAAAGTTTAGAGAGCGGCTGCAAAAATCATCGTTCGAGGCAAGGATTCCTAGCTCGGTGTGTACAGGTGTGACGTGTTGATTAATCTTCTTATTTTTTTATTTTTTTATTTAAAATCGTTTAACGTTCTAATGTGAATAACTTTTACATACGAGGTCTGATTTACGCGCGGTTTGATCCGTTGGGATCGTATTGAAATTTCGGACATTTTGACGTGGGTTCAGACCAATTCTGAGACCGTTTGAATTTTGCGTTTAAATTGGATTTAAATTCAATTTAATTCAAAGGTAAGTGATTTGACCCACTCACAACTTTTAAAATTTATTATGTTTGTTAAATTAATTTATGATGTGATTGGGAATTTATTTATGACTGTTTGATATATTTAAATAGCCATTCATATTAAACTGTATCCTTTCGAATTAATTGTTATTTAATTTATTATTGAAATTAAATTGCCACTTAAATACCTGTTATTGTTAATTAGTTATTGCTAATATTTATTTGGTTGATTTGGATGATGGATGTTGATTGTTGATATCAGATGATTGGATGTTAAATTAATACACACACACACACACACACACACACTGTTATCACTATGCAAGTTCCTTTAATTATTATTATTAGAAAATCGTTATGGGTTGAAATGATAGACCCGAGCGATTTTATGAGTTTTTATATTTATTCGGGATTGCGGTTTGAATTGATATATAACCATAAAATATTAAATTGCGGATTGAAATGATAAATATCCGTATCACTTGATCCTAGGGTAGGGAATTATATACGAACACCAGATTGGTTAAATTAAATGATCTTAAAATCCTTAAATTTTTGAATTTAATTAAATGAAATTTTGAAATATAAATTGAAGTATTATTGAAAAATCAAGTTTTATGTTTAATGCTAATTGGTTTAAAGGAATGGTTTCAAGAAATGAAATTGAAATTTTAAAAGTCGAATCTGAGATATTAGTGGAATTTGTCAGAATTGCGTTATTTGAGTTGTTGGAAGATATAACTTTGAAATGTATTGAAATTGGAATAATTTAAAGTGATATCTTGAACATGTTTTGGAAGTGATATTGAATTAAATGATTTATTGAGAATTGGAATTTTTAAAATCTGAAATTTAGTTTAAGAAATTGAAATAGTGTGAATTTGTTGAAATGAAATAAATAGTTTTAAATTGATATAAATTACAAATTTATGTTTTCAAATATAAACTGTTTTGAATCATATTATTATTTTTGATTCTAAATTTTAAGATTTCAGATTTATAAATTATTTTAACCTATATTAATTATATTAAATCAATTTAACCTATTTTAAAACCATTCAATTTATTTTTAAAACTAATTAAACCATTTTAACTTATATTAAATCTAATCAATCTATTTTAAACCTATTTAATCTATTTAATTGTATTTAATCTATTTTAAATCTATTCATAACTACTTTAACTATTTAAATTATTTAAATTATTTTCTAAAATTTCAGACTAAGTAAAAGGGAAGTGTTTATATTCAAAATTCGTTGGTTTAAAGGAATATATGATGAAACGCCCTATGTTGGGACTTAAGATGCTGTAATAAATTGAATGATGATTCGAAGTAAGTATTTAACCTGTTTTGGAAATATGAGTTTTGGAAGAAATTATGATTTTGGAAACGATATGATTTGAAAGTGAATATGATTTGAAAGTTATATGGTTTGAGAATATGATATTTTGATATCAAATATGAAATGATTTTGGAAATATAAAAGAACCATCCGATGTGAAATAAGCGTCTGGTTGTTAAAGAGGCCGGGCTCAGATATTGTTATACTCTCTGCCAATACCGAAAACTACTTTAACAACTGTGTACGTGGTGGAGATTCCAGAAATGAAGTAGGATGATTTGGTGAACGATTTCTGTATGAAGTACGACGTGACCCTAACTCCCATGAGTTAGTTTAGATGTGACTAAAATCAAGACCCTAACTTCGAGCTTCAGTGCCGAAGATTTCAAGGCACAAACCCACTCACCACTACAAATCCATCTACCTCGTCAACATCTAACCACCATTTCGAACCTCATCCACCATTGTCGAGTGCTGACACATGCACCCACCCATGAGCCGAATCCCAAGAACTCCGGTCGCCCCCTGTTTTCTTAAACCTGTAGCGACATGATCAAAGCTTCACCTTCTCTTAAACCCTAAATTCCCTATGCGTGACCAATCAACGGCGAAATCGCAAATTCGGCCACAGTCATCCCCTTATCCACACCTTCCAGCACCTTCTTATCCAAACTGCACCACCCCTTGACGCAGAGTTCGCCAGAAAATCATTTTTGAACCAAAACAGTTCAACTATACATAACTCACAATTTAAGTGATTAAAAATCACGATTCAAGCACCAAAAATCCTATTTTCATCAGGTGATCTACCATGCATGTTTGAATCTTCGATTCAAACAACTTAAATTTTCATAAAAAAATTGATCTTTACAGTAGAGCTCCACGCATATGAAAAATACAGCTTAAAAATTTTAAATAATAAATTTATCTTAAGAAAATCCAGTAAACAAACATTTTTGCAATTCAAAATATTTGCAAATACAAGCTAGATTCGACAGATTTGGGATTTTAGAGGTAAGTTAAACAAAATTTAACCGAACAGAGCATGCATGCAGTTCTAAATTTAAGTTCACTGTATTCTCACCTTAAACATCTGATTCAAGCTTCCCTGAATTGGAATTTGGTTTTTTAAAGAGCTTGAAATCCTTGACTTGCTTCTAGAGAAATGGATTCTTTAAAAGTTGCTTCAAGATTCCCTTTGAATATCCAGATTTGCTTTTTACAGAGAAATTTTTAACATGCAGATGCTATTCCAAGTGCAGCCATTTCCTTTTCTTGTTATAAGTTTTGATATTTCCCTTTAAAATGAATTCTTCTTTTCAAAAGCTACTGGTTGTATATTTATATAGTTGTAATTTCTAAATATAAATGTTAAACAAAGATATCCTTTAAAGATTTGAAATAGTATCCTTTTAAAACAAAGAAAATGTTTGAAAAGAAACATTCATGATTATGTTGCATTTAAAAATCTTAAATGCCAAGTGTAAATGTGGTTGTCACCTTTAAATTTTAAACAAAATAAAAATTTAATTAAATATGACTTAAAGCATGTATTTCTATTTAATATAAATAAAGATGAGGAATAATTCAATTAAAATAACCCCTCTTTTTGATTAATACTTTTAAATAAATATGTTGTTATTTTAAACAAAATGAAATAAAATAACATTTATATTTTCATACATTTAAACCAATGAAACTTTGGTAAAAATAAAATCTATACCATAGATTATACAAAAATAAATTAAGTCACTCTCCTCTTTATAATATAAAAATATATGACTTCTGGCTACTTAAGTTTCATTAATACTTATGTATAAATAATTTCTCTTATTTATTTATGTGATTTTTATACATATCAATTTATAACATTTCTCTCAATTAACTATTATAAATTTTCTTTTTACTTTACTAAGAATTTTACTTAATTTGATTACATAAAAATTTATCATTTTATATATGAAAATAATGAATTCACAATAAATTTAAATTCTTATTATATTTCCACTTTTAGAATAAATATATATCTATTCTTGAAATAATAGTATACATTAAATCTAAACAACATATACACTTTTTACTTTGAAACAATGTATATATATTTAAGAAATTTATTTAAATCAACTTCAAAATTTTAATGTAGTCTTGGAAATCCATGTTATATAGTTTTTAGATCATTTTTATATAATGATAAATCACTGATTACAACAAATATTGTATTTCAAAATACAATATTATTGAATATTATAAATAATATTCACAACTCGGGATGTCTAAAATCCCGGGTCGTTACAGTAATAATAGACTTAATAAAAAGATTTGGAATTGAATCAAATCAATTCATTGGAATGAATTATAATTAATTGGAATTCAATCCATAACAAATGGATTTATTACAGGTAAATGAAATTAAATACTATGTTAATTGAAATTTGGATGAATCGGTAATTATTAATGTATTAGGATATAAACAAATGTTAATATTACCTTTAAGATGATAAGTTAATAATTGATTTAATAACAAGATTGAAAAATCAAATAAATGAATTTATTTGAATTCCAATTGATAATTAGTGAATTTACCGAAATTAAAATTTAATACTGTAATTGGTGAATTAAGTTAACTTTGAATTGATATAGAAATTGGTTTTAAAGGATTTTTTATTCAAATTAACCCTAAGGATAGAAATTGTAAATTATTTGATTTGAAAATTTGATTTAATTTATTTAATTAACTTAAATATAGTCATTTTGGCCATTGACTCGGATTTCGATGAAACCAGTTTCATCGGATCCGTAACGGTGAATTATAATAGGATTTCAAGTTTGGTAACGATCGGACTTTTCGCTTGATCGTACGGGCTCGAAATGCCTAGAAATCAATTTAATTGAAATCAATTTGAAATAAGCTGATTTTAACGTAACTTCTTCATACGATGGAATTACGACTTGAAACCTATTCCATTGATTTTAAAATATTTGAAAACATCTTTTTTGATATACGGGTTGACCCATTTTTGTTTCGGAGTCGAAACGGGCTTTTTGGGTCGTTTATCGGTCAATCAATCTGGTCCCTTCTTTCTGTTTCAGCCTATACCTATAAATACCTTGTCATAGACCCTAGGTTGTTTCTATTCTCATTTGTTTGTATGTTTATTTCTTCTTAACACTTCATTCCAATGGCAGACAAACGAATTCTCCGTTCAACCTCAAATCAAATTGAAAATCAAACTCCACAAACTATGTCGAATTATATATCGATTTGAAGCTCTCGACGAGTGAATCTCAGATCTGTAAGTCGTTTTCCAATTTGAACCACTGTCCGTTTAGAAATTCAAGAACAAACCACGGCCGTTCATCGCGCATTGATCAACTTCAATGGATCGACGATTCGTTGATACAGCTTTGTAGAGTGGACCGTGGGGAGTGCATCTTGGTGGTTTGTTTGGCGAGTTGACGGCTAGATTGCTTGCAATAATTCGATTAGGGTTTAAAAATTTTGGTGGCTGCTGCTTTCCGCTTAACGTTGGATGCCTGCACGTGTCGCGAGTGGGAGGGTGGAGCTTGGCGCGCGGCGCGGCTAGAGGCGGCCGTGCCTTGGGTGATCGTCGTGATACGCGGCGGAGGCGGGGTATCATCGCCGATGAAGTTTAAAGAGAGGCTGCAAAAATCGTCGTTCGAGGCAAGGGTTCCTAGATCTCGTGTGTACAGGTGTGACATGTTGATTAATCTTCTTATTTTTTTATTTAAATCCGTTTAACGTTCTAACGTGAATAACTTTTACATATGAGGTACGATTTATGCACGGTTTGATCCGCAGGGATCGTATTGAAATTCCAGACATTTTGACGCTGGTTTGGACAAATTCTGAGACCGTTTGAATTTTGGTTTTAAATTGGATTTAAATTCAAAGGTGAGTGATTTGACCCACTCACAACTTCTAAAATCTCTTATGTTTGTTAAATTAATTTATGATGTGATTGGAAATTTATTTATGACTATTTGATATATTTAAATTGCTATTCCTATTAAATTGTATTCTTTCGAATTAATTGTTATTTAATTTATTATTGAAATTAAATTGCCACTTGAATACCTGTTATTGTTAATTAGTTACTGATGATAATTATTTGGTTGATTTGGATGATAATTATGATGGATGTTGATTGTTGATATTGGTTGATTGAATGTTAAATTTATATATATATATATATATATATATATATATATATATATTGTTATCACTCTGCAAGTTCCTTTAATTATTATTATTAGAAAATCGTTATGGGTTGAAATGATAGACCCGAGCGATTTTCTGAGTTTTTATATTTATTCGGGATTGCGGTTTGAGATGATATATAACCGTAAAATATTAAATTGTGGGTTGAAATGAGAAATATCCGTATCACTTGGCCCTAGGGTAGGGAATTATATACGGACACCGGATTGATTAAATTAAATGATCTTAAAATCCTTAAATTTTTGAATTTAATTAAATGAGATTTTGAAATAAAATTTGATTTATATAAATTGAAGTATTATTGAAAAATCAAGTTTTATGTTAAATGCTAATTGGTTTAAAGGAATGGTTTTAAGAAATGAAATTGAAATTTTAAAAGTCGAATTTGAGATATAAGTGGAATTTGTCAGAATTGCGTTATTTGAGTTGTTACAAGATATTACTTTAAAATGTATTGAAATTGGAATAATTTAAAGTGATATCTTGAACATGTTTTGGAAGTGATATTGAATTAAATGATTTATTGTGAATTGGAATTTTTTAAATCTGAATTTTGGTTTAAGAAATTGAAATAGTCTGAATTTGTTGAAATGAAATAAATAGTTTTAAATTGATACAAATTACAAATTTATGTTTTCAAATATAAACTGTTTTAAATCATATTATTATTTTTGATTTTCAATTTTAAGATTTTAGATTTATAAATTATTTTAACCTATATTAACTATATTAAATCAATTTAACATATTTTAAAACCATTCAATTTATTTTTAAAACTTATTAAACCACTTTAACTTAAATTAAATCTAATCAATCTATTTTAAACCTATTCAATCTATTTTAATTATATTTAATCTATTTTAAATCTATTTATAACTATTTTAACTATTTATAACTATTTAAACTATTTTCTAAATTTTCAGACTAAGTAAAAGGGAATTGTTTAATTCAAAATTCTTTGGTTTAAAGGCAAATATGATGAAATGATGAAATGACCTAAGTTGGGATTTAAAATGTTGTAATAAACTGGATGATGATTCGAAGTAGGAATTTAACCTGTTTTCGAAATATGAATTTTGGAAGAATTATGATTTTGGGAACGATATGATTTGAAAGTGAATATGATTTGAAAGTTATACGGTTTGAGAATATGATATTTTGATATCAAATATGAAATGATTCTGGAAATATAAAAGAACCATCCGGTGTGAAACAAGCGTTTGGTTGTTAAAGAGACCGGGATCGGATATTGTCGCACTCTCTGCCAATACCGAAAACCACTTTAGTAACTGTGTACGTGTTGGAGATTCCAGAAATGAAGTAGGATGGTTTGGTAAATGATTTATATACGAGGTATGACGTGACCCTGATTCCCATGAGTCAGCTTAGATGTGACTAAAATCAGGAGCCACGCCGGGCCAAGTGAGGTCATTCCACCTATCGGACACATTTCTTCGATATTATATTCTGATTTTGTGATTGTTTGGTGGCCACCCTTCGATTTTGATTGGGAGTGTGTTTCGAGTTGGCCGGTAGTAGCTGCTATGCGTTACCACCAGTCCCGATACGTAAATGGCATATCTACCCTGACATTTCCTCGTGTGCAGTGTTCATATGCCCTAGCGCGCCTTCTACGAGTTTGTTTTATAACGTACCTATGGAGTGCTCCCTGAGTATCCCATCAGTTTGGTAGGACTTACAGTATCTGTATTGACTACGGGAATATATAAAAATGTGTTAAGGGGGATATGGGTAACGCCTTTACGCTATTTCAATACCTTTACTTTACTGTAGACATATTATAATAGTGTATTGTACTATATAATAGATAGTTTAATGGATCCTTAGGAGATGTGAATCCTGGGCATCTCTTAAGTTACTACACTCACGTTAGACACTGGATAGAAGATGTCATACCCCGTAAACATCTCTGACGCGGTTTCCACTCATATTTATTCCGTTGATTTAACTTATGTAATATCTTTTAGTTCTAACTCGAGTGTTTTGTTTTTTTCAACTCGCTCGGGTCAGCCTGAGCATTTCAGGATTTGAAGACCTTATTTTTAGAGGACGAAGACGAAGATTGTATTATTATAATTTATTATATCTCATTGCATCATGAATTCCGCTGCATTATTTATTATTCTCTGGTATGTGTAACTCTGATCTGTGTTGTATAAGTATAATCAAATATTTTGTAAGACGGCCTCATGAACTGTTTATTTGATTATTATATTTTGTCATTCCGCTGCAAGATTCTGTTTTTTCCTTCTCTACTTTTTCTTATTTACCCCAATAATAATCCGCCCTTCTGCATGGTTTAAGTTGGCACATGTGTTTGCTTAAACGTACAAAAAGGCGGGATGTTACAGTTGGTATCAGAGCTTTGGTCTAGCGAAAACCTTAGCTCTGTAGGGTCTGACTCTTTATTAATAGGGTAGTAATACCCTAGAATGAGTCGTTGAGTGTATATATATATATGAGAGAGCATATTTGTTGGTGTTATAAAAGATTTTCATATTGTGTTAATTTTTTCCGTTTTGTATTTATAAATTCTGGTTGGTGCATGGGACGCTATGACATCGATAGGGATTTCTAAACACTTAACAGGATAGACCGACACAATATTTGTTTTGAAATATAGGTAAATGAAATAATTTTGCCTATTGTATATTATATATATAATATTGATTTATAAATGATATATTTTTGGTTGTAATATATTGGTTGTTAGGTAATGAAATTTATAAATAATAGTTGAAATAAGATGTGTAAATAAAATAAATGAAAATTGAAATTTAGAACTTTAGTTCCGAGGTTTTTGAAAATTTCTTTCAAATGATTTTGGAATATAATAATAATAATATTTAGAAGTATTTTTTTTTTATTTAAATTTTTCAATATAATTTGAAGGAAATGTTTTAAAGAAATTTTAGAAAGAAGTAAGTTCTGTACTCCCCTCTTTGTTGCTGGAAAATAATTTCGGTGATGAGTGCACGCATCATCGATATTCATTTTCGAGTTTCTAAGTGGGAAGGTCACTATAGTAGTTTTACTGTAGATTTATTTTGATAAACAAATATAAAATTTAAATAGTTTTAAATATAATTGGATATATAAGTTGTAGGTATATATATTTATCTATTATTTTTAAATTGATTTGAAATGGAACATAGTATTTTGTTCTTAAGTTTCTTTTAATTAATAGTTTCAATCATTGTTGTAAAATAGAATGTAACTAATTAATAATTGGAACCTCTAAATGAAATAATAGATTAAATGCTAGGTTATAAATGAAATTACAAGAAAGTTGAAATTTGTAACCTATAAAACAAAAGATATGATTATTGAACATTAAATTAATTAAAAGAAATGAGATAAACTTGTATAACTTTCAATTGCATTCTTAAAGCATATATATATATATATATATATATATAACTTACCAAATATTAACAGTTGTAATGTTTAATAAGAAAATGTAATAGGATATTATACAAGTAAAACTTGAAATAATGAAAGTATTCAATGGAATTCTTTAATAAATAAGAACTTGATGTTGTAGTTGTTATAAATTTAAGTATAATTGAAATGCTACTAATTACATATAATAGAAAGGTAAGTATTATCACACTGCCATAACAAATGAAATTAACACACTGCTACAACAAACCCAAACAATTTTCGTACTTGTTACTATCTTTAAAACATCATTTTAATGATCTAAGTTTAATAATAGTCAAGTTCGATAGTCGATTAATTGATTATCTAGTTAAAACAATTGCTTATACAATCAATGTTTGTATGCTTAACTCATTACCGACATTCCCGACTTAATTATTCCTCGTTCTAGAGGGAAGCCCGGTTGATCAAAGCTCTATTCCTCCATCTCTACTCAGCATCAATCTTTAACTATCAGATAATAGATAAACTTACTTCGTTGGATTTTTGGGTTAAGCAAAGTTAGTTACCTTTTTAGACAAGTAAGTAAACAACAAGATTAACACGTTTTTGACATTTCAACTTAACATGTTCCTCATTCAAGAGTGAAGGCAGGTAAGTTTGGACACTTGTTGATCCAAGCCTTTCCTAGACACCTCATTCTTGAATCTCACAAATAGGTAAGTTTACTCATTGGCTTTTAGTGTTAAGCATAATCATCACCTTTGTCAAAACTTGTACATACATACATACATACATATATATATATATTAATACTTTAGAAATACTTGTAAATATGTTTTAAACATCTATGTAAAATATTACTTGGAAATAACTAATTTAGAAGTTAGATTAAAGACATGTTTTACATTTTGCAGCACTTTACTTTCAAAATTCATAAATAATCATTAAAACTATATTTAAACTTCTATTCTTTTTCTTACTCAAATACATTTTATAAGAACTTAAGTAGAAATATTTTATAAGGAAAAGAATTTAAAACCATTTAAATCGCAGAAAACTAGCCAAAACGTCACATTTTAAACACTTAAAATAATAAGCGACTTACTATAGCATTTATAAGTGCTATTAAAAGTCCTTGTTAAAAGAACATTGAAAAGCACAATCTTTGCAACTTGTTTTAACCACTTAAACAGATTATCTAGGATTTGAAATTTTCATAGTAAGTAATATCATTAAATTACTTAAGAACCATGGAATGAAATCCTTTATAATTTCTATTCATTTATTTATGAAAATTCCCAGAGATAATGGGATTCGAAGTGCATTTATAACGACTATTCTCGCTTCAAACACTTTCAAACTTTATTCAATTATCACACAAGTTAAACAACCATTTAAACATAAAGTCAATGCTGCGCCACATGTTTAAAGAAGGCAATAGAAGTTTAGATATACAATATAAAGTTATCATTTGCTTTCAAAAGCAAGAGGTGTCTAAAGTTTATAACTTTAATTAGTTAATGTCACTTTATCTTTATACTTTGCACGCAATATATGTATACACAATATATACTTAAGATATAGTGAGATAATTCAATTAGATCCATTCAAAACCTAAGCAACGCCATAAACCTACTTCCATCAACACATGCCTAAAGGTCCAACATTTAATACTTCCAAACCAAAGCCACCTTCCTCCTACTCCTCCATGATCACGGCCCATCCAAGACCCTCTTCTTCCTCTCACCTACTCCCACTTCTTACTTGCTAATCATGCTTCCCATGATGTCTTAGGCCAATTCCAAAATTTAAAAGTGATTAGAGAATATTTGGTTAACCTTTAAAAAAGTTAGAAAGTAGTTAGTGGAATATTGCTTAAGCACCTCCACCATTTTCAACTCTCCTTCTTCATCTCAAGCTTAGGAATTTATTTGTGATTATTAAGTGAACCCCTCCCCTCTATTTATAGGCTTCAAGTGGTGAAGCATAAGTTTACTCTCATGCCCCTTAGAAGGCTTACCTCCCATCACATCTACTTTATCATTTGCTTAACACTTAAGCATTTCCTTTTATGCTTAGTTTTACTTCATGCCACTTCTCTTTTAGGCTAATTACTATTATACCCTTACGATAATCTGACTTATCCTATTGGAAGCTTCTAGAACCTTCCAAGCTTGTATGACGAAGACAGTGTTTAATTAGTGGGAAATGTGTTTATTAGATATTAGCTTAAGACTTAATTGTTTCCATTTTTGCTCATTTTTCGTATTTGCTCATTTTCCTATTTAGTTAGCCATAAACATGAAAATATTTTTAGTTTCTAATTAACTCTATAATGATTACTTAGACATATGTAAAAATTCCGAACAACTTCCATTGAGAAAATAGCTGTTTATCGATAAAACGATTTTCGATCATATTATCGATATTTTTCTAAAGTGCATATTTTTGTAAACATTTTTCCAAAATAGGTTTACCATCATTAGTTATGATTTCAAAGGAGGTTAAAAAGCTATTAAATCATTTTAATAACATTTAATCAAAGATTCAAATATTTAAATAATCTAGATATTTAAATACAAAGTGTCAGAAATTCTGGGTCGTTACATTCTCCCCCACTTAGAATATTACATCCTCAAAATTCCAACGCAAGAAACCAAAGAAACAATCATACTGTAACACCATCGCTATTTTAATGAATATTTAATTATATTTTCAAATAATTAATAAATGGATTTTTATTAACAAATAAAACTTTTTTAAATAATAATGATAGTAAAATCGTTTTTAAAATTTGTTTACCAATATATATAATTCATAGAGAAATAGAAAATACGACTAGAAATTATTTTTCGAAATTTGAAATTTTCATTAGTTTTAAAGTTGTTTAAATGTCATAAAACTATGTTAAACATACATACAAACCATTTTAAACATGGTATGTACATGTACATATGCATGTACATATATGCTCGCTTAAACATATAAAGATATAAGTTAAAATAAGATTTTATTTAATATACACACACATAACATATATAAAACCCTCATTTTCAACACATGTACATGGAGCATGGAAAGAATAGTTGGATGAGAGGGGGGGGAAGTAAGGACAGAATTGGTGGAGGAGGGAAGGTAGTGCATGCATGCATATATATATATATATATATATATATATATATATATATATATATTAAATATAAACACTTATATAATTTTTAGTTAATTTCCTACACCTATAAATACCACTACCCTCTCATGTTTCTCATTTTACAGTCTTCCTTCTCTACTTCAAATTTCCTAAAATCTTGAGCAAACATATCCATGGCTTCTCTTCATATCTTCTAACTTGAGAAAACCACTTCTTTTCCACTTAAAATCACTTCTATGCATATTTCAACACCTCCTTTTCCAAAATACAAGCAATTATACACCCAAACACCCTATGGTCATGCCCAACAAGGCCTAGGCCGTGCCTAAAGCCACTTGACCGAGCCCATTTCAAGTGATCGAGAAACAAATCATATTTTACAAGTTTCCAAAGCATTTTCAAGTTTTGGCAAAAGTGAAGATTTCACCTAAAAGTTAATTCTAGCAAACTACGCTCATAGCGATAGTCTCTATAGATGTAGTTTGAAATTTTTTTCACGATTTCAAGTTTTAAAGTGTTTTCTTTTGGATTGTTTTTTTCAACTCATTTCAAATTAATTAAGTCAAAAGTTTAAGTTTGAAATATTTAATAATTTATTTATTTATCTTATTGATTAGGGTAATTATTATTTAATTAATTAATTAAGTAATTAATTAAGTAATTAGGTTAAGTGATTAGAGTTTAAGAAATTATTAACTAAGTTAATTATTTTTAATTAAGGAAATTTTAAATAATGATTTGCTAAGATAAAATAAAATTAATTTTTATTTAATCAATTTTACTTACTTTGATTAATTATTTAATTAGAGTTAATTATTTAATTAATTATTATTTAATTAAAGGTCAATTATCTACTTAAATTGGGTTTAATTCTTAAATGAATGTTATTCAATTAAAGTTTAATTATAAATAATTTTTTAATTAACGAAGGTTTAAAGTATGATTTTTGATTTATTTAAGATTAATTAACATTTAATTATGTTCTTAAACTAACGATTTAAACAAAATTTATTTATTGTAATATTTCTTTCAAAACTCTATTGATTATTTATTTTAAATCAACTTTCTTGTCTAAGCAAGCTGTTTAAACCAAAAGACCTCTTGTCCATGCTATTAAGTATCTAAATAAATTGAAGTAGTTGTAATAAAACTTTCACACATTTCATTGAAAGTAAGTCGATTTGTACTTATCACAAATACTACACTTCAGAAATGTGATGAATACAAGAGGTTAATTTCGATAGGCGGTTCATGATAATCTAAGCATATAGAACATATGTTCATATGTAAAATCTTACACCCTAATAGTGGAATGGTCCATTATGAACAACTTTAACCTTTTAAAATTATCGAACATTGGTTGAAGAGACCGAGATTGTATAACCGTTGTTATTCGAAACCACTTCGACCCAATGTAAACGTTCAAATTGGAAATAGTAAAGGCAAGGTCCAAGATAAAGACATTGTGTCAACATCTGAAAGGCTATGTTAGCATTCCGTGAGGGAAGTGTTACATGTAAAAGAGTAAAGACGTAGCATCAGACCTCATCAACCGAGATGACCAAAAAGGGTATGCAGCAGGGCTACGTGGGTCGTTTCCATCAGGGTATGTCATCACCATATCTTGAATCGATATTTGACCCAATTTGTATGCTCCGGTACGGCTGTTGATCCCAACCGTGGTGGTGATGTACTCGGTAATACTAGTCAAGTGGTAGGCCAGTTCTGTAGCAGGGGTACAAGATGTTCTTGTCAGACCCTAGGTTTTATATCTAGAGGTACGCTTTCGGAAGGTAGTTCCTTACCTAGTCATGTATGGAATTTTTCTCCCAATAAGTGTCTTAGGTCTTAACTATATATCTATTATGCTGGAGTTTAATTAATGTAGCAATTTAGGCTATGTTAACTATTTTACTTGAAAACCCTAGACATTATGATAATATTACTTGATTTCTATATAAATTGTCTTAATTATCATAAGGTAAAAAGCCGCCCATGTTTATGTGCAGCATTGTATTATGAGATATTTTAGATTTTTAAACTATTTTGTAAAAGAAATTTTTTTAAGTTGTTTTGAGTTTGCTCACACAGATCCATGTCTAACCTGAAATTTTAATTTCTTTCCTAAAAACTCTTGGGTACTCAAATTTTTATGAGCAACCAAGTGATTCAGGTTCTCACAAAAGCATTTTGGAGGATTAGCATCGCTGTTAGCTAATTATTTCTATTTCCACTATGTATTTATGATGATCTATGTATTTTGTATGGGCAGGTAGGTATAACTGTCCAGTTGAAGGTTGTAATGTAATGGCTTTAATGTATTTTTATTATGGGAATGACTATTTAATATCCTATGTTATCTATTATATGTTGCTCTGATTCATGGTGAGATTCTGTGATTGTTGAGTTCTTCTTATCTCTCCTTTTCTTCTACCTTTAATGAAGCTCTTTCGGTGTAAGAAAGGCGGTTTTTACATTTTCGGTATCAGAACTTTGGTTAAGAGAACACCCAGGCTTTGGGTTAGGGTCAACTTCGAGAGTGCATATTTGTAATTTTTATTTGTACACCTATGTATATATGTCTCGCTAGAAAGATCAGCCTGATAGGTTTGATTAGTACCCTTCTTTTAAGATTTATCTCATCAAAGTACTCTAACAATTTTCTTACTATGTTCAGGTAGTAAGACATGGGTAATTGAAGTAGACGAGGTAGGGAGAAGGTAGCATTACGATTACAAATAGTCGAACCCCAAACCCAAGAGGAGTTTGGATTGCCGAAGAGGCAGCGCTAGAGCAGCAAAGAGTGAATTTCGCAATCTTATGCATGGATTGCACCAACCTAGGAAGGAAACTATTTAAAGGTATGAGTCTGTCATGGAAGTGCAAGCTTGGTTGTGATCTTACGAAAAGGTTTTAAAGGTCTTGGTTTATTAGATGAACATAAAAGGTTCTTAGCAACATGACAATTGCAAGAAGGAGCAGCAGCTTGAAGAAGTTTTTGAGGACAAATTCTTGCCAACAACGGGAAGGTCCAGGATGTACAGGAATTTTATGGACTTGAAGCAGGGAGATATATCTGTAGCAGAATATAAGGCAAATTTCAACAAGCTATCTTGTTTTGGACCGGAATTGATCAACATCCCTTTAAAGAAAAATGAGATGTTTGTTTTGGGTATGAGAGAAGAGTACCATGAGAAAATGACTACTCATGTTCAAGGAACTTTATTGGACTTAGTTGATATGGCTCTGAGGTACGAGGCATTGGAAAAGAAAAGGCCTGCTCTAGTAGCACCTAGTTGAAATACCAATGGAGATGGTTATAACAAGAGAAAGTTAATCCTAATCGGAATAATCAAGAAAAGTGAAAGCCTGGTGGTGGGGCTCAAAGGAATCATTTTAAGGATTTTGTTTGCCACAAGTGTCAGCAAAAGGGCCAGATCGCAAAGTTTTGCAAGAATTCTGGAGTTCAAAAGCAACAGCAACAACATAGTGGACCTATCTCCCCGACGGTCCAGAAGAATCTTTGTTTAAATTATCATCAGCCCGTGCATATGGTAACGGACTACCCACTCAAGAAGAAGGTGCAGCAGCGCAAGTTATATTCCATTAAGAATGAACCGTCTACTTCAACGGATGTGAAGGGGAAAGGCATCCTTGAAGGTACCTTACCGATTAATGATATTTTTGTTTGAGCACTATTTGATACCGGCGCCTCTCATAGTTTTATCTCCTTAGAATTAGTAGATAAAATTCATTTTATTCCGATTACTGTAGAAAACCCTATGTTTATGTCTAACCCCATAGGTGATGTAATCTATTTGAGTATGATTTGTAAGAATGTGCTAATTTCATACATTTCTCATCACTTTTCTTGCGACCCATATGTCTTAGACATAAAGGGATTTGACATTATTCTTAGTATGGACTGGTTATCAAAGTACGAAGCTGTCTTAAAATAAAATAAGAGAACTTATCTTTGGTGACCAATATTGGAAGAAAACAAAAGTATCATATAAGGAATCCGAAATTCGTATGTGTAGGTTTTATATGACCTCGAAGAAGCCCAAGAGAATTTAAGGTCTATTGAAGTTGTTAAGAATTTTCCTGATGTATTCGAAGAGGGTAAAATTTTACCCCCGCACTGAGAGATACAGTTCCGCATTGATTTAATATTTGATGCAAGGACTATGGTTCAACCTAAGCGAAGGATGGCTTCGAAGGAGAGAGGAGTTGATAAGTCGAACCCAAGACCAATTAAGAAGAGGATTGATTAGGCCTAGTCGGTCGAGTAGGGGGTCTGCTATGGTGTTTGAGGCTAAGTCATATGGATCTTTAATGTTGTGCATGGATTATAGGGAGTTGAATAAGCTGATAATTAAGAACAAGCATCCCTTACCCCTCATCGATAATCTTTTTGAGTAACATCAAGGAGCTACGGTATTTCTTAAATGGATCTAGCTATGGGATTCCATCACTTGAGGGTTGCTGAAGATAGTATACCTTTAATTGCGTTTAGAGGTCCCAACTATTTCTTTGAGTGGTAGTTATGCCTTCCGGGTCAAGCAAAGGCATAACCAATGCACTTGCGTATTTTGTAGATCTCATAAACCGTGTTTCTGAGACGCTCTTAACAAGTTTGTGTTAGTTTTCACCGATGACATTCTTATGTACTCCAAAACTAAGGAGGAGCATAGGCATCATTTGGAAATGGTGTTGGAAACATTGAGGATACATGTTTTGAAGGTAAAATTTTCTAAGTGCCATTTTTGAAAATCGAAAGAAACATTCTTAGGACATACTGTGACAGGAGAAGGTATTTCAGTGGATTCAGTAAAAGTGGAAGCTGTTCAAGAATGGAAGCAACCGCGGACTCCTACCGAGGTTCGTAGTTTCTTAGGTTTGGCTGGATACTATAGAAGGTTTATTCATGGTTATTCCAAGATTTCTATAATACCCCTAATTTTTAGTAACATTATTTAGGACATTCAATTAGTTAAACTAAATGAAATAATGAAATGGTTAAGGGATTGAGGTTTGTGTTAATAAGGGCAGCCTTGTCCATTAAACAAATGAACTAAGATGCTAGGATATTTTTCCATTATAGGAAAATATCACTAAGACACTTGGACTATAGTGATTAGATAGTATACTCCATACAATACTCTAGTTGTGAGGAAAATGCTTTGTTGGGTGTTATGGAGGTGGAAGACGAGCTGACTCAATTTTTCGTTGTCTGAGAATTCGTAGATGTTTTTGATCCTGTAGTAGGATTGCCATCGAAACGTGCCATTGAGTTTCAGATAGATTTTGTACCCAGAGTAGAACTGGTGAGTAGTCCGCCAAGCATAATGACATCTACCGAGATGAGGGAGCTAAAGGTGCAGTTGGTGGATTTGGAAGGCATGAATTTTAGAAGACCAAGCAGTTTGCCTTGGAGTACAGCCGTAGTTTTTGTGATGAAACAGGACGGATCATTAAGGTTGTGCATCGATTATTGTAAGTCGAATGAGAGGATGATAAAGATTGCTATCCATTTCCTAGGATTGACAATTTGTTCGAGCAGTTGAGTGGAGCCAAAGTATTTTCTCAAATGGATTTGGCAATAAGATTCCATCAGTTTAGGGTAGCAGAAGATAATATTTCTTTGATGGCATTTAGGAATAGATATGGATCGTACAAATGGTTAGTGATGTCATTCGGGCTAACAAATGCGCCAGCATTCTTTATAGATTTGATGAACCAAGCATTCCAAGAGCACAAGGATAAGTTTGTGTTGGTTTTCATAGATGATATTTTGACATACTCTAAGGATGAAAGATAGCATGCAGTTCATCTTAGAGTGGTGCTAGAAACTTTCAGAGAGCATCAACTGAAAGCAAAGTTTTTAAAGTTGTCATTTCTGGGAGAAGGAAGGGAAGCTTCTCAGTCATGTAGTTTCAGAGAAAGGGCTGTCAGTAGATCCAGCTAAGATCGAGGCAGTGAATAGTTGGAAGAGACCCGAGATGGTAACTGAGATTATAAGTTTTTCTGGGATTAGCTGTATACTATCAGAGATTTATTAGGGATTTTTCATGGATAGCAGCATCGATGACTAAGCTAACTTAGAAAGTTTTGAAGTTCGTCCGGACAGATAAGTGTAAGGATGCATTCCAGAAGTTGAAACACTTGTTAATGAAAGCATCTGTGTTAGTTGTTCCGGAGGGGAATCATGACTTAGTGGTATATACTGACGCATGTGGAGTAGATTAGGAGTTGTTTTGATGGAAAGAGGTAAAGTAAAATCTTATGCTTCTCGATAGCTCAAACTTCATGTGGTTAGATATCTGACTCATGACTTGGAATTAGCTGTAGTTATTTTTGCATTGAAGGTGTGAAGACATTACCTATTAGGAGAGAGATTCGAGTGATATATGGATCATAAGTCGTTGAAGTATTTATTCTCTCAGAAGAAGATGGATATGAGACAACAGAGGTGGTTAGAGTTTTTAGCCGCTTGTGATTTTGGTGTTGAGTACACAATGGGAAAAGACAATAAGATCGCAGATGCACTTAGCAGAAGGCATCGAAATTCAGTGTTGGCTGTTTGTACCAAAAATGGGCACAACGCTCTTCGGTTTAATTGAAGAGATTAGTATGAAGAAGTAAAATGTAAAATGAGGCTAATCTAACAATCACACCAAAATAAGTAATAGAAATAAAACAGAGCTTTATAGTGGTTCGACGTTTGTATACCTATATCCACTTTGAAGGTTTTGATGTTATTGCTGATTAGAAACCAAGTTACAATGGTACAATCACTAACACCCGAATTACAATAGAGTTCAACTCGAGCAGCAACGTAATGTCCCTTTTTAGTTGCAATGGAGGTGCTATTTATAGGCGTGGAGCTGGAAATATCTTCCTTGAATCTTGGAATACTCATTCTCAAGTCCAGATGGGCCCACATGATCGATTTGGAGTCATTTGGGGTCGATCCTTGATCGATCCATAGTGAGTTCATATCGATCATAAACTGCTCCAATTGAGCCGTGATCGATCATGGATGTTCCCTGTGTGTTGTGCAACTTGATGTGAAAATCTCATTGCATTTGGAGTTGCGGTTGTAGAGTTAGTGATCGATTAAGATTGCAATTATTGGATGACCGAAGATTTCTTATCGATACCTTCGTATCGATCCCTTCGTATTGATGACGTGGCATGCATGTTTTGTGGAAATCCAAGATTTGTGCATAGTGGTGAGACCGCTTCTTTTGGGTTGACTGCTTCTTTCATATCCATCGAATGCTTTGTTGTTTGGATCGATCTTGTGCTATATTTCTCATATCTATCATAATTTAACTTTCGTATTGATCGAATAAGTGATCGATACAGACATATGGATGTTATATCCTAGAGTCGTGTGCATTTCGAATCGATGTTGACCGATACGAAATGATGGATATGAAATGAAATTGTTATGGATCGGTGCTTTGCCTCCACTTTTCTCGAGTCGTGTGTGTCTCATATTGATAGTGATTGATATGAAATCACTGATGTGAATTGTATCTTTAGGATTCTTGATCGATCCACAACTTGAGCATTCGAACTCTGACTGACTTGAAATTTGGAATGTTGCTTTGTGCAGCACAGCTTGTCGTATCATGCTAATTATGGCTCGATTTGGACTCCGACCTATTTTGCCTGTATCCATCGTGAACTTGCAGATAACTGATCTCCTGAGCGGATTGTCTTTAGTCTCTAGTTGAGTCCTTATTATCACAGCCTTACCAAAATATGGGATAACATTTTCCCCCCAAAGTACATCCTATGTGAACACGACGTGCTTTGAAAAGCTGCTATCTTCATTCTGAAATGACTTTATCCGATTCGCTAAATAGCTGTTGCCCCTTCATCAAGAGATGTAACTCCTAGTCGATTCCCAGTAGTATAAATGTGGAGTTGTAGATGGCCAATGATCATGCGGTTTTTGTTGTGGTTGAAGGTCAAGTGTTAGTAATTTGTTGCTATTGTTCCGGTTGTCTCCAGGTGAGCATTCAATTCCTGTTAACTTCAAAAATCAAATGTTAGTGTAGTATGTAAGTATATATATGTATGTATCTAGACCTGACTCCCATTTACGTCTGCACGTTCATGGGTCCTTGTCAAGTTTTATTTTTTTTCTATCGATCGATGGTTGCTTTTGGATCGAATTTCGTATCGATCCTCTCCTAGATCGATGTGGATTTCGAGTTGTAACAACGATCAATGCTGCTTTGATGCCCCTTTCATATCGGTCCTCTCCTTGATCGATCTATGCATTAGAGTGGATTTTGTATCGATGGATACGAGATAGAGCTGCAAAGATGTGCTCCGTAATGATGGATACGGATTAGTTTGAATCGATATACAAACACACATTTCGTTTCGATGGATACAAAAGATAGCCACCTAAAATGCCCTTGGTAATAAGGGGTACGAAACATGGAAACGTAGATTCGCTTTGTATCGATGGATATGAACGATTCAAATAAGCGCACATATGCATGTTTCATATCGATGGGTATTTTGACCAATTCAATCGGTGAGAAAACCGGGATATGAATTGTTTTATGTTGGATACAAAGAGAGTATAAATACCTTTTTACTTAGCATACTTTTCTCACTTTTACTTCTATTTCGTACCCAAACAGAGAAAAGGAAAAATTGCAAAAATTTCGTCCCCAAACCCCACATCGTCAATCCTTAACCTAGATCTTTTGAACATAGGTAAATAATTAATAGAATCGCGCCTATAATGATGAGACTCGAGTTTCATTCCCCCTCGTTCACTATAATTGCCATCTCTGGTGTCGTTGACGCCAAAATGTAAATAAGGTGAAGTTGAGAGAGTCGAAAATAGTGATTTGGGAATCAGAGAAGAAGGAGACGAGATGGATCCATAGGATAGATGGCTGGAGGAGAAACAACCGGGCTTGAATCCACTGGCTTCAGGCTTATGTGGTTTAAACCATGAGTTCATATTAATGGTAGGCGAGCAGTGGTTTCGTATCGATTGATACAGACACCGATTGTGAATCGATCTATCAATCTACATAAGTGGGCGAAGCAGAAGTTCTGCTCCCTTGATCGAGATGAAATGACTATGTCTCTTGGATCGATATGAAAGCTTGCCCTTGGAAATGAGATGAGGAAGATGACTGATCAATACGAACTGATCAATACAAAGAGCATCGATACAAATAAAGGCTATGGGTGAAGTGATCGACACGAACAAGTCAACGATCCAAATGTTCGATCGATATGAAGAGGTTATCGAACTGAATAATTGATCATTATGAACGAGTGACATGCGATCGATATGAAAGCTTACTTCAGGGGAACGATTCAAACTCGAACATGATAGGTACTACTTCCATATCTTTTGCATATTTGAACATTGGACCCCGACGAGCGTTTAGCCTTCCACATATGGACTTCCCATAGAACCGCATATATGACTACCTTTAAAGCACATCGATGGAATTGTGACTTGTTGAAGATAATAAAGTTTAATATGGATCGTTCTCCGAAGTCAGGATGGTACGGTTGAGATGGTAAGCAATGACGGTCGCTCCGGTCGAATCTCGAAGTCTTGCCTCTTTACCATCTTTTAATCTTGTAGAATTTTATAGTATTGTGATGCACTTCACTACACAACATAATCTCATGCCTTGCACTAGGAGGATATTTTTACCATCTAATTATGGTTTTACTGAGTTCAATAGCTATGGATTCTGGAAGCTCAGAACAGCAAGAAGCTCAAAATTCTCCTTTCCCCAGAATAGATAGGCCAGACGTTCCAACAGATATAGTGAATCCTGCTCCGGATTAGCTACCGGATGTAGTAGTGATAATGAATCCACTAGATTCTGTCCAGTCCAATATTACAAAAGAGGTGCTAGGTAGGATTTTCTTTAGACACGAACTGTCAATGGAATAATCCCAGTTAACAGGACCGGAAGATAGAGCATACGATCCCCCGGAAGGGTTCACCGCATGCAACAGATTTACATGCTGGACCGGAGCAATGCCACCATTCAACCAGTTCATTAGGGACATATTGTTTTATCTGAGGATTGCACCTTCTCAGCTTCATCCGAATGGATATGCGCTACTCAACAGCTTGTATATAATATTTATGGAACATCTCCCCCGTCCCCCGACTGTCGACCAGATCAGATATTTATTCAATGTTAAGAGTCAGGCGGATAATCCATCATTCACTTTCCTGGAAGCTGTTAGGAACTGCCAAGTGGTGGCAAGCACATGGAGCAAGTTGAGCTACTTCAAAACGGAGTGGTTCTATATGAGATGCCCACCAAGATTAGCTAGGCAATGGCTGGTCATATGTAAGTGCTATTACTTTTTTTGTGATTTAACCATAACTGGATAATATAGATTAATGCTGAATGCATTACTGTGTTTCTTTTACAGCTTTGATTCCATAGCCCAAGGTAGTGAAGTATAAAGAGTTAGTGAGGCCACTCCAGGCGGTGCCTGTTGAATTATGAGAAATATATGAAGAGCACACCGAAGACAACTTGATTTCCGCGAGGTTTTTAGAGAAAGAATAGAGCATGGGGCTCATAAGGATTCCAAGAGTGGCCCCAGTAAGACAAGGTGGACGACGGGCTCCCATTGTGCCCCTAACCGAGGGAGCTCAGGCTATGGTCGACATTAGAATCAACTAGCCTCGCGATGATGAAGGCATAGAGGCTAGTCACGAGCCCGTGGTCGTGCCTCCGCAGGGCCTTCAACCATCTGAGTTAAAGAAGAAGGGGAAGGCTCTAGCCTATAAAATCAAGAGGCGAGAAACTACCGAAGCAACTCAATTTGTGATTTTTTCCATAGGTTTAGAGACCTCTTCCTAGTAGATAGAAAGCTCGCCAAAGGGACTATCAGATATTCCTATCCCGGTGGACATATCATCATTCTCTGACCTTGAGTTAGAGGGGTTCCCCTCCCCTTCAAGAACCAGCACGGGCTTAACCTAAGTAGATACAGGGGAATCAACTCCAATAAGTAAAGCGGCTACAACCGGTCGGTTGGGGGGTTTGCACATGCATACACACACTCCGCGACACTGCACGACATTTCATCATATGCTTCTCAATATCAAGCGATGACAGGTTTCCTTCTTCTTTTTTGCAGATACAAAGGTGAAGCAAGATTCTATGCTTGGTAAAATCCACTCTATACATCAGTCGTCTGGATTGCATTCTGAATCATATCGCCGCAAGAGTGAGAGAGATTATGGCCATGGCTACCATTCTAGCCAAGAACGTGAGCGCTACGACAAGGAAAAGAAAAATCACACCAAAGCAAGCGCCGCTCTAGGTTGCGATCTCCGCCATCAAAAGTGCCTTCTAAACCTTCTAGGCCCAGCAGGTCCTCTTTTGAATATTCGCACCAAACAGTGCCATCTCATGCTCCAAAAACCGGCGAACAGCGCCGCAGAAGTAAAACAGCCGCTCCCATTGTCATAGAACAAACTGCTATATAGCCATTAGGGGAAGGAGCCATCCATATTGCTACACTAAAGAATGATTTCCGAAACATATGCTTCGATGGTTTCCGCTTTCCCCCCGATTTGAAGAAAATCCAAACGATTGAGAGGATTTTTAAATGAATCCCAAACCATACTATGATGACGTCGCTATTTAAATGAATATTTAATTATATTCAAATGATTAATAAATGGATTTTCATTAACAAACAAAACTATTTCAAATAATAACCAATGAGAGTAAAATCGTTTTCAAAATTTGTATAACAATGTATATAGTTATAAAGAAATAGAAAATATGACCGAAAATTATTTTTCGAAATATGAAATTTTCATTAGTTAAAAGTTGTTTAAAAATGTCATAACACTAAGCTAAACACATATGCACACAATACAAACTATTTTAAACATGGTGTGTACATGTACGTATGCATGTACGTATATGCTCACTTAAACATATAGGTTAAAACAAGATTTTATTTAATAAATATATATAAATATATACATAACATATATAAATACCCTCTTTTTCAACACAAGTACATAGAGCATGGCATGAATAGTTGGACGAGGAGGGGGGTACAAGTGGGGACGAAAATGGTAGAGGAGGGATGGTAGTGCATGCATGGATATATGTTAAATATAAACACTTACATAATTTTTAATTAATTTCCTAAGCCTATAAATACCGCTGCCCTCTTATGTTTCTCATTTTACAATCTCCTTCTCCACTTTCCTAAAAGCTAGAGCAAACATATCCATGGCTTCTCTTCATATCTTCTAACTTGAGAAAACCACTTCATTTCCACTTAAAAACACTTCCACACATATTTCAACACCTCCTCTTCCAAAATACAAGCAACCTAAACACCACATAGCCATGCCCTGTAAGGCCTAGGCCGAGCCCAAAGCCACTTGATCGAACCTATTTCAAGTGTTCGAGCAACCAAAAGTTCAAGATTTTGCAAGTTTCTAAAGCATTTCAAGTTTTGGAAAAAGTTCGCTTTGGTTTAGTAAAAGTGTTTCGGTGAGTAAAACTTTTGTTTTCGGAAAATAAAAATATTTGATTTTGATGAACAATATTTTTTGAAAATATAATGGTTGTTGTTTTGAATTACCATGTTGTGTTGATGGTATATGATTATAGTTTTATGGTTGAGCTTGGATTTGTGATTTCGATGATATGTTGATATGTTTAGTTATAAATATGTGACCTTTGGTTTATGTTATGATGGTAGTGTGTTTATGAAATAAACCAAGTATATGTGATGTAATTTTTGTAAAAGTTAGCACTTTGAAAAGTCGCAAAGACTTGAGATCCGATTTAAAAATAAAAGCCTTTTCTCTAGTTTTTGAATTTAGAAAATGTTTCCAATTTTCCACCTCTGTTTACTTCTTCAAAACTCTTCCATTTGTGTTTTCAAATATGCAGTTCGGAAAATTTCAAGATTTTAAGTTTTAAAGTGTTTTCTTTTGGATTGTTATTTACAATTCATTTCAAATTAATTAAGCAAGCCAAAAGTTTAAGTTTGAATTATTTAATAATTTATTTATTTATCTTATCAATTAGGGTAATTATTCTTTAATTAATCAATTAAGTAATTAGGTTAAGTAATTAGAGTTTAAGAAATTATTAACTAAGCTAATAATTTATAATTAAGGAAATTTTCAATAATGATTAATTAAGATAAAAGAAAATTAATCTTATTTAATCAAGTTTATTTAATTTAATTAATTAATTAATTAAATTTAATTATTTAATTAATTATTATTTAATTAAAGGTCAATTATCTACTTACGTTGGGTTTAATTCTTAAATGAATGTGATTTAATTAAAGTTTAATTGTAATAATTTTTTTAATTAATTAAGGTATGAAGTATGATTTTTATTTAATTAATAATAATTAAAGTTTAGTTATGTTTCTAACTTATGATTTAAACAAAGCTTATTTATTTCAAAGTTTCTTCCAAAACTCCGTCGGTAATTTATTATTAACAACTTTCTTGTCTAAGTAAACTGTTTAAACCAAAAGATCTCTTGTCAATTCTATTAAGTAGCCAAATGAATTGAAGCAGTTGTAATAAAACATTGACACGTTTTTCTAAAAGTAAGTCAATTTGTATTTATCACAAATACCGCACTTGAAAAACATATTGAATACAAAAGGGTTAATTACGATAAGAGGGTCATGATAATATAAGAATATGGAACTTATGTTCATGTGTAAAATCTTACACCCTGATAGTGGAATGGTCCACTATAAACAACTTGATCCTTTTAAAATTATCGAACATTGGTTTGAAGAGACCGGGATTATATAACCGTTGTTATCCGAAAACCACTTCGAACCAACATAAACGTTCAAATTGGAAATAGTAAAGGCAAGGTCCAAGATAAAGACTTCGATGCAAGGGCTATTTGCTGCTAACCCTGAGGGCGATGCCAAAATGGGTGTAGTGTAGATAGTGACTTCGGTTCATTCATCTCCCAAGCGACTTGTATGAATGAATGTTGACATTGTGTCAAAATATGGAACGCTATGTTAGCATTCCAAGAGGGAAGTGCTATATGTAAAAAGGTAAAGATGTAGCCTCGTGCCTCATCAATTGGAACGACCAAAATAGGGAAGCGGCAGGGCTTTATGGGTCACTCTTATCAGGGTATGTCATCACCATATCTAGAATCGATATTTGACCCATTGTGTACACTCTAGTATAGTTGCTGATCCGAACTGTGGTGGTGATGTATTCGTTTCTACTAGCCAAGTGGTAGGCCAATTCTATGTAGCAGGGGTACAAGATGTTCTTGTCAGACCTTAGGTGTATTTTATCTAGAATTACACTTTTGGAAAATAGTTTCTTAGTTGGTCGTGTATGGAATCCATTTCACAATAACTGCCTTCGGTATAAATTGTATATCTATTATGCTGGAGTTTAATTAATGTAATAGTTTCAGCTATGTTAACTATTTTACTTGAAAAAAGCTAGACATTATGATAATATCACTAGATTTCTATATAAAATGTTTTAGTTATCGTAAGGTAAAAACCCATCTGTATTTATATGCGCCAATGTCTTACGAGATACTTTTGGTTTTCAAAGTATTTTGTAAAAGAAAAAAATCAAGTTGTTTTGAGTTTACTCACATCAGACCCATGTCTGACCCAAAATTTTATTTTCTTTTCCTAAAACTCTTAGGCTCTCAAATTTGTAAGAGTAGTCAAGTGATCCAGGTTCTTACGGAAGCATTTTGGAGGAGTGGAATAGGTGGCTTTACCGTTAGCTAATTATTTCTATTTCCGCTGTGTATTTATTTATGATCTATGTATTTTGTACGGGCATATAGTTATAACTGTCCAGTGAAAACCGTAATGTAATGACTAAGATGTATTATTATTATTATGGGTATGACCATGTAATATCCTATGTAACCCTTTATATGTTGTTCTAATTCGTGGCGAGATTCTGTGATTATTGAGTTCTTCTTTGTTATCTCGCCTTTTGGCAAGGCCATAACACAAGGAAATTAACTAGAAACCGAAGACAGTTCGTCTTGAAGATCGGTTATACACAGGTCTACTATGGATACTAGTAAATTTGGTCCAAGTTCGAATCGAGCCACAATCGATATGATACGACAAGCAAAGCTACGGAAGCCAATTTTCCAAATTTCAAGTCAATCGGAGTTTATTTTCTCAAGTTATGGATCGATCAAGTCTCAAGTGAAACACATCTGGTTTGTATCCATCAAGTGTACGTTGCTTCGTATCCATCTAGTGAGCACTTGTTTGTATCCATGGAAAAAGCCTCACTTCGTATCCAACACATCTACTCCAGTTCATATCCATCACCTGAGGACGTTTCGTATCGCTTCTACTTATACACCACTCGTATTGATCATCATTTACACAATTCGTATCAATCGGTCAATGATCGATACGAAGTGTGCCACCAACAAACGATACGAAACAACACTTAAAAAGCATTAATATGAAATCGGTCTTCAATCGATACAAAAGGCTTGAGTTTATATCGATATGATTGGGAGTGGGAGCGGTCGATACAAAGTAATCTCAAATATCGATACGAAACCATCGACACGAAAAGAATACATTAGGTCGATACAAACAAGAACATGTTAAAAGGAAGACTGGGTCACTCTACATGAAAAGTGGGTCAATCCTAAATTATAGCGCCACGTCACCTGATCAACACGAACTTGCATCGATATGTAACCATCGATACGAACAGTATCGATACGAACTCGATAATGTTTTGCAAACACAAACTTGGATCGACCATAACTCAAAATCTACAAGTCCAAACGCCATCAAATTTTTACAGGAGCTTACGTACCACCTCAAGAATGTCTCTTATCGATCTCAGCCCAAAAGGAGTCATTTTTTTATCAATACAAATGGAGTTCGTATCGATCATGGATCGATCCCAAAATGTCCAGACATTGATCTGATGGGCCCACCCACGTGAGAAAAGGGGTCTTCTGAGATCTGAGCTAGATATTTTCAGCCTAAACCTATAAATAGCAGTCCAAGGCCTTTAAAAAAGGGACTTTTGACTCTTCTACACTGATACTCTACCGGAATCTCTATTGTATCTTGAGTGCTTGAGAATGTAATGTTGTAATCAGTTATAACCAGCTAGAAAAGTCAATAAAACAGCAAACTTTCCATAGTGGACGTAAGCTACAACGCCGAACCACTCTAAATCTCGGTGTTCTTATATTTCTGTCTGTCTGTTTTGGCATGCTTGTTAGATTAACCTCATTTACCATTTATATTCTTCACTTTAATCTCTTCAAACACGTCTAAAGAGTGTTGTGCCCAATTTTGGTACAAACATTCTTATCTTTCTTTCTTTTCTACCCTTAATGACTCGCGTTTCAAAGTAAGAAAAGTGGTTGTTACAGATATATTGATACTTAACATTATCCTAATCATTAACAAACAAAGATCATGGTTTGCCCAAGTTCAAAATCCTCTCATCACATAAGGATGACAAATGACCTACTGAGCATACGCTTAACAGCCACAGGTTATTACTTAGTTGATAATTCATGCAACCTCATAACAAATCGAAGATTCATCACCTGTATTCCATAATCCAACAAAACATAATATGCAATTACTAAAACCCTACCATGCATATGAACCATCCGTACATAGTATCAGCTTTGATCACTTGCTCGATCACATAAATTTCATTTCCAAACCAGTTAGATCACTTGACCTTACTAGTGCGGACTCTGATCAAGTTCCTTAAGTAGAAACCTCTGTTCTTTTTACATAGCCATATAATATGATCAGAGACTTTGAGATTTTATCAAGAGTCCACATTAAGTGTTCTCCATCAAGAATCCAATGAAAAATCATTGTTCGGACCGGTGTAGACCATCTCAAGTTCATGAACTCGAATACTGGTGTAACATCCCAAATTTTATCAAAATTAAAATTAATAACTAATTTGAATTTCTATAATTTAATTGGGAATTAGTTTGAAATTTTTCAAGGCAAATAAAATTAGTATTGATTCATTCATATATAAATGGATTATAAATCAAATTTGAATTTTAATTTTAATTTTAATTTTAATTTTAATTTAAATTTTAAACAAAATCTTAGTAAAATAATTTGGATTTAAAAATAACATATATGTGATTTATTTAGTAGTGTATTAATTTTAAAACATTTTCTTTTAAAGATGGTATAAGTATAATAAAGAAAAATGTATTTATAAATGAGGAAAATGTAATACCAATTTTTTTATTTAAAAAAAGCCTTTAAATTCATGTGAAATACAAGTGTTAAACATGTACCAAGCAATAATACAAGTGTAATTCATAAAAACTTGTAGATTAACAGTGTAATCAATTTAATCATGGATGTAGACAAGTGTCCTAATTTTTATTTTTATTAAAGAAGAAAAATATCAGGTATATACAACTTTTCCTCCTCTTCCTCATTCCTTTTAGTCTTCATTTTCAAACTTCAAAAAAAAAGAGAAGAAAACTGTATACAAAGAAACCAGAAAACAAATTACACAAACAAAGCCAAATCTAGAAATTGAAACAACTTTTACAATTCAAAATTTAAAGCCTGAAAATCATCTCAAGCATCAAAGCAAGAATTTCAACTTCAATACTTAAGCAAATTCAAAGCTTCAACTTAGCAAATTGAAGTTTCAACATCAACAACAAAGATCAAAACAGAGAAACAATTTCCATTTTTTCAAATTTAATCAATTTCCAGACTCCCCTCTGTTCTCAGACATTAGGTGAGTAAACTTCTTTAAAGATTTGCAGTGGCATTTGTTGTTTGTGATGATGCTTGAGATAAAGTTGTAAAGAGTTTACATGCAAGCAGATATATGTAAATATGTGCAAGAATGATTGTGCATGCCTAATAATCAAGCATATTGCCTCTATTTGGAAACAGGTTTTCAAACCCTGTTTGAAAATTAAAATCCTTCTCCTCTGATTCTTGGTTAACTTTAGGATCCAAACAAAAAGTTGTTTGCTTGAACATGTTTAAGTTCTAAAAATTAATCCAAGCATAATTAACTTCAGAATTTTCTAAAAACCAAGAAAACAAGTAAGCCCAGAACATATCAAAATGTCAAGAATCGTATTTTCTGATTTCAGGTATAACATTTGAATTGTTTTCGAAAATAAGGATTTTTAAAAGTAAAATTAATTTTTTTTAGTGAAATATTGCTCAAGTAATTTGGGGTTGAACGTATTCAGAATTTTTGACGATTTCTGATCATTTGCAAGGTATGGGTTGGCGCGATCATGGGTGAAGCTCGCTGGGTCTTCGGGGAGTCTAGGAAAAATGCTCGAAAAAAATTCCGATCATCGTGGTGGCTAAAATTTGATGATCTAGGGTTTAAGCCACGTTTCTGTATTGATCAGAATTTGACCAATTGCAGCATCGACGTCGCATCGGACTGGTCCAGGACGAATGGAAGAGGTGCGTGGTTAATAGGAGGAGCTCTGGACGAGGGTGCTTGGCTTCCGGTGGTCTATGTCACCAACACGAGGAAGATAGGTCGATCGAACTTTTGTTCCAGGATGGGTCAGATTGCTAATTTGCGAATTCGCCGTCGTTTGGGGATTCTGGTTGGTCTGGTGATGTGTGGAGGTTGTAGTTGACTGATCGACATGCATGGCGTTGGCCGAAGATGGCTAGAGTTCTTGTGCATGTGCACGGTGCCAGTTTGGTATCAATAGGCAATGGGTTGGAAACGAGGGGTTTTGACTCGAAGTTATCTTGGGGTAATTGCGTCACTGGCTCGAGACCTGACTCGGGTAGTTTGGGGTGTGTATTGGGTTCTTTCTAAAAACTTAAACAAAATTGTAAGTTTGAAAAATGACTGGGGTTGATTTGGGAAAAACTCGAAGTAAAGGGTAGGTTGGCTCGGGGGTGGACTCGAGTGGGTCTCGGGTTGCTGAAAGGAAGCAGTTTTTACTTTAAATCAAAATTTAAAAATTTAACATTTTTGTTCCACGATCTTTAAATAATTGTTTTGGTTTAAAATTTGGATAAATAAAGGATTTAAGAAAATTATGTTTAAAGTAATTAAGTTTTAATTTATATAATTTATGACATTATTTATTGATTAATTATTTTAAATAAATATGTAATTTATTAAGATAAAATGATGTTTTGATTTACCTTAATTTCTTGAATAAATTAATGTGCTAATAATGATTAATTATAAGGTTTATTAATTAAAGATTTTGATTAAATGATTAATCAAGACAAATGATTTATAATTACTGAATAATTAAAGAATAATTAATTAAAGGTTAGTTAATTATTAATTAAAGTTAATTAATTAATAATTAAAGATTAATTAATTAAGGTAATTAATTAAGGAATAATTAATTAATGAAGGTAATTAAGATTTAATTAATTAATAATTAAGGATTTAATTAATTAATAATTAAGGATTTAATTAATTAATAATTAAGAATTTAATTTATTAATAATTGAGGATTAATTAATAAATAATTAAGGATTAATTAATTTAAAATTAAGAATAATTAATCATCAATTAAGGATAATTAATGAAAATAATTATATGATTAATTAATTATAACCACACGATTAATTCATCTTGATTTTAGATGACTGATTATTATTGAATGCTTTGTATTGATTGATATCTCTGATATATGATTATGATACAATGTGATATGAATTGTTTTGTGCTGAGCTATGATATCTGTGATTTGTTTCTGTGTGAATGTGAAAACCCATTGGCCCGTAAAACGGTAACTGAATTTCGATGCGACAGGGAGACGGATTTCAGTTGGTTATCCGAAACCCACATCGAACTTTAATGGTGAATCTTTGTGAATGATATATCCACGTATTTTTAAATTAAGCGCTCCCTATTCGGTTTAGCCGGGAGAGGACTTTGTGTCATATAACCCCTTCCGAATAGTGATATGACGATATGGATAGCATTTGAAGAAGGTGGTGAAGACTGCGTGCCTTCGAGAACGATAGGATAACCTGTCGAATAACTTTGCACTGAGTTGCTCCGGTATAGAGATCTACATATGTGATGGGGAGTCCGATCAGGATTGTGGATGCCCGGATTGCAAGGGCTTCTTTGAAAGTGCCTTCGGTTCCGTTCGAACCAGGAACAGACTTGTATGGTTGTATGTCTGACACTACACTTTGAGATATAAAGCTGATTTCTTTCAAATACATTTCTGTTGGTGGCGGAGAATTTATTCTCTTAGCTTAGCACCCTTCTCTAAGACGTACGAGCTCATAGGTTATGTAGTTGATGGTTATTAGTGATATACTCCCAATTTGGTAGTGTGGCATGCTGAGTGCTGCTGATCATTTGTTGATCGAAGCATGGTTTCTCTGAAAAGCGAAGCTTTGTGGACGAGACTTCGTCGAACCTCACAACCCGGTAATGGTTGAAACAGGAATGTTGTGGCAAGGTTAATAGGGGTCGCTCCCCTAGGGTATGTCCATTTTCTTCTAGATAAGAGGTGGTATCATGGTATGGAGCCTAGACATTTAACTGTGTGGTTGTTGATATTTGTTGGTGAATCCCAGGATAAAGGTCGGTAACGACCAGGGATGGCATACTTATAGGTGTTACCTAGTTACAGAGGTAACCCGGCCTTGTATTGGTAGAGATTCAGTTTGGTTCTTGGGGGCGTCCCTCCAAAGGCGTTCCATTTGGTAAGGAAGTTCCTTAGCCTGACTATTGTTGGAAAATCCAAAGAAACAATACGAGCCCTGTACGGTTTTAATTGTATAACCTGCCATGCAGCATGGCGGTAACCTACCGTAAAACATGGTAGCTGTAGTAGACATACAATAATGGTTGTATGCTGGCTAAGATTAATATTATACTTTCGAAATATTTTCTACACTATGCACTAATAATAATATCAAAATAATTTTCTCGTATCAAGCATATTTGACTATCATAAGAAGAAATCTCCTCCAATTGTGCGATTGCATTGTGTGTGTGGCGGGAGGTATTATGGTAGTTTCATTTTTCCAAAAGCATAAAGGATTTCTTTTTTTAAAATTTTTTTTGTATAAACAACTGTTTTTGTTTACTCATACCAGTCCTATGACTGACCTGGAGTTTATTGTTCCCTTCCTAAACTCTGGGTGCCCACAATTTCCACACGAGCGGCCTAGAAGCAGGTTATCTATGTTTTTGGAGCTAGCTTGGAATCTTTTGAAGTCTTTTGGAAGTTATGGATTTTGTAAGCTTTTGGCCTTGGAAACCTTTTGAATTGTTTGAAGTTTGGAAGGTGGTGTTTTGTTGGGATTCTTGCTCTCTTTCTTTTGAAGACTCTCTTGAAGTTGTGATAACTTTGTTATTCCACTATGGTGTTTCCATTTTGTAGTTGTGTTATGTATATATACAATACTCTAACGTTGGTGATAAATGTTGTAATGGATATCGTATCAACGTTGTATCTGTGTTGTGATAAATGAAATCATTTGTTGTTTCCGCTGTTTATATTCATCTAATGTTGTTATAAGCTCCATCCGAACTGGAGTTCAACGTTTGAATCTCCGACAGTCAAATACAAGTGAGGTATTTGTTGTCGATTTTTGAACGCTGAATTTCGGGTCGTGACAACTGGATCAGGAACAGTCATGCGAGTAAAATGATCAACATACAATTTATGTATTTATCCTATTAGTTTCTCAACTATAGCAATATCTTTTTAATCACATTGATTTATCCATATAGTATGTTATTCAATGCTACGAGCCACTTTATAAAACATAACTTCAAGTTTATAAGTAGTTATACAACTTAAAGTTTATATCCGTATAGTACTCCATGACATTCTAAGAGTATATAAAAAATATCAAATTTGTTTTACTTAATAAGCATGTTCAACAGATTAAACTTATTTTAAATTACTAACTTCTCAATTCAAGTGTTATATAAACTCTTCTTTATATTTCCACAAAACACTTAGTTTCAAGTTCTATAACGATTCGAATGTTTCCAATTGTCCAAACTTATCGAAAATTCAGTTTTCATTTTAACACATGAAAACTACTAAACAATATATCATAATATGATGCACATATCATACAATCCTAATGCATAGGATACATGTGTCCATAAAATATTTTAACATATTCCAATAATTTATTAAAGACATTTTACCTAGAAAGGGAAAACCTGTAAAGTTCTAACATATATTCTAGGCTATGCCACTACCACTCGAGCACCCTACATACAAAACTTTTCTACATTAAAAAGTCACATCAAATCTCTTTCCAAAGAAAAACTTTAGAATTAAACACCCAGGTTTTATTTAAATCATTTTTAAATAATAATACATACATATATCTTTCGTATAACAAATCATAATTTCGAAATTTAAATCGAAATCCGTTTTACTAAAACAATCCTATAGCATCCCCTACTTCAAAATCGAAACATGAATGCCGATGATGTTGAAGTCAACACAAGAATTATTTTCGAACAACAAGAGTGAGTTCAGTATATCCAATTAATGCCTTTCGGACTTAACCAAAATCATTTCAGAACATTGTTAGATACTCAGTATGTTGCTGCTAATTATCCCGACCTTAATCTCCTAAACCAAATTCTCTATATTTACTTTCAAATAATACTTGTTAGTGCCAAAATTGGTCAATAACACCCAAATATAAATGAAAGCACCAACTAACAGTCATAGATAATAGATAGAGTGTATGTAGAGAGTAATAATGTGAAGAACAGTGAAAATTAAAATAAAAGCAGTAAAGAACAACAGATTTTATAGTGGTTCGGCTAACTCCGGCCTACGTTCACTCCCGTAATTTCCTTTTTATTGTTGTAATAATCGATTACAGTTACAAAGTGGTAGACTAGCCTTAGCCTTAGAAAATAGAAAGTCAGAGAGCAGAAGAGAGGATCCCTTTTCTGAACCCCCAAATGCTGTATTCATAGGCAAATCCTGAGTTGTTGGGCTTTCTGAATGGTATAGGCCCATTAAAACCTTCCACCGAGCCACATACCTCCACAACGCCGAGCCACATACCTCCATAATGCCGAGCCACATCGTCCTCAATACAACACCGAGCCACATTGGCCTTAATACAACGCCGAGCCGTGTCACCAATGCCGAGCGACCCTGACCTGACCAATGCCGAGCAACCTTCGTCCAATGCCGAGCCGTCTCACAAATGCGAAACGACCCTGTCCTTACCAATGCCGAGCCGTCCACCAATGCCGAGCGAGGTTTGATGCTGAACGACATCCAATGCTGAGCGACTCACGACACTAAACGGTGTCCAATGTCGAACGATGTCCAACACCGAACGATGTCCAGTGCCGAGCGAGGTCCACTGCCGAACGATACCTAGCGCCGAGCGGCAAATCATGCCGATCCACACCTTTTGCCGAGCGGCGACCAATGCCGAGCCACACCTTATGCCGAGCGGCAACAAATGTCGAACCATGCCTTATGCCGAGCGGCAACCAATGCCGAACCATGCCTTATGCCGAGCAACAACCAATGCCGAACCACCCTGCTCTCTCCTCCGTGCGGAGCCATGCACATCGAACCTATACCTGACCGACCGTCTATCCATCCAGCTCGTTCCAGTCAATCATATTCCACTTTTGACAAATGACCAGTCGATTTAGTTAAATCCGTATGTCCGTGACCTTGTAAAAAGGCGGGTTAACAATACTATTATTATTTTTGCCTAAATCTTGAAAAACATTTTCAAAGATATCAGGATTTCAGTTCTCAAATTCTCATTTAAAACCTTTTCGTTTATAAATCACATTTCATAAGCCATACTTACATAGAATTACTTTCTTGTATAAATGTTTTTACACATGTTTATTTACTAAATTCATATCTTGCTCAGATTAAAATAGACATCATTTACAAAATTCAACTTTTGACCCACATTATCATCGAACATCTATAGTCAAATTGCGAACATAAATTCACAAGTTATTCGTTTCAATATATCTATAAATACTATCTACCCAACCCATGTAGTAGATGGTAAAATCGCTCATAAATTAGTCGAGCACAAATCAACAAATGAAAGTTAATGCCCTTAAATTGGTTGAGCATGACTACGCTACTAAATCTACAAATGATAATAATTCTCATAAACTGGTCAAGCACATCAAATCATTCTACAAAGGATAGGAATGCTCATAAACTGGTTGAGCATGGCTAAACAAATTAATGAGGGGTAACGAATGTACATCATTAATCACTACATTATTTAAACTATACATTGATAATTCGCTTATATAAGTTACCTTATATAAGATCTTTAATTTTCGTAGTTATAATTACCATTGAGGTATATGTTTATAACAGTTACAAACAACTCTCATATGTATAATACACTCAACTCATGCTAAGGCATTCCATTACCATTTCTCTTAATGGGATGTACCCACCAAAGCCGAGGTTCTCACTTAATCTTTAGCTCTGATACCATATGTAACGACCCACCCGTCCGACTCTCGAATGTCAACACTAATATATCCATCGTATTCATGCGCTGAGCATCTAAGTGACAAAAGGACGAATTGTTAGGGTGAAATAAAAGGAAATAAAACAAGGAAGAAGAGAACAAAATATCAAAATCTCACAGCAGAACGATATTATATAATATCAAAGGAACAATACAAAGGGTTACTTCAATATAGAAATTTCGAAAGTACAAAACCTAAGTACCATCATCAGCCTGGACAGTTGTAACAACCTACCCTCACATATGCTAGTGTGTCTAATATAATAATACAATGGAAATAAGAATACTGTGGTTGGTGAAACATCCAGCTTGTCTTTTCGAGCTCCAATGAACATTGACAAAAACCTGCCTTTCTCAAGCTACTCGAAAGAGCACGCGAGAAATTTAGGAAAAACAAAAACCAAGCGTTAGACATAATTCTACAATGAAAAACTCAAGAAATATATGATCAACATATAACAGTAATTTCGATACGCATGGAATGCCATAATGTTTAGACCCTCAAAAGAACCACTATCTAATAGGTACATAGGGTGATATAAGAGATAATGTTTAGGGTGTAGAATATAGATACCATAACATAGCCGAAATGGTTACATTGGTTACATTCGAAAACATATTAGGAATACAATCAAAATCGATAAGGAACATTCATATAATGGATTTTCCACGAAGATCTCTTCGAAGAAGCCAAATCCAAACTCAATGCATAAGGATCAAAAAATTACCTTCCGAGTGTTGTATATCTCTAGATATAATATATCATAAGGTAAACAGAAGAGTCCCAGCTTCCAAACATAAACATGAATAACGTGAACCAAATATCATCAACTCCTACCGGCCAACAATCGATAATTATCTTTAGATATGGAGTTGATAACATCCTGGCATGAGTCGCCAACCTTAGGTCGTGCATTCTTTTCCATCTTTAGCCATTTCCGATGTCGAGGCTACATTTGGAATCTTTCACATAAGTCTTCGTTACTCAAACAGAACACGAATCTCAAATTGAATACGCACATCTCGAACAGATCTTGAAAAAACACATGGATTCCCATATCTCAACAGATCTTGGAATCACACATGGATTCCCACATTCTAAATAGATCACGGACAACTACATGTGTTCGAGCAAACAGATATCGAATCTCAACGTAGATTGCTCTATTTAGAACCAATCCACTTCCAAGAGATAAAACACATATCTCAGCCTTGAAGTGGTTTTCGATAAGCAAAACACTAATCGATGTCGGCCTCTTCAAGACTGAATCGATGAATGTGGTCATTCAATGATAATGAGAACGATCGCACATGGAAACCAAGTCTCGTGTACTTATCACATTTTTAATATTTACCTCTAACACTATCCCTTGATCAAGAGTGAAGCCGGTAGTTTATACCTCAACTGCTCATATCCATACACGAACATCAGTCTTTAACTCTCATAAACAGACAAGCCTACTTCATCGACTTTTAGTGCTATGTATACGAATAAATGTTTTCCATAAACGAGGAAACAAACAAAGCATGACCGAGTCACATAAAGCACGATCAAGTCACATAAGCGACTTCTAATTTCCTTTTTGTTTCATTAATCTTTTATTAATTAAAACCTCTTTTATTAGTAAAACTTATTTTATCTAATAAAACATTGTTTATGAATTCCTACAATGCATTTGTAATCTTTTAATATTTCAAAAGGTATTCATATACTTATCTCAAATGGTATAAGTATATTTAAAAAGCATTAACAAGATTCCCTACTCATAATTTGCTTCAAAATATCCATTTTAAGGATCTAAGTGCTTTCACAAATCCATTCAAAAGGTTTAAGACTAATGTTACTTAAACATTTTCACTACAAACTCAAAGCCATTTTACTTATGCTTATTTTTAAGACATCCTTTTAAAGATCTATTTACATTCATACGTACATTTGAATAGGGTTTATAAGTGCTATTGAAAGTCCTTGTTAAAACAACATTGAAAATTAAAAAAAATTAAAATTTGAAAATTTTATCATAAGCACTACCATCAGGATACATAAAAACTATGGAAGAAAATCCCTAATAATATCTATTTATTTATTTATAAAAATTCCCAAAAACAAGGAATTTCGAAGTGCACTTATAACGACTATTCTCACTTCAAACACTTCCATACTTTCTTCAATTTAACATACAAATTAAACAACTATTTCAACATTAAGTCAAGGCCACTTCACATGTTTAAGAAGGTAATTGAAGTGAGATTATACAATATAAAGTTATCATTTTTTTTCAAAAGCAAAAGAGGTCTAAAGTTTATAACTTTAATTAGTTAATGTCACTTTAACTTTATACTTTGCACACAACATATGTACACACATATACCTAAGAGATAGTGAGATAACTCACTTAGATCCATTCCTAACCCAATCACAAAGCCACAAGAACCAAAGAACCACCTCCTTCCATCAACATATGCCTAAAGGTCCAACCTTTAGTACATCCAAACCAAAGCCACCTTTCTCCTCCTCCATGCTCACGGCCCATCCATGATCCCCACTCTTCCTCTCATCTCCTCCTACTTATTACTTGCTAGTCATGTTTCCCATGATGTCTTAGGCCAAAAGCCAAAGTTTAAAAGAGATTAGAGAAGATTTGGTTAACTTTTGAAAAAGTTAGAGAGTAATTAGTGAATTAGTGCTTAAGCACTTCCACCATTTTCAACCCTCCTACTTTATCTCAAGCTTATGAATTTATTTATGATTATTAAATGAACCCTTCCCCACTATCTAAAGTCTTAATGGGTGAAGAATAAGCTTACTCTCACCCCCATGGAAGGCTTACTTCCCGTCACATCTACTTTATCATTTGCTTAACACTTAAGCATTTCCATTTATGCTTACTATTACTTTATGTCACTTCTCCTTTAGGCTAATTACTATTATACCCATACCATAATCTCCCTTATCCTATAGGAAGCTTCTAGAACCTTCTAAGCTTGTATGTAGAGGAGAATGTTTAATTAGTTGCTAATGTGTTTATTAGATATTAGCTTAAGAGTTAATTATTTCTAGTTCTGCTCATTTTCCTTATCTGCTCATTTTCCTATTTAATTAGCCATAAACATGAAAATGTTTTTAGTTCCTAATTAACTCCTTAATGATTACTTAGACATGTGTAAAAATTTTGAACAACTTCCTTTGAGAAAATAGCTGTTTATCGATAAAACGATTTTCAGTCATAATATCGATATTTTTCCGAAGTACATATTTTTGAAAACATTTTTCAAACAAGTTTACCATCATGAGTTATGATTTAAAAGGAGGTTAAAAAGCTTATTAAATCATTTTAATAACATTTATTCAAAGATTCAAATATTTAAATAATATAGGTATTTAAGTATGAAGTGTCCAAAATTCGGGGTCTTTAAAGTTAATAAAAAGAAAGTGGACTTTTCTTTTATGATTTAGAATGGAAAAGAGCTCAAAATTTAAGACAAAAACACACACATAACATAAGAAGTGATTGAAGATTGACATGGGGGTTGCCTGTGTGCTGAGGGAAGGATAGGGTGAGTTGTCAAATTGTGGTGGAGGGTATTGGCTAAGGGCATTTTGGTAATTTGCTATTTTACATTTTCTATTAAAACAACTCCACTCTTTCCTTTTTCACTCTACTTCATTTCATTTCTTCCTCTTTCCACTCTCTTATCTACTTCTTCCATGTGTTCCTAAAAGAAATCAAATTGAAAATCACCTCTTTCCACTTTTAATCCTTAAACAAGTTCTTAAAACCACTTCTATTCTTCTCTAAGCTACTTATTCACAAAACAAATGCAAAACCCTTTTTTTCATATAGCCAATCTCACCCCACCATGGTTGAGCCTTAGGCTGAGCCCTATTGATCTCCTCTAGGTCTTAAAAATCAAGTTTTCCAAAGAAAAGCTAGGTCAGTGTGTTGTTTGCCAAGTTGCCGTAGTTTGGTAAAAGACCATCTGTTGTTTAGATAAGTAAAGCTCACATTAAAAGTCAGTTTAAAATTTATTATTTTGTTATAATAATTTTGGTTGGTTGCTTATATTTGTAAGTGCATGAAATGATTATTGTTTGGTTTGGTTATCACTTGAAAGCGGATGGCACATAGATTATGTTGGGGACTTGAAATGAAGTCGAAGTGTACGTAGCGGATAGGTTGATACGACACACTCCTACGAACACTCCGAAGTGCATGCGAATTTTTTTACAAGGGACTTTGTGAAGCAGGATTCAAAAGTGTTCCTCGCTTTTGTGATTTTTATATATGCTCTTATGTATATAAATACTATGAATGTTGCTTAATATAGTCAACATACTTAATTTGGTTTTTAGTCGACTTTGAAAATCCTATGTTTTCTTTAAACTAGTTTATTACTTTATTTTTGAGAAATTTTTAAGTCTTTTCTTTCCCGAACTTAACTTTTGTTTTCAAACCTTTTACAAAGTTATTAAAGTGGTTTAAATATAGAAAGAAAGGGTTTAAAAGCTTTTTTGATTTACAAAACAAGTTTTAGAGTTATGGTCCATATAACGATAGTCGCTTTGGGTGAGTTTTGTAAATTGATGATTTTTGTATAAAATAAAAGGAGTTATCAATTTTTAGATATTTTTAAAAATATTCAAAAATACATTTATAAGTATTAAAAAGGAAGTTTGAAATTTTGAATATAATTATGATAATTTATCTAACTATTTAAACGAGAGGTTTAAATTTTAAATGCTTTGTTTCAAAAGCTGAATTTTGTTTCAAAACCACTATTTTTAAAAGGATGTTTTAAATACGAGGGATTTTTTTGTCTCTACCATTAACCAACACCAAACAAATGTGATAGGAAGTGTTAAAATTTTGATGCATTTATGGAAAGTAAGTCGTCTTGTATTTATCAATAAAAGTCGATAAGTAGACTTTCCTATATCTATGAAATCTCAAACCAGAGTTTCTTGGCGAGGGATAGAGAAGTCGAAATGTCAGAAACATGATAAGTATAAGAGAATTAATTTCGATAAATGGGTCATGATTAATTAAATATATGGAAGGTACTTCATCGTATACTTGATACCAAATTCTAAGGTATGGAAACTCGTCTCTATCCTAAGAAGCAAGAATGTATGTCGAGGCAAGGATAGTTTTCTAACTTGTCCGACTTCACTGTTAACCAAGGAGTAGTACTGTTCGAAATTGGAAAGTGGTGATAGTATATGATGTTTTTTTTCGTACGCAAACTATATACACACCCAAACAGTGGTTTGTCCACTATCTATAACTTCGCCAGTTCTGAAATTGTCGATTATTAGTTTAGAGAGACCGGCATCGGGTAAGCATGAGTTATCCAAATACCACTTCAGAGCGACATATGTGTTCGAATGGGAAATGTTAACAAGATTTCTTGTTAACATCCCCTATGCATTTCATAGTACTGTTTCATATGAATTGAACCTTTCGATTGAGTGGATTACTCATTATTTGAATGAAATGACTAAGTCGGAAGGGTTTGTGATCATAGTTCTAATTCTAATAGGAAGGAACTAATTCCAAAAGGTTTTAAATGAATATTTATCTCCTATGCGAATTTAGAGGAAGAATCATCTTACTTTCGGCCTTACCGAAAGGTTTAAGTATGGCCTAAACATTTCAACTGGACGGGTTCTATAGTATTACCAAACCTTTCGATAACCCAGAAGGATTTTTAGAAGTTCAAGAAATCACCTAGCCCCGGTCGAAGGATTTAAGTGCATTTTGAACCTTGCAATATGACCATATCAGTAGTTTTATCAAACCTTCCGATGGATCGGAAGGTTTAGGAGACCATTTAAACCCTTTGGTCAGTTTATTTGGATCGAATGATCTTCATCCTTGTCATTTCATTATGTTTCCCTAGGAAACCGAAAGTAACCCACATTTCCTAATGGTTATATTAAACCTTCCAATGGATCAGAAGGTTTAATAAACCATCAAACCCTTCAGAAGGACAAGAAACCATTCGAGGGCATCAAATGATGAGACTGCTTTATTTGCCATTCTTTTGATACTTTCGGCCTCTTAGTTTGGCATTTCACATATGAAAATCTTTCGAAAAAAATGCATGATTCAAATATTTTATGACAATAACAAAAGCTGAGTCAATATGTTGTGAAACTTATATTTGGGAATATCCCACAAGTTTCGCTCCCCCTTCTTTTGTTTGATATTTAAGTTGAGGAGAAAGAAACTCATATGGTTGTCTGATGATAATTTCACAGCATATTCTCAAAATAAACAAAGAATATAAGAAATAAATCATCTGAGATCAGCTGTTAATGTAAAATTAACGCCTGATCGTGATTATCCCCAAATTCCAAGTTGATCGCAAGCCATAATTCTCTTTATTTCTTCATAATGGAATCTGATACAAAATTTGGGACGATAATCCCTAATTTGATTTCAAAATTAGGGTTACAGTAAGTTGGATGGAAGCATTAGAGATTGTTGAGTAGAATGAAATGAGAAGAAGATTGGATCCTCAGACCGGACCCCCGGGGTCTTATTTATAGATATAGGCGGCCTCCCTTTCGGCCTTATGCTCTTGTTAAGATGGAAGGTTCCTTCTTCTAGGAGGTTGCAAACCTCTCGGTTTTAATGAAAGGTTTGCCCTTCATGCACCATCATGGACTGCTGAACGTCTTCAAAGGCCTTGTGTTTCCTGATGCATTCATGTGCTCTTCGTCTCCCCGAAAGGTTGGTTTCTTTTGTGGCACTATGAACCTTACGGTTTTTGTCAGAAGTTTGCTCCCCCATGTGGTTAATGTCGAAAGCCGCACTTTTCTTGCATGCTGTCGGAAGGTGGTCTTTTATGGAATTATGGATTCTACCTTTATGCAAACCTTTCGATACCGTTGAAAGTACTAGACACGTACTTCAACCGGTTCTAAAGGCTCACTATGCTTCCGAAAAGTTTGTTAACTGTGTTGCCCATTCTGGTCCTATTCTTTCTACTCCCCTGGGAAGATGTTTGTTTGAATGACGAATGATGAATCCCTTCACTTGCCCCGAAGGGTTCTGACTTGTGGCAGGCCTGCTTCTTGCGCTCCTTCCTTTTTATTTAAAAAGGCTTGGGGTGCTTGCCTTTCCTTTCGTCTTAGCGTTACGTCAGGAGATCCTATAACTGTTTTCCATTCTATACTTGCGAAAGCCTGTTCTCTGGAGTTGCTATGTGCTCTATTTTCGTCGGGTGCTGTGCAAACCTTTTGGTGTCCTTGAAAAGTAACTACTTTTGATACTCTTTGTCTGCGCGAAAGGTCTTTGAAGTGCCTTCTTTATCTTCATTTACATTTTATGGTTAACATTTAGCCCCCCATGTAAAGAAGGCTTTTTTCTTTAGGACAAAGATTTTGAGATCACAGAACTATCCCTGCATTCTTCAAGTTGATAATAAATAATTGAAGAACAAAAAATATGATTTAACATTCATAATAGAAGCCCTAAAAGCCTAGGATACCACTTTTGGGGCACCATTTTGTGACGATATCTGACAAGAATCTCAAAATGACATTTTTGATTATTGATAAGTGATGGACGGGAGGTTTCCTCTAATGGTTAACAATAGAAGTCCAAAATACCAATTTTGGAAACCAATAATAGATGACCAAAATACCAATTCTGGTAATCAATAATAGAAGACCGGAATACCATTGTTCGTAAACAATGATTGAAGACCAAAATACCATATCTAGTAATAGAAGACCAGAATACCATTACCGATAATTAATAATTGAAGACCAGAACACCGTATCTAGTAATTGAAGACCATAATGCCATATCTGGAAAATGTTCGCGAGAAAAAGTCAGCGACTAACCTCTAATTTTCTTGTTGAATATGCCATCCTTCGGCTTCGTTTGTGCTTCGCATGCTATTTCTCTCTCGGGCCTGAGTTTTCTTTGCTTATATATTATTAGTTCTGGCCTATTTTTAGGCAGGACACATTTTTCCAATTTTGTGCTTATTTAAGCAGAGCCTATTTTATGTTGTTTGTCATGTTTGACAGTGCCGACCTCTTTTGGTGGTTGCTATCTTGAGTTATGCCGATTTCTAGCAGTTCTTGTTTTAGGCATGGACTTTTCATAGTCTGCCGGATATTTCATCCAGGTTTCCGGTGCACTCGGCTTGCTTTTTCTGAAGCAGGGCCCAAGGACTTACCCGACCCCCCTTCAAGAGGCGCCTTAGCCTAGCCATAGCATGATGCGTTTAAGGGCTTGTTCAGAACCTTGGCCAGACCGTAGCATAGCGGGACAAAGGGAATACTCGTCCTCCCTCCAGGAGGTGCCTTATCCTAGCCATAGCATGACGCAGATAAGGGCTTATGCTACTTTAACCTGGCCATTTCTGGTGTTGGCACGGATAAAGGCATACGCCCTTCCTCCAGGAGGTACCTTGAGCTAGCCTTCTTGGCGCGGCCAAGGGCTTCTACCATTATTGGTAGCCTGCCATCTTAGGTAGTTCAAGTGTTTAAGGAAAATTTCACTCCCGACCATGTAGATTTTCCTTACTAAATCATAGTAGAGGTGTCCTTGGAAATGGTTTATTCATTCAAAGTTGGAAAATATAGTCTCAAATGTTCCGCGTTCTAGGTTCTTGGCACCATATTCCCATTAGGGTAACATAGCTTGTAGGCTCCTGGAGGAATTTCTTTGAAGATTACCAATGGACCTTCCCAATTAGGTCCCAATGGCCCATCTGATGGGTTTTTAGTATTGGCCATTACCCTTCGAAGTACTAAATCCCCTTGTCTGAATGACCTGGCTTTTACTTTCAAGTTGTATTATCTTGATATTCTCCTTTGATATTTAGCCGTTCTCAAGGCTGCTTCATCTCTTAGTCCATGAATCATGTCAAGTGATTCCTTTCTCAATTCCTGGTTTAGATTAAAGGCGTATGCAACTCTTCTATGAGAAGGTACCTTAATTTGTACAGGTAGCATTGCTTCACATCCATATGTTAAAGAATATGGGGTATGACCAGTTGTAGTTTTAGTTGAAGTTCTATATGCCCACAGTACTAAGGGCAATTCTTCTACCCAATTCCCTTTTGCCTTGTTTAGCCACTTTTTCAAGATGGTTTTGATTGTTTTGTTAGCTACTTCAACGGCTCCATTGGTCTTTGGGTGAGCAACTGAGGAGAAACTCTTTATTATCCCATTCTTGTGGCAAAACCGTGAAAATTCCTTACTCTCAAATTGGGTCCCATTGTCAGATATTATCTTATAAGGTATCCCAAATCTCGTTACAATGTTTTTGATGACAAATCTTAGCACTTTCCCAGAGGTAATTTTTGGGAGTGGTTCTGCTTCAACCATTTCCTGAAGTAATCTACCGTCACTACAACATAATTTGCTCCTCCCTTGGAGATTGGAAGCGGTTCAATTAAGTCGTTTCCCTAAACGTCAAATGGCTATGGGGTAGCAATAGGAGTTAGTTGACTTGGTGGGAGACATGGTATTTTTGAATAATGTTGATACTTCTCACACCTTTTAACATACTGCATAGCTTGGTTAGCCAGATGTGGCTAGTAAAACCCTTGCCTCACTACTTCTTGGCCAGTTTTATTCCATTAGAGTGATCCCCCACTACACCAAAATAGTGATTTTGTAACATTTTATATTTGTTAATTTCTAACACTTATAAATGTTACAGCCTACTGACAATAAAAAAGTACCTGGAAAAGTGTTGGGAAATGTAAATAATGTTTTTTATAAACTTTCCAACAAATCAGTTAGAATTTACAACATAAAAAAGTGTTATAATTGTTGGTAAATTTGTAAACAACTTACTAAAAATTGAACCCTTCTTTAATCTTGTATATGTTGCATTTTCTAAGGCTTTCCTCTTCCATCACCACCATCAGCCACATAATTTTTAATTAGATTAGGGTTCCACCTTGCGCATTCCATCACCATTTTCTAACATTTTCCCATTCACATTCCATCACTAGCGTCGACAGATCAAAACTTTGGCCATTCACACATCCTCCAACCTACCAGCGGCTCAATTTAAGACTAGGGTTCCCATACGCATCATCTCCAAGCGACATTGATCGACGAGAGGCTCTCGTGACTTCAGGCCTAACCGAACAGACCAGACATCGACGTCATCTCTCCATGCGACTTTGGCAATCTTAGGTTCAATTTTGATTTTGATTTTGTTTTTTTTATATTGGTTATGTTTATTATCCCGCCTTTTGGCAAGGCCGAGATATCATGGAACTGACTGAAAACCAAGGATCACTCATCCCGGATATCGAGTACGCACAGGTTCACTATGGATATCGATGAATTTTGTCTGAGTCCGGATCAAGCTATAATCGACAAGACTCGACAAGCGAAGTCATGAAAGCAAACGTTCCAAATTTCAAGTCAATCCAAGTTCGTATGCTTAAGTTATGATTGATGCAAATTGAAGGAGATAACCCCATTTTCGTATCCATCATTGCACCTCGGTTCGAATCCATCATCTTCGTATCGATCAGGGAAGCCGCAACTTCGCATCCATCTCTACGCCTCGGTTTGAATCAGTCTAGTTCGTATCCATCGTTGAGCCTCATTTCACATCGATCGACTTCGTATCCATCGACAAGCATTTGTTCGAACCGATCAGGATGTGCCATTTCATATCCATCGAGAGAGTATGCTTGTTCATATCGATCTACTCAACTCCAGCAGTTGTTTAGTTCGTATCCATTCTGGAAGACCTTGTTCGAATCCATCGAGGCTCGTTAGTTCGTATCCATCAAGTAAACATTACTTCGTATCCATCATGCTCGTTCGATACGAACAGGGCCACACGATCAATACAAATCAAGCAACTTAGTTCGATATGAACAGGGTCACTTTTATCGATACGAATGAACCTACTTCCATCGATACAAATTGGCAACGGCTATCGACTCGAACGAGGCAACAGCCTTCGATACGAACGAGAAAAAGTTAAGGGGCGACTTGGTCAACTCGGCATGAAAAGTGGATCGATCCGAAGAGTGCATGCCACGTCATCGCCTGGACACGTGCAACGATCGATTCGTAGAAGATTGATTCGAAACCATCGATTCAAACCAGACAGCCCACTGAAGAAACCAACTCGTATCGATCATATCTCGTAATCCACGAGTCCAAATGCTATGAAATTTTCACAGGAGCTTACGTACAAGCTAAATAATGTTCCTGCAAAGTTTCGACTCCATTGGACAAATTCTTGATTGATACGAAATTGGTTCGTATCGATCACGGATCGATTCGAAATTGCATGGGATCGATCGCGTGGGCCCACTCACATGCCAAAAGAAGTCTCCCCAAGTTTGAGCGAGATATCAGCCTCCTACGCCTATAAATAGAGCCCCAGGGCCTGTAGAAGAAGGATCTTTTTGGCTTTCTAGCGTCCAGACTCTGCCAAATTCAACTTTGCACTGCTTTTGTACTCGAATTTCAGAACTATAATTCATTGTAATTCACTGTAGTCGATTGTAATCGCCGAGTGATTATCAATAAGGTCATCAAACTTCAAAGTGGACGAAGGCTGGATTGCCGAACCACTACAAATTCTGTGTTTTTTACTTCTTTCATCTAAATTTGCGGAGTATTCTACATTTTTCATTCTCTATATACTTGTTTTTGTGATATGTGATTGTGAACTGTTGCTTTCTTCGGTAATTAGGTGTTTGTGACCAATTTTGGCGCAAACATTTTGGCGCTTTCACTGAGAACTGAACTCAGGGATTCTATCATTTGGAAGTTGAATTTGAAGGCTTAGTGATTCAGATCTGAAAAGCTATGACAAGGCAAAGAGCGGAAAGAAGTCAACATAAAGGAAGTCAAGAAGCTTCCTCAGTAGCGAACCAAGCTTCGGTCTTCATCACCAGAGATGAGATGGAGATGATGATGGGAGCTATGCATGAAGAGCTTCTGAAAAGACAGGAAGAGATGATGCAGAATTTGCTTCGACGAACTGGGCAAACCGGAGTACAGAATCAAACCAACGCGACTATAGGAGATGCTGGAGATAGGAATCAAGAACATGAAGCAACCAGAGTTCAGAATGGAGCAGGACCATCTGGCGCAGCACCAAAACTAGGGGCACACACCTAGAGCATGTTGACCTAATCCCGGGAAGAGCATCAGGTAGACCCGAGCAGCATGGCATTGATAGAGGAATGGATGCTTAGCCAGAAGAACAGATCCCAAGATTCCCTCGTGAACTCAGGGGGTAGGTTGAAGGCAGTGGGCCAAGACTACAACTCGGAGATAGTGACAGCTTGGCGGAGATGGTTAGACGAGCTATGAGAGGTGGATTGGTAAATAAAGACTTGGAGGATGTGAATAGGAGTCCCTTTACTCCAACTATCAGGTGAGCTAGGAACCCACTGGATTTTAAGCTACCATCATTGGAGATATATAATGGAAGGACAGATCCTACGGTTCATCTGACAAAGTATATGAGGCATATGGAAGTGTTGGGGGGCATAAGAAGAGATCATGGCCCGGTGCTTCCCATTGTACCTGGCAGACATTGCGGCGCTATGGTTTAGACAATTGGAGAGTGGTTCTATTAGAACTTGGACTGATTTGACTGAAAGGTTTATGAGGCAATTCAGAGTTCATATTTCAAGACCCAAGAATGTGATGAGTTTGGCAGCACTGAAGCAAAGAACCATGGAGTCTTTGAGAAGCTTTTTGATGCGATTCAATGTAGCGGCGGTGTCGGTGGATCGACCAGATCCATACATGGTTTTGATGGTAGCCGTATCTGGCATAGCTGACGACACATAATTCAAAAATTCATTGACAAAGGATCCCTCTATGGATCTAGGAGAATTTTATCATGAACCTGAAGGATTTTTACGATTAGAGGATGCAAATGCTGAAAGAGAGGAAGGAGAAGGAATCAATGTTTATGGAGTCAAGGGTGAAAAACCTCCTGAAAAAGGGGCAGAAGCTGGTAAAGGGAAACGAAAGGCCGAGGATAACGTTGATGGATCAACGCGGCCATTAAAGGAACATAGATTCACCTCATATATGGAGCTGAACGAGACTTTGGAATGGATCTACCAGGACACCAAAGGACAAGTTCCTTATCGAAATCCGATGAGGAGAGATCCGACCAGCAATGAAAGAAGGTCATACAAGTATTTCTTATTCCACGAGTTGAATGGTCATAGCACAAACGACTACAGACACTTGAAGGATGAAGTCGAGGGGCATATCCGGAATGGTCTGCTATCGCAATATGTGAGAAGGAGGGCCACGGTGGTGGAACAAGAACGACCGCTACCTACACCAATTGAAGACGGCTCAGGATCGAGGCATCAGCTTGTTATCAACTGATTGAGATAATGATGAACGAGTGGAAAACTCCACACCGATGCGATTAAGTTGTTTACACATGTACTAGACCACGAACGATCCTCAGGAATGCTCTGATACAACTATAAATCGCATCAATGTAGGTGTTTGCGCTCTGACGTCACTGTTTTGCTTTTATTTTTTGTTTCTCATGTTTGGATTTGATTTTGTTTGACATTTCTGTTGAAAAACTCAGTTGGACGGATATTTGGTTTTGATAATTCTGAAACGGCCAAGTCACTTACACATGTACGGGATCGCGAACGGTCCCCAGGCATACTCTGAGATGGCGATAAACCGCCCTAATAAATAGTTCAAAAACTCACTCGAGCGTGAATTCCGTTATTAATAATACTAAGTCCCCCCCGGGAACACACAATTCGCCGCGAATGGCACCCGACAGCGAACGGTCACAACTTGCCTCGAACGGCACCCGACCGTAAGCGGTCACGATTCGCTGCGAACGGCACCCGATCGCGAACGATCACAACTCGTCTCGAACGGCACCCGACTGCGAACGGTCACAATTTGCCGCGAATGGCACCCGATCGCGAACGATCACAACTCACCTCGAACGGCATCCCGACTGCGAACGGTCACCATTCGCCACGAACGGCATCCGACCGCGAACGGCCACATATCACCTCAAATGACGTACGATCCCGAACGATCGTCATTTGTGGTCAGATAAGACTATCAATTTCTTTCCAGGTCATTAATAGGATGTGAACGTCCAACTTATGGCCTTACAAAACACACCTTCCTACCGCAGGGCGTGTTTTGGAGGGCAAGTGTTATCCCGCCTTTTGGCAAGGCCGAGATATCAAGGAACAGACTGAAAACCAAGGATCACTCTTCCCGGATATCGAGTACGCACAGGTTCACCATGGATATCGATGAATTTTGTCTGAGTTCGGATCAAGCTATAATCGACAAGACTCGACAAGCGAAGTCATGAAAGCCAACGTTCCAAATTTCAAGTCAATCCGAGTTCGTATGCTCAAGTTATGATCGATGCAAATTGAAGGAGATAACCCTTATTTTCGTATCCATCATTGCACCTAAGTTCGAATCCATCGTCTTCGTATCGATCAGGGAAGCAACAACTTCGCATCCATCTCTATGCCTCAGTTCGAATCGGTCTAGTTTCTATCCATCCTCGAGCCTCAGTTCGCATCGGTCGACTTTGTATCCATCGGCAAGCATTTGTTCGAACCGATCAGGATGTGCCATTTCATATCCATCGAGAGAGTATGCTTGTTCGTATCGATCTACTCAACTCCAGTAGTTGTTTAGTTCGTATCCATCCTGGAAGACCTTGTTCGTATCCATCGAGGCTCGTAAGTTCGTATCCATCAAGTAAACATTACTTCGTATTCATCACGCTCGATCGATACGAACATGGCCACACGATCAATACTAACCAAGCAACTTGGTTCGATACGAACAGGGCCACTTTTATCGATACGAACGAACCTACTTCCATCGATACGAATTGGCAACGGCTATCGACTCGAAAGAGGCAGCGCCCTTCGATACGAACAAGGCGAAATTCAAGGGGCGACTCGGTCAACTCGGCATGAAAAGTGGATCGATCCGAAGAGTGTGTGCCACGTCATCGCTTAGACACATGGAACGATCGATTCGAAGAAGATTGATTCGAAACCATCGATTCAAACCAGACAGCCCACCGAAGAACACCAACTCGTATCGATCATATCTCGCAATCCACAAGTCCAAATGCTATGAAATTTTCACAGGAGCTTACATACAAGCTAAAGAATATTCTTGCCAAGTTTCGACTCCATTGGACAAAATATTTATCAATATGAAATTGGTTCGTATCGATCACGGATCAAGTCAAAATTGCATGGGATCGATCGCATGGGCTCCCTCACGTGCCAGAAGAAATCTCCTGAAGTTTGAGCTAGATATCAGCCTCCTACGCCTATAAATAGAGCCCCAAGCCCTACAGAAGAAGGATCTTTTTGGCTTTCTAACGTCCAGACTCTGCCGAATCCAACTTTGCACTGCTGTTGTACTCGAATTTCAGAGTTATAATTCGTTGTCATTCACTGTAGTCGATTGTAATCGGCGAGAGATTATCAATTATGTCATCAAACTTCAAAGTGGACGTAGGCCGGATTGCCGAACCACTATAAATTCTGTGTTTTTTACCGCTTTCGTCTAAATTTGCGGAGTATTCTACATTTTTGATTCTCTATATACTTGTTGTTGTGATCTGTGATCGTGAACTGGTGCTTTCTTCGGCAATTGGGTGTTTGTGACCAATTTTGGCGCAAACAATGTTCATAGTAAGACTTGGAGATGTGTTATGTTCAATATGTTATATATTGGTTGGGTTCAATATTCAGACATAATTTTTAATTGATTTTTTATATTGGTTAGGTTCTAGTTTCTCTCTAACTTTCTCATGGTTACATTGAATTTGGCATGATATAGTTGAGTGCAATTATTTTTTTGTTTACAGGATCGACATTTTCTTTTAGGATTTAAGAAGAAAGAAAATGAATACAGTTGTGAGAAATTATTAATAGCAAAAGAGAGTTAATATTGTAAATTAATTATTATGAAGTCCTTTCATATTTTGTCATTTAAAACCATTTTTGAAGTCTGTTTAACAATTTTCAATGCCTTATATTAGTTTGTCGATGCAATTCAAATATTAGGAAAAGAAAACTATTAAAGGAGGGGAAAAAAGATTAGAGAGGTGATTGTTGAAAGGGAAAAGTGGGGAGAAAATAGAGGAGAATTATGTGTATCCATATTCCAACATAAGATAAACTCATGTTCTTTAGATTCTAAATAACCCAGCAAGGCAAGTACAAATTAGTAAACCTCTATCATTTTTATAATAGGGATATCAATAATTTGATTCTTGTATTAAAAATAAAATAAGATTACTAGCATGCATAGACCCTTGGTCTAGTATTATACTCTTATGGTATGATGTTTTTCTGGGCTCTTTCCTAGCTTATTTAGAAATTTAGTGAGAAAGGAAATTTAGTATTAAAAATAAAAAAGTTACTAGTTAACTTTGTTATAGGTCTTCGTAATTGCAAATACAATTACAAGCAATTGCAATTGAAAATGGATTGGGTTTAATTTGAAAGTGTGTTATGGATTATGTAATATGGATATACGATAACACAGAGCATAGTGATGATAGCTATATAGTAAATAGTGTAGAATATAAAAACAATATAATAAAAATAACATCAGAGATTTTTATACTGGTTCGAAGCTCCGTCCTACGTCCAGTACCAGACTCCTTCTGGAATTTTACTAAAACAATAACCCACACTTAATCCGGAGAAATAGGTCTACACAACCCTTGAGCAGCCGAACAAGGACCTAAGCAGCGGAATAGGATTTTGCCTCAGTAATTGAAGAGGACTTAACACGCCTGAGCAGCAGAACATGACTTCAACAAATACAAAAGATTTTTTTGACTTTTTGTGTTCTGATAACATGGATAAGTCTGTTTATAGTACACCCTTCCTATGATCATTTCCTCGAGTATAAATAAGCATATTTAAAGCTTATGAAGATTAGAAAGGAATAGTATTGCTTAGAAAATGATATATAAATCTGATTCAAGCAATAAGTATGCTAAGAATGCCGAACATTTGAGAGTATAGTTGCAAGAATATTAAAGAGTGCTAGATAAGAAAGATAAGCAGATCAAGTGATTTGGAATCAATTTAGGATATGTATTTATAGTTGTTAAATAGCAGCAACCATTGGTGAAGAGTTTTGGTTGAAGCGTTGCGTCCAAATCTCTTTGTAGAAATTTTTTAACTCTTCACGAATGATCGTGTCTTTTCAAAAAATATAGCTGTTATAGAAATTCAGTCAACTGAGCCTCTAGGTCAGTCGACTAAATATTCAAACAATTTTTATTATATATTATATATACTTGTGCACCTGTGCATATTGCACAGATACTAGCAGGTCAGTCGACTGACCTGCCAAGTCAGTCGACTGACCTGGTATTATCTGTGCGATTTGCACAGTTTACACACACACACATATATATGATTCTAACTTTAAAACTTTGATTATATATATATATATATATATATATATTATATGCTTATATATGTATAAATTATTTGAAAATAAGGAGATTATATATAAGCTAATATATACGTAAACGAGGAAAGATCTTAACAATATTGACCTAAGACTCAAAAAAATAATAATATAAAAGTCGATGCACCGATTTTGATGTCATGTCTCCATGTAGTATACATTCTCTTTTTGTCGTAACAGTCGTTGAATTTGTACGTTGTAGTGGTAGCTTTATGTCAAGAATCAAAACCAAGTCTCAACATTATCCCCCTTTTTGATTGATGACAACCTGTAAATAGATATAGATTTTGACCGCATATAATATGAATACTTACTCCTCCTGAATCATTGGCGATATATATATCCTGCATTGTTAATGTTAGTGTTGATTTTCTCCCCTTTTGTCATCGACAAAACGGAATAAAGAATATGAATAATTGCATGATGCATGTATAGATATTCAAATTATAGCAATAAAAGAAATAAGCATTCATACGTTTCAACATCACAAATAATAGGAAACAGTGGCTATTTAGTACAAGCCATGCCTTAATGTTTTGAAATGAAACTAATGTTTGTAAATCTTACAAAGCAAATACTAAGATAAACAATAACTTACTCTATTATACGCTTACCCCTATCACCATGAGAACTTTAACCACCTATCGCACCACCATCGCTTCCATTTCCACTATTGTTGCTACTATTCGCTTGATCATCGGAAGAGGAGAACCAAGTGAAGATGGGTTGTTTGCCCGGATCATCTAGTGTAAATGTGGAGGAACCTGACGAACACGAGATCGCTTGCCATAACTTTGTGAAAAACCTTTCACTTTATCTAGCTTTTTGTTAACTTTAGTGATATGTGTGTGATTAATTTGTTGGTTAGACATATCATGGAAATAGACTCATGTGGAGGTAGACCTGGATACGGAATCAAAATTTTGTCTTGTTGACGAATATTTGATCTTTGGCAAGTCGGATGGTGAGATGATGCTTCGACTTGTTGTTGAGGTGGTTGATCTTGAGGTATTTGACGTTGAGTCCATTCTTCAAAGGAAATGATGGGAGGAGGTCGAGCAACTGGTAATTTCATCAATGCTAGAGTATGCGAGTTTAAGTAGCCGGCGGTAGAGACCGGTGAGTCAGGTTCCGGAATCTCACATTCTTTTAGTAAGCGCATAATGTATTCACCGTAATATATGACCTTCATGCAGCCATTGTTGAAACTTAAAAACTCATTAAGAATTAACCGGAGCCAATTAACTTTGATATTTTCGAAGATGGCATATAAGGCTTTGAAATTGTGTTCATAAACAGGTTCGTAACTTCCGGTTCTCGAAGTACGGTTTTCATTAACGCACGGTGCATAATCCTAGCTTTAGGCCTTAAGGACATAGATTCGAGTTGGCGCATATCATCTTCTAAAAACAAATGACTTATACGACCACGAACGACCATATCACAATCAACATTACTTAATTCAATTCCATCATTTTCAGATTTTAGGATGTGAGCCATTCGATCTAAAGAAAAAAATACCACTTTTCCACAAAACAAACTCCATACGCAATCATCTTTGTTTTGTATATTTTGATGACCCAAATTAAGATTGGCATAGAATCGCTTAACCATAATTTGATTTATCTTGTGCTTGCTTCATCAATATTAACTAAAGACTCCAAATTGCTACGATGAGCCAATTCTTGTATATGATAAGGAGAGAAAATGGCAAATTTTATAGACGAACCTTCAAAAATACGAGAATCTTGCATTCTTCTCCATCGTCTAACCGCGGTATCGTCGAAAAGCCATTGTCGGATTTAGTCATCGGAAGGAAGTTGAGAGGATGAAGTTGCTTGACCTTTTCCTTTTGGAGTCATTGAATTTGAGCGTTGGAGTTAAAAATTTGGTTTTTGAACATGTAGGGTTTGAGGAAAATTGAAAAATCTGAAGTAAAAGTGAAGAGTAAAGGCGAGTTTGGAGAATAAAATGTTGAGATTGGGTTGGTAGGAGCAGTTAATTTGGCTCAGATCATGAACCAGTCGAATGAATTAGGTGTTCAGTCGATTGAATCTGATTTTCGATATTTTGGATCTTCTGGTTCAATCAACTGAAGGCCTGATTCAGTTGACTGATTCTGGGTGATCAATTTTTTTTAACTTCTGGTCCAATCGACTGACCAACTGTGGCAGTCGACTGAATCTGCTGCAATGATATTTTGATTACCGAGTCAGTCGACTAATTTACTGGTTCAGTCGATTGGCCTGTGCCAGTTTTCCCAATAAGCCTATTTTTTGTGAAGTTTTTGTATATTTGTTTGTATTATATATACTAATGAAAATATAATTTTATTTATATGATTGTTTGTTCTAGATATATGTTGTGAATATATAAAGGAAAAGAAATGATTCTTTTGTTTCTATTAAAAAATTGTACATGGTTTATTAAATTATTCAGAAAATGAAATACAACGACAACTTCTCTTATTTGGAAGGGCTAGAATTTTTGTAGCTCTGTAGCTCATTGCGTCGAACGTTGGATGCTTCATTTCGATCCCATGAGTTCGGGGAGACCGGTGGTCGAGGTGGGGATGAAGTAATAGGACGACGAATGGGCATAGCCACCTGTGCGTCGATTGGATGTGATGAAGCGCCACAGAATTTCATGGCAATATGTTCTATAATGCCTAGGCGTCTTGAATTGATTTTCTGCTTGTAATACATTTCGCGTTGAAGCATCAACGACTCCTGCTGATATTGATGTATATCACTTATCTTCTGTTTAGTCGTTGGAGAGTAGTCAAACACAATTTTCTTTCCTTTCTTTCTCTCCGAAGTGTATCTGGTATGATCGTAAAGAGTAGAAGGTTGTGTAGAATGACGAACGGGTGTTTTTGTTGGGGATTTGGAAGAGGTTATGATTTCTGCAGAGTGAGTTGAATGTGAGGAATTTGACATAGTGGTAGAACTTTGTATTTTTCAGTTTAGTTGTTTGTACGAATAGCAGTGAATAGGAATGACAATTTATAGGCTATAATGGAGAACAAAAAGGATTTGAAAGTGAATATGATTTCAAATTGAATATGATTTGAAAGTGAATATGATTTGAAAGTGGATATGATTTGAAGGTGGATATGATTTGAAGGTGAATATGATTTGAAAGTGAATATGATTTGAAAGTGGATATGATTTGAAAGAGAATATGATTTGAAAGTGATATAGTTTGAGAATATGATATTTTGATATCCATTGTGAAATGATTTTGGAAATGTAAAAGAACCATCCGGTGTGTAATAAGGGATTGGTTGTTAAAGAGAGCGAGATGGGATATTGTCGTACTCTCTGCTAATACCGAAAACCACTTTAACAACTGTGTACGTGGTGGAGATTCCAGAAATAAAGTAGGATGGTTTGGCGAAGGATTTCTGTATAAGGTATGATGTGACCCTGACTCCCGTGAGTCAGCATAGATGTGACTAAAACGGGAGCCATGCCGGGCCAAGTGAGGTCATTCCTCCGATCGGACGCATTTCTTCGATACCATTCTATTGCCATGTGATTGATTTGGTGGCCACCCTTGATTTTTGATTTAGGAGTGTGTTTCGAGGTGGGTGGTAGGAGCTGCTATGTGTTACGACCAGTCCGGATCCACGATTGGTATATCTATCCTGGCATTGCCTCGAGTGTCGTGTTCACATACCCTAGAGAGCCTTCTACGAGTTTGTTTTTTTACCATACCTATGGAGTACCATCTAATAGCCCTCTAGCTTACGGGGGGAGTTACACTACTGTATAGACTATAGGAATATATAAAATGTGTTAAGGGGGATATGGGCAATTCCTTAACGCTATTTTAATACTTTTACTTTACTGTAGACATATTATAATAGCGTATTATACTACATAGTAGATAGTTTAATGGATCCTTAGGAGATGTGAATCCTAAACATCTCTTAAGTTACTACACTCACGTTAGACACTATAGGAGATGTCAAACCCCGTAAACATTTCTAACGTCGTTCCACTCATATTTGTTTACTGTTGATTTAACTCACATAAGATCTTTTAGTTCTGTCTCGAGTATTTTTCCTTTTCAATTCGCTCGGGTCAGCCTGAGCACTTCAGGATTTGAAGACCTTTTTTCTGGAGGACGAAGACGAAGATTTGTATTATTAGTATTTACTATATTTAGTTCACTCCATCATGTGTTCCACTGCATTATTTATTATTCTCTGGTAGTGTAACTCTGATCTGTGTTGTATAAGTATAATCAAATGTTTTGTAAAATAGCTTCATGAATTGTTATTTGATTATTATATTTTGTCATTCCGTTGCGAGATTTTATTTTGACTTTTCTTTCTCTGCTTTTTCTTATTTACCCCATAACATCCATCCTTCTATATGGTTTGAGTGGCATGTGTGTCTGCTTAAAAACGTACAAAAATATGGGATGTTATAGTTGGTATCAGAGCTTTGGTTTAGCGAAAACCTTAGCTTTGTGGGGTCTGACTCTTTGCTAATAGGGTAATAATACCCTATGATGAGTCGCTGAGTGTATATATATGAGACAGCGTATTTGTTGGTGTTATAAAAAGGTTTTGATATTGTGTTAATTTGTTCCGTTTTGTATTTATAAATTCTGGTTGGTACGTAGGACGCTATGACATCGAAAGGGATTTCTAAACACTTAATAGGACAGACCGACATAATATTTGTTTTGAAATATAGGTAAATGAAATAATTTTTCCTATTATATATATTCTGTATGTAAAATAAATTTTATAAATGATATATTTGGTTGTAATATATTTGTTGTTAGGTAGTAAAATTTTATAAATATTGGTTGTAAAATAAAATTTACAAATAAAATGAGAATAAATTGGAAATTTTAGAACTTAAGTTCCGGGGTTTTGAAAATTTCTTTTGAATAATTTTGGAATATAATAATAATATTATTTAGAATTATTTTCCGATGTAAATATTTTAATATGATTTGAAAGATTTGTTTTAAAGAAATTTTGGAAAGAAATAAGTTATGTACTCCCATCTCTATCGCTGGAAAATAATTTCGGTGATGAGTGCACGCATCATCGACATTCATTTTCAAGTTTCAAAGTGGGAAGACTGTTGTATTAGTAACTACACAATTGTTTGACAAATATATCTTGATTTTTATTTTTAAATATGATTTGATATATAAAAGATATGGTTATATATGTATATGTATATATATTAAATGATATGAAATGGAACCCTGCATTTAGTTTTAAATTTCTATATATTAGAGATTTCAATTATTTTGATGAAATAAAAAATTAACTATTTAATAATTGGAACTTCTAAATGAAAATAAGAAATTAAATGCTAAGTTATAAATGAGATATGTAAGAAATTTGAAATTTGTAACCTGTAAATAAAAAGGATATGAAAATAAGAAATGATAACTATTAAACATTTATTCAACTAAAATGAAATAAGATAAACTTGTGTAACTTTCAATTGCATTCTTAAAGATATATATATATATATATATATATATAACTTACCAATCATAAAAGTTGAAATGTTAAAACAATATGTAATGGAAAATTTCACAAGTAAAACTTATGTAATGGAAGTGTTCAATGAATTACTTTTATAAATAAGGATTTGATGTTATAGTTGTTATAAACTTAAGTTATAATTGAAATGCTACTAATTAAATATAATAGAAAAGAGAGTATTATAAATAAATGATAATAACTTAAGTAAATGTTTGAACCTATTTATAATAAAAATAAGTAGAAAAATGAATACTGTAAGTAAAAGATTTTGGACTTAAGTAATGTTTTAAACTATGGATAACTAAAGGAAGTAATAAAATGAGTATTATATTAAGTTAATGATTATAACTTCAGAAATTGTTGAAGTGAATTAGAAAACAGATTTAGTATTCAATGATATTATATAGGGAAGAAAATGAATGTAAATAAATGAAATCATGTAATGAATAAATGAATGAAAATTGAATTTTTGTAAGAAATAAATGTAAATTGAAGAAATGATCATTCAGAAAAAAAACTTGTAAGAATAAACTAAAATAATATTTTGAATGTGTTGCTTGTTTTGGCTTATGGGTTGTTAGGAAAGGATACTCCTAATTGTTTTGGATGTATGAATAAATCTATTGAGTTTTATCTAAGACTGTTGAGTAGATGGTATACTTAGTAGTTTATTTGTCATTCTATGCGATTTAAAGTGTCTTAACCCGAACAAACTATTTGTTTTGGTTGATATGGATGGATAATTGATTTGTTTTGATTTAATGGGATGATTGTATGCTTTCAGTTGAAAGTGGTTGTTGTTATGTTATGTTGATTGTTCGTTATGAAATTGAAATAATATAAATATTTCTCTTATATAATTATTAACTCGTTTTGGATTATATAAATGAAATACAGGTTATGGAAGTAATTGTTACTGCTTTTTGTTTCATAATTAAGCGTTGTTTGCCCGACAAATAGGTACGTTCTCGGATTACGGTTTTATATCGATATTATATTATTTTCCCCTCTGTTGGGATATATTATTTTGAAAAATTTATGATATATATTGTTTTATATTGATATTATAATTTCTCCGGAGCCTCTCCGTACAAAGGAGACTCTGCTAAAAATTTTCATGAATTTTGGACTTAGAAATTTTTCTGAAATGTTTTCCAAACTTTTGTTAACTTGAAAATAAAAGATTTAATTGTTTATAAATTTGTATATTTTATTTAATTATTTCATTATGTAAATTAATTGTTTATAAATTTAATATTTTGAATAAGATATATTGATTTCTTAATCTCTTCTTTTCCCTTCTTTTTTCTTTTCGGGGACGAAAAGTTTTGAGTGGGGGATGTAACGACCTGTAAATTTGCGATAAATCTAAAATGGTTAATTTAATAAGTTTTGTTATTTAATATTGAAAGAATTAAAATTTTGGGATTTATTAATGAAATAATAACTAAAAAAGGTGACAATGTTAATTAAAGTTAATTATTAACAACTTGAATGAAATTCCAATTAATTGAAATAATGTAAATGTTATAACTTGGTTATAAATTGAATATAAGTAAATAAATGTAAGTGTCGTATAAATTAATGAACTAGTATATAATTAATGGTAATTAAATAAAACCAGTATTATGTAAGTAATTGTAACATTGGTGTGTAAGTAATAAACTTATAAATGTGATTTAAAGTTAATGGTAACAATTAATATACGTTACCTATTTATTTAGCCTGTTATATTAAACTGGAAACCAATTGCAATAAATGTAATGAAGTATTACATTAATGTAAATTAAAGTAATATTTGGTAACAGTGTAATTTTTTTCGTAATATGGCAATTGGTTGAATAATAAGAATGGAAATCAAGATTTAATCGAATTTCGGAATATAAATTATAATAATTGGATTTATTACAATTAAATATAATTAAATATTGTGTTATTGTAAATAAAGATGATTTTGGAAATATTAATGTAATATGATATCAACTAATGATAATTCAATAAGATGAAACCAATGTAAATTCTATCTCATAATATGATAATTGATTTAATGAAAGAATGAAACCAAGTTGAATAAATTAATTAAGATTTTTATTATAATTAATGTATAAATTTGACAAAATTTCAATATAAGTGGAAATATAGTAGTCAATACAAATGTAGATGGAAATTGGAGGATATTAATGTAATGAAATATGAAACAAATATTAACTATGATTATTTGGGTAGTAATTGATCGAGTATAAAGATTGAAATCAAATCAATTTACTGAAATTAATTACAAATAATTGGAATCAATTACAATTGGAATTAAACACTGCAATTGATAAGATAATTAACATTGAATTGTTATAGAAATTTTTTATAGAGGATCACAAATTACTAGGTAAGCAAAATTTTATAGAAATTTTGATTTATTAACTTTGAATATAAAAAAGTGATTTAATTGATTTAATATTAATTTATTTAATTACCTGAAATATAGCCATTTTAGCCCCTGACTCGGATTTCGATGAAACCAGTTTCATCGAATCCGTAACCGTGAATTATTGTAGGATTTCAAGTTTCGTAACGATCGGACTTGTCGTTTGATCGTACGGGCTCGAAATGCCTAGAAATCAATTTAATTGAAATCAATTTGAAATAAGCTGATTTGAACATAACTTCTTCATACGATGGAATTAGGACTTGAAACTTGTTCCTTTGATTTTAAATATATTGAAAACATCTATTTTGACATATGGGTTGACCCATTTTCGTTCCAGAGGCAGAACGGGCTTTTCGGGTCGTTTATCGTTCAATCAAATTTTGTTTGTTCTTCCTATTTTCAGCTCTGCCTATAAATAACCTGTTATAAACCCTAGCCACTTCTTATTTTTATTTGTCTATACATACTTTTCCTTCTCAACTCCTCATTCCAATGGCAGACAAACAATTCTCTGTTCAATTTCAAATCAAATTCCAAATCAAAATTCAAACTCTACAAAACCTATCAATTATATATCAATTTGAAGCTCTTGATGAGCGCAAGTCGAAAATGCTGTCTGTTTTTCGATTCGGGTCTCTGTTTGTCCAAAAATCGCGAATTAATTCTCGACCATTCTTTTCATCCAATCGACTACAACCGATCGTCGAAATGATTTGTGGGCTTTGTGGAGATCATCGAGTGGAAGGCATCGGCAGTGTTCGTTTGGAGTTTCGATGGTTGGATCGGACTGTGCAATCGATTAGTGTTTAAAGTGTGGTGGTGGATGCGTGCTTTTGGGCGATCGGGGGAAGGATGTGGTGGGGTCACGAGGCATAGGGGCGTGGAGGCGAGTTGGCGGGTAATGGCGTGTGGCCGTGCATGGCGTGCGGCGCTGTCGTTGGTGGTGGTTCTGAGGGTTGCGCGCGTGATGTACTGTGCTCGCATGAATTGGTTAGGATGCATGACTGACGTGGCCATTGGGGGTATGGGAAATGTTTTTGTTTTATTTATTTTGTTTATTTTTGAAATTAAAAGTTCTAACTCGCATATCTTTTGCATACAACGTCGGATTCATGAGCGGTTTCTTGCGTTGGGATCGTATCGAAATTCCGGATATTTTACCCTTGTTTAGACGAATTCTGAGACTGTTGGAATTTTTGTTTTAAATTGGATTTAAATTTGATTTGATTTCGAAGGTGAGTGTTTTAACCCACTCACAACTTCTAAAATTTCTTATGTTTGTTGAATTAAATATATAATGTGATTGAAAATTTATTTATGACTGTTAGGTATATTTTAAATCATCATATCGGTTAATTTGAATTTATTTGAATTAAATTGTTATTTAATTTATTATTGAATATAAATTACCATTTAAATACCCGTTAATGGTTATTAGTTCTATATTTATATTTATTGATTGATTTGGACGATGATGGTGATGGATGTGTGACTATTGATATCGGATGAATGGATGTTGTATTTTATATCATTTTAAACTGCAAGTTCACTATGGGTTGAAATGATACATACCCGAATGATCTATAGATTAAGGAAAATTCGTTATGGATTGAAATGATAGAGTCGGGCGATTTTATGGATTTTAATATTAATTCGGGATTGCAGTTTGAAATGATATATAACTGTAAAAAAAAATTAAATTACGGATTGAAATGATAAATATTCGTATCACTTGAACCTAGGGTAGAGAATTATATACGGACACCAGATAGGTTAAATTAAATAATTTTTAAATTCTTAATCCTTGAATTTGATTAAATGATATTTTGAAATAAGATTTGATTTATATAAATTGAAGTAATTTTGGAAAAATCAAGTTTTATGTTGAAATGGGCATTGGTTTAAAGGGAATTGTTTAAGAAATTAATTGAAAGTTACATTTAAATTGTTAAGTAGTTTGATTGCAGTGAGTGATTTCAAAGTGAATATGATTTGAATGTGGATATGATATGAAGGTGAATATGTTTGAAAGTGGCTATGGTTTGAAAGAGAATATGATTTGAAAGTGATATGGTTTGAGAATATGATATTTCGATATCCATTGTGAAATGATTTTGGAAATGTAAAAGAACCATCAGGTGTGTAATAATCTTTTGGTTGTTAAAGAGACCGGGATAGGATATTATCATACTCTCTGCCAATACAGAAAACCACTTTAACAACTGTGTACATGGTGGAGATTCCAAAAATGAAGTAGGATGGTTTGGCGAAGGATTTCTGTATAAGGTATGATGTGACCCTGACTCCCGTGAGTCAGCATAGATGTGACTAAAACATGAGCCATGCCGGGCCAAGTGAGGTCATTCCTCCGATCAGACACATTTCTTCAATACTATTATATTGCTTTGTGATTGATTTGGTGGTCACCCTTGATTTTTGATTTAGGAGTGCGTTCCGAGGTGGGCGGTAGTAGCTGCTATACGTTACCACCAGTCCGGATCCGCAATTGGTATATCTACTCTGGCATTGCCTCGAACGTCGTGTTCACATGCCCTAGAGAGCCTATTATGAGTTTGTTTTGTACCATACCTCTGGAGTACCCTTTGATAGCCCTCCAGTTTAGGGGGGAGTTACGCTACTGTATAGACTATGGGAATATATAAAATGTGTTAAGGGGGATACGGGTAACTCCTTAACACTATTTCAATACTTTTACTTCACTGTAGACATATTATAATAGCATATTGTACTGCATTGTAGATAGTTTAATGGATCCTTAAGAGACGTACGTGAATCCCGAACATCTCTTAAGTTACTGCACTTATGTCAGACACAGGATAGATATCAAACCCCGTAAACATCTCTTACGCCGTTCCACTCATATTTATTTACCGTTGATTTAACTCACATAAGATCTTTTAGTTCTGACTTGAGTGTTTGGTCTTTTCAATTCGTTCGGGTAGAGCATTTCAGGATTTGAAGACCTTTTTTCTGAAGGACGAAGATGAAGATTTGTACTATTAGTATTTACTATATTTAGTCGCTGCATCATGTATTCCGCTGCACTATTTATTATTCTCTGGTATGTGTAACTCTGATCTATGTTATATAAGTATAATCAAATGTTTTGTAAAACAGCTTCATGAACTGTTATTTGATTATTATATATTGTCATTCCGCTGCAAGATTCTGTTTTGTTTTTTCTTTCTCTGCTTTTTCTTCTTTACCCTATAACAATCCGTCCTCCTGTATGGTTTGAGTTGGCGCGTGTGTCTGCTTAAAAACGTATAAAAAGACAGGATGTTACACCCCGCGTATCGGACACTGAATTACAAAAACGAATATACTGTGGTGATCAGCACGACGAGACGATCAAAACGGTGTACAGATATCAGCGATACGACCATCCGATCAATTGTCGATATTCGGTACCGAAAATGCTGCTAATTTTCCAAAAATAAGATAGACAAAGAAATAGCAGTCCAAATTTAATGAAATGAAAGATGTCGTCTCACTCAGAAGATGATTTACAAATTTATTATATAAAAATATTTAGGTTTGGAAAACATTTTATTATCATCAAATATTAACTGATTTAAATTGAAATAGAATTACACAAATAAAATAAACTTCCATATTATCTGATGAAAATTTACCATTAGCTATGTTGAAGTAGACGTAATCCAAATATTAAGATTTTCAATTCAAAATTTTATTATTTAAAATTTCCTAAAAATTCAATTAATTAAATAAATAAAACCACTAAAATTTACGGGTCGTTACAATTCCCCACATGCGTTTTCCTTTATTAGAAGATCCCATAATTAATTAATGTTATAAAAGTGACATATTCTCTTACTAATTAACGCCTTTACATCTCTTAATTAATTCATCTTTTAATTGATTGATGCGCCAATTAATCACACACTCATTGATTGCATATACCTATGTAACCTCTTAATTTTTAAATGCGTATGTTTGACATTTATATTTTTCACTGTTTTGCAATTATGTTAATTCAATCGATTTTATTTGTCATTAAAGCACGATGCGTAACATTCTCCCTCCCCTCTCCCTACTTAGGAAATTTCGTCCCCGAAATTTGATAAGGGTTCAATCATGCAAACCTTCGTGCATCCATTCTACATTAGCAACCATTTAGTGTACAACTAATTTTGCAACAATCAGTGCGTAGTGCAAAGTGCAATACATCATAAATATATGCATGTACAAGAATTTCTATGCGGTATCTTTTATATGAATGCTTTTTCTTTTAGAAATTCCTTTTAAAACATAATGCACACATCCTAAATATACTTGCAATTTCTATATGAACGAAATCTTTTGAAAACTCAAAACATTTTTCATCTAATTTTTCCCATACTCCTACTGAATAGGAGCATAGTTCAACAAATTTTACGTCCAAACTTACCACGCAACTTTTAATTTTCGAATTTTAGAAAATTCTAGTTTTCCAAATTCGATTTCTTATGTCAGAAAGAAGGTAGAAAATGAAAACACTTCACGTTTCTCCGTTTTACTTTTGCGTATCTCTCTCTTCGTACTTGGAACTTATGTCGCTATCCTATAAAATCTCTATTTTCTTTCCCAAGCATGGTTTACATAAGAAAGAATTTTCTTTTCAAGCTTTTTCCTAAGCTTAATTTATGGGAAAGATGTATTTTTTATTTTGCAATTCTCATATATTTCTATTGACGTTTCTGTTGCTTTCTTTAGATCTTACTGGTTTTCTTTTAGGTACCTTATATCTGCTTTTACTCTTCTTTTAATACAGCAACTAAACACAGCTATCATCTAGGGCAAGGAGGTCTAGGACCATGTCCACTCTGACATAGAAAGGTCTTACTCTAGAAATCCAAGTAACTCATATGCTCCTTTTGTCGTCTATTACTTGTTACCAACTTATGTCGTATTACTTATGATGAATAAGATCTATTCGTCTTTTCTATTCCATGCTCAAAAAGGAATAATTCTCAACGAGAAATTGATTTGATAGATCAGAAATTTTTATTTTAAGTCTCATTTACTGCAATGGATAAGAATTTCAATCTATGCAGTCTTTATCTAAAATGGCAACTAAGCTTGGGAAAATTATCTCTTTAGCTTTAATCTTTCCCCAACAAAGGTCTACCTATCCCAACCACATGTGTCTTATCATCTTACTATAGTCTACACATATGAAGCAACATTTCTAGGTTTTCACTAGTGTCCTATATAACTTACAGGAACTATCATTATTACTACGAGGAGTAGTTACTACTATAGCCTTATACTTTTCTGTTACACCTAGGAAACGATTCATATCTACACCATATTTAAAATTCTGGTTTGGTTTGGTATTTATCGTTTTACTTCAAAATTTAAAGCTTCTAAATTTTATCTTTTCAAAAACTTATTTAGTTTTACACCAAACAATTTTTTTAAAAACATGTCTTGCTTGTTCTTAAAATATTTTTCTTTTTTTTTTACTTTAGAAAATGTCCACATAAGTTTTCAAAATATCCTTCTTCTTTTTATAGAATTTCAAATTTACTAAAACTGGAGTAAATAAGAACAATTATTTTATCAAAAATCTCTTAACTTTCCTACTCTTCCAATTACTTAACCTTAAAGGAGTTACTAACTTACTACACTTAATGGTTTTATACCTTAATATATTGGAACTACTTTCTCTTATGAGAAATCATTTACGCTAAAACCTTCTATGAATCTTTTAAAGGAGGATTTCATGTTTATGTGAAATTATAAGGAATTTCTTATATATTTTATCAAAATAGGGTATACAAAATATGGTGCTTTACATACCTTGTACGTCTCTTTCACGTATTCCTTATAACTTGCACAAAACATCTTTATCTGTGATTCATAGAAAATTATATCACTATTCATTTCATTCCAATATACTAAGGTATGTTTACTTTATATTTACTTGAATAAGGTATTTCCTAATAAATTCATTAATTTATCGTACATTATTTTTCAAAAGAACTCATTTTTTAAACTTCTTTATAACTAGAAAATATTTTCATATACTTATTTAAATAATAAATGTACATACAAACCACTTTAGAGATTATCTCCAAAACTCATTTGGGTCAAAATAGATGTTGCGTAAAACACTATTACTACAACCCAAAAATACTAGTATATGGATTCAATTAAAACAAATATTAATAAATCTCGTATGCTATGTAAAAACATTTACTTTGGGAGTTACTTACTATAACAATAGTGTCATAATCTATGCTTCCTTTATTTTTACTGAAAACATTTATTACAATAATAAATGTTGTAACCTACGTTTTCGATACTTAACACACTCTAGGTTTTATATTAAAAATCGTTGTTTACCTATAATGAAACTAGTAAGCTATACATGCTTTATAGTTCTTCAAAAAGAATTTCACTGTTAACAAAATTTACATCATACAAAAACCAATGTAAATTTCAAACCACTTATTTTTTTCAAAAACCCAATATTTAATTCCTCAAATATATTAACAAATACATTTTTCAACTTTTCATTCAAAAGTTTCATTTTATTAGGTTAGACATAAAGTGAATTTTCTTTTTACTAAAACCTCTTGTTCCTTCCAAAATAAAAATACTCTTCCCGCTATCCCTAGGGGACTTCCCTACTGCCTATAACATATGGATACGAATTTGCTCTCAAAATATGGCTTATTTGTATGCTATAAATCGGTAATAACATAGGTCTCAACATCTACCTAGGAAACTAAGCACAAATATACCTCTAAAAACTTTCCATATGTTAAAGTCTGTAATTGGGGACAATTTTAATTTTAGTACATAATATAATTATAATTTATTCAAAAATACAAATACGTTCACTCACCATCTACCTAGGAATCCTAAACCTAGGCTCCGATGACAAATGCAACAACCCTAGATCCAGCGGGTCCAGATTTTTTGAAAAAAATGCTAAGATTCATGCCCACTGAAACCCGAGTTGGGTATCTGGTATCCTGCAAATAGACAAAGACAAATATATTAGAGCTCAGATAAATATTTCATAGCGGAACTAACTAAAATATAATAGTAAGTAAATACTCACCAATAAAATAACACTTTCTAAACAAGTGTCTCAAAGCTGGGAAGTCTCTGTCATCTACCTAACATGTAGGATGCTATGAGGAGGGGTCAGAACTAAAGTTCTGGTGAACGGACAAATTATACACTTCTAATCTTAATTCTGCATATGTCGTTTTATTTCCTTTTACTTTTAATTAGGTTGATTGTGTTTATAATACTCTCGCCTTTATGCATGAATCCTGCCCATCTACTCCCTAGTAGATTAAACCTACTAACAGATATATATATATAGCTATATGCCCAATGGCTGCATTGGTCCTAGGTACTACCCATAGTACCTTCCGTATCTCCTCCCAAAGGGACTCCATCGTCTTGCTTCCATGGCGTTCTGTGACTAGATCTATAAAGGACTGCCTCATAAGGCCTACAATGCAGATGTTCCGTCGTCTACTATGAAAATGTAAAACGGCGTCCGCACTAGTCTATACTAATGCTCAGACATCCTCAACGTACCACCCAGTGCGTACCTTGAGGACTATATGTAATCGTTCTGTCTACTCCCTGAATCCCGCTTAACAAGGTCTACCTTGCACAAAATTCAGTCGGGGATTTTCTATTTCTGTAAAGGACTGCCTCGTTAGGCCTACAATACAGATATTCTGTTTAGTCTGTCTCTTTTCTTATCATGGCTATGGCCCCATACAACCACCCCTCAACTAATCGAAAGTCTTCTAAAGAGCTAAGTGGTTGTGCCCTACTGCAGATAATATAAACATTCAATTGTTTGCGCCCCTTATCCAATATCTTGATAGTGAAAGTATCAATGGACTGTTGGTTTAACTCTATCATTCACAAACTCGCTCTTGGTTTTGATGCTGGCCCGATATCCGCATGCGACTATCATTTTGGGTCCTGCCCAATAAACTTATTTGCAAGTACCGGGACATACAAATATCCTACTCCAAACATCAACCCCTTTTGACTGCCTACAATGGTTCTGCCATGCAAAAAGCAGTCACGGAATACTCTTTTGATGTAACACCTACAAACCTGCTTCTGAAGGACTGCTTCACCATGCCTACCCCAGAGGGCCGTCCTAGAGTACCCTCATGTCCCGTTGAAGTCTCGTACTTCCTTCTAGCCCAAAATAACTAAGTTGGACATGTTTCTTCTGTGCTGAAATCTGTGATGAACTGCTTCGTTAGTCTCTTCATCAATTGGGCTGCTCCAAACGCATCTCACTCTTTCATTAGACCCTAAGTCTAATCTTTTAATTTGCGTTTAGTTTATTTTTCTTATTCTGTTGGCTACTTATTTACCCTAATTAGCATAGTATTGTCCCAGTTCACCTTACTGTTGTGAGACTATCAGTTCCTGACTGAAAGGGTATGCTGATGGTATGGACCACTTCTATTATCTTGCTTATTAACTTAATTTAAGTCTTAAGTTTATTAAATTATTAAAATAAGCCTCCTCTGTTCTTTCTACTTAATTATAACCTATGTTATAATTTCACTTGTAATTGTAACATTTATTTTCTTTTATTAGCTGTTCATTATAAATTTAATTACAAACATCTCTTTTCTATTCTAGTCTGTCTTCTTTTATTATGATGCTGAATTCTCTTTAATTCTCTCATATTATATGACAGGCTTAGCTTTGGACTACGTCCGCTTGTCACAAATTTACTTATCATAATAACTACTTTACTTTTATTCTATTATCTACGCAGTAGATGCAGATTTAGGTACATTTTTGTTTATAACTTCTAATCTTATCTAATAATTAACTTGATTCCTTCCATTTTTGGCTTTATCTTCTTATATTATAGGAAGTAGTTCTATTTTATTTTACGAAAACTGTGCTAAAAAATTATTTCCATATTTTAGTACAAAATAATGCTATAAACAATAATCCGTAACTACAAGATATTTCTTTTATTATCTCTTTACTTTTTGGATAGTGCAAAATACAGTGGTTTCTCTATTTTATACTAATTCCTTTTTTGTTTCTTTTATTCTTGCAATTACGTTTATCATTATCTTTTTAAACATTAAACTATAGAAATGTATTCTATTTTCTAACCAACCGATTAATCTGCCACGCACATCCAAATCAAGTTATTTGATTTTTCTTTAAGTTATTACTCCCGTTTTAGCATAATTACCGTAAATTTCTATCATCTTCTTTCTATTCCGGTTTTTCTTATTTTACATCTAATTTCTGTAAATCTAGTATTCTTCTATTTTAGTCCGTATTTGCGAACTCTTCTCTTTACTATTTTATTAGCGTAAAAAGGAATAAAAAGAAGCTAACATTTACAGGCTAAATTTCTACTTTAAAACAGATGTAATCGGCTGTAAACTTCTTACTTTTAGGCTTACATCTTTCTCTAACTATCAAGCCTAATATTAATTAAATATATGCTCTCTTATACAATTTATAGTCTCAGCATAACCAATTAACTTAATTAATTACCGAAATAAATACTAAATAAATTATTTAATGGGAATCTAACGATAACATATCATAAATGTAAAAGATATAGAATTAAATCCACTCACATGTCGTCCTTAGCTTCAATCTTTATCCCTTTTAATTTGCTATTCTCTGGTTTTTTTCCTATTTGATTCGCTCTAAATTCTCTGTTTTATTTGCGCAATTCTTTGATTTGTTTGTATTATTTCCTTGCTTAATTTTATTTTTTGGTTTGGGGAGAGATTTGATTAAATGAAGAGAAAGGAAGAGGGAGAAGAGAAGAGGAGATTGCTGTAAACGACGGCAGCTGATTCAGAGAAAATAGTGTGGGCTAGGGTTAAGTTACGTTCAATTTATAGGTGCAATGAACAACTAGGAACCATTCGATTAACCTTAAAAACGATCCTCACAATCAGAACTTGATTTGTTCACGTTAGCTTATAATGTATAAATCTCCAATGTTATTCATTTGTTACTTTGTTATATAACCCTATTAATTCACGTTTCCTTCTAAATAAGATTCTCCCATTAATTATCCAATTAATTAGATCATACATACATACATATGTATGTATGTATGTATCCAATATTAATTTGGAAACAAATAATCTTATAACTGACGTTTTCTTCTAGCTAATTAATTTACATTATTAGTTATTGTAAAGATGGAATATTCTTTGATTAATTAACTCCCTTTTTAAAACGCTCAACTAATTGCCAATTAATTAATTGACACTTTTTCTCATTTTAATTGATATCCAAATTAATTCCTATGCGTCACTCAATCACACATTTATTAGTTGTACATATTCAAACCGCCAATTCATTATCCAATTAATTGACATATAAGTTTCCCTCTTTTATTAATTGACGGTTACTTAATGTCTTTATTTAATTTCTCAATTAATTGATTGCATCAATTATAAATTAATATATGTATGTTATCATTTAGTTTGTTCCCTACATATATTTCCCTTTATTAGAAGATCCCCTAACTAATTAATGTTAAAAAGGTGACGTATTCTCTGACTAATTAACGCCTCTACGTCTCTTAATTAATTCCTCTTTTAATTGATTGTTGTGTCAATTAATGACACACTCATTGGTTGCATATACTTATGTAACCTCCTAATATTTAAATGCGTATATTTGACATCTATATTTTTCACTGTTTTGCAATTAGGTTAATTCAATTGATTTTATTTGTCATTAAAACGTGGGGTGTTACAGGAAATATCTAGGAGAAACATATGAGCTATATGGCATTGTCATCTCTGATGATGTTGTACTATGCATATATATCTCGTTTCGTTCTTCTAGGACAACGATAAGGAAATTCGTCCACTAATGGTTAGGAGGTGATCCCAATCTTATCTATGACGATTTATTTCCTAAAGAACCAAGATTGAGTTTACCGAAAACGATCGAACATTATTTCGAAGACACTAGGATCGGGTTTGTTATACGAAAACCACTTCGATCCAACGAATGCGTTTCAAAGTAAAGACATCTTGAAGATGATGGAACTAAAGACGGAGCTCTTAAGTGTTTTATTTAGTCCTAGAATGAACTTCTATGGATGAATGCTGATATTGCATTATTGTTGGAAGGAAGTATTAGCATTCCAAGCGGGACGTGCTACATAAAAAGATAAAATGTAGCCTCGGACCTTATCAATCAGGAAATAACAAAAATCGGGCATGCGGCAGGGCCAAATGGATAGCTCCCAAGTAGATTATGGTCATTCCAAATCTAGATCGGTTATTATCTCTCATTTGTATGCTTCGGGGCCCATTAATGGAGGGATGAGCATATTCGGTACTGCTTAGTCAAGTGGTATGCCAGTCCTATATGGCAGGGTACAAGATGTTCTTATCAGACCCCGTTGCATTTATCTAGAGATGTACCTTCGGAAGGTAGTCTCTTATTGTCATAGTATGGAATCCATTTTCCAATACAAGCCTTATGGTTATAGTTGTATGCCAAATATGTTGGAATGTGAGATGCACGCATTCCGGCTATATTCATATTTTACTTTGATACTCAGATATTATTATAATATAAATGGATTTTTTTTTATAAAAAGGGTTTGGTTATCTTAAGGTGAAACCTAGTCGTGTTTATGTGCGGCGTGGTCTTACGAGATACTTTTGATTGCAAGGATTTTTATATAACTTAAAATCTAGTTGGGTGTGTTTTCTCACTTTGGTTTTCCAAACTGACTAGGGTGTTATTTTATTATAATGCTCGAGTCAGACCGAGCATATTACGGACTTGTTCAGATGCTTTTAAGCTTCAGAAGACGAGTTGGAGGTCTAGAGATGTATTCATGTAGATGGTTATTTTCTGATGATCCACGGCACTTGTGAGGACAGACTGTAATAACTTTCCAGGCTGAAATAGGTTAGTATACTACTCCGATTGATATTGTGTATACACATATTACAGTTTTGCTTTAGTGTAAAGATTTATGGTATATTATAGATTATTCGCTTCGCTGTGAGATTCTGTGTTGTTTAGTTTTCTTCTTATTTTCTTCCTTCTCCTTTCCCCTAACAATTGTGTTTTCCGGCATTCGATTTTTTGGTTTGTAATATAGTGGACATATGAGTGTCGATTTTTTTGAGTGTTGAAAACCCCGATCATTACGCTACCATTAAGTGCGTTTTGAGATAATTAATCATGAAATAGAATGTATGTATGGACCAATTATTTGCGTTTATCTTGTAAAGTGTAGTAGTGTATACTCTTGTGCTTATGGACTTGGAATCATTTTGATTCAAGGGTTTTGAAACTATAAACTTATAAACTTACATCTATCTATTTTTTGTACATATAATATATATATAATTTTGCATTTAAGTAATTTTACAAAAAAGAGTTTATTTAAGTTTACAAGTCTCAAATTTATTTCTAAGTTAATCTAATTCCTTTTATAAATGATTTCAACTAGTATATATGGTTACGTGTGTGTGTATATATATATATATGGCCTTTTATAAACTGTGAAATATGGCTTTGAAAATATAAATTTAAGTTGTTTGAAGCAAATGTATGAGTACTATGTTGAGTTTAGAGTAAGAGTAATTAAGATTTTGTAAAATATATAGTTGTGTGTGTGTGTGTGTGGCCTTTGGAACATAATTTCTGAATAATATAATTTTATGGAATTTTAAATATCAACATTGTTTTGTAATATGGAAAATTCTGGTTGTATAAAATAAGTATTTTGGTGTTAAATTAAAAGTATGGTTTATTTTATCCTATGATCAATATTTTTATGGAATAATTTTGGATTAATTGAACATTTTAACAGTGATAAATCAAATAAATGTTTTGAGAACCTTAATTCTATCATTTGGGAAATACTAGTAATCGAATTAGTGTTACCGCTCAGTTTAAATACTATCGAGTGACGCTTCTTCGAATATTGTACAACTCATTAAATAAAATGTTTGATTGGTACTTACTATCCCATTAGTGAATACTTGAATTTCACCGAGTAGTATGGTGAGGGGAGTTTTGTTTAAGTTCTTATGACTACAAAAAGTATCGTATTTGACACAACTAACTTTTGGTGTTCGGTGGGATCGATAGATCCTTTAGAGGTATACTCATAGATTTCTTTACAATTAAAATTTATAAAGATGAATAATCTAGAGTCTTCGAGTCATGGTTGCTAGGATCATCTTGATCGGTATGAACTACCTTGAGATCATTGTGATTCCGTGTTTCTGATATGAGTACGATCTTTGGTGTCATATCAGTATGAGTGAAAACTTTGTTTGTTTGTTTCCCACAGTCTAACTACAATCATTGTGGTTCGTAAGGATGATCATTACGATCGGTATGGATTAAGATCTCTTGGATGCTGAAAATTTGGATCATGTGACTATTCAATGTTCATAATATATATATATATATATATATATATATATATTCTTGTGTCGTGTGATGGATTCTGAGTTAAATTAATTATGTGACTTGTTATATCTTGGACTTTTGGATTTACTTATACGCCATATATTCTTGTTTTATATCTTGTTCTCACCGGTTTGGATATTTAAAGATAGTCTGACCCGTTTATTTTATAATACTGGGTCAAACCGGGACTTTTCAGGTTATAGGAC